>NIVC01001215.1:86021-334624 GCA_002269645.1 Macrostomum lignano | reverse complement strand
CAAGTCTTTTTGCGGTTCTTGCGTCACCTAAATATACCGTGCGCTTCAAGCGGCTGTTGATAAAAAATTGTCCAAAAGAAGTGCGTTATTTTCTTGTCGAGGCCTGCCATAATCTCTTACAAAACAATCTATCGTTTTCGCTCGATGAAAAAGCTGTTCTTGCAAAGTCAAAAGAGATAATTCGAAAAATTACTCACAAAAGAAGAAAGACAGACTTGTTGAAGGCTGGCTTCATCAAAATACTCCCGATTCTGCTTAAGCTGGTAAAGAAGAAGAAGCAAAATGAACAAATTTTCAGAAATGGTTCTGATTCCTAAAGCAGAGTATGAGATGTTGATGCAGAATTTGAAGCCAAATGAGACTACCACTGAAGCTGACTTGAAGCAGGCTCAGAAGAAATGCGATGACATCTTGTATGCCGAGGATTGTCCAGAAGATGTGAAAACCGCCATGTACCAAAGTGCAATGCAAAGTTTGCTGGCCAAGCGCAAGCACGCTGGAAAAGAAGGAGCACGCAATACTGAAGCCAAGTTGATGAAAACAGAGACACCCAGATAAGCACCTGGGAAGAGAAGATCAGCAAGTCGGTGCCACAGAAATTCAAAACCAGGGCTCGCAGTCTGTGGACGATCCTGTCCACCAATCCAGAGCTGATTCGAGTTTGTGAAAACGGGGAGGTGGAAATCGCAGGCACGTCAATCCCTTCCTCAAACATACTGGACTTGATTCAGCACACAGTGAGGGATTCGCCATGTGAGCGTGAACCAGTTGGGTGGAACGAGTTCATCGATTTTCTGCAGCAGAAAAAGCTTAATGTTCCGCTTTCCGCTGTTGGTAAATCAGTTAAGAAGAAAATGGCAACCAGCAGAGGGGGTGAACTGGAGAAAGAACAGGAGAGTCTAGTCAAGGGGTACGGGAGCAACACAGCCTGGCTGAAATTGCCTGCCAGAAAAGTATATAAGAAGTGGACTGACTCCGAAATTTTCGAAGGAAAGCTGCATCATGAACTACATTGACTTCCAAGGATTCCCGTGCAACAGCACAAGCAAAAAATTTGTTGTGAAGGAGTTGGCAGTTGTTCAAATCAGAGCGGGGAGCTACCACATTGCTCACCATGTGTACGCACCTCCGTATCCATGGGAGAGAGTCTCACCTGACATGCGAGTTTACTACAGACAGCTATCTAAGAGTCTGCACCAGTTTAAGTGGAATGATGGAACCCGTCCGTACATGGAACTGGCGGAAGACATTCTGAGCATTGCCAGTGGTCCGATCTGGTCAAATGGGGAAAGGAAGTCGATTTTTCTGACTGAGCTGCTTGGAAGACAGGTTTATAACCTAGAAGATTTGGGAGCACCCTCGACTGAAGATTCAGATACTGGCTGTGCAGTGAGAAATTCGTTGCTGCACTACAGTTGGCTTAAGCCAAAGTTCTGCATCAACTTAAGAAGCGAGCAGTGTCCGTGGCACACGAGCAGTAAAGTTGGCAGAAGCAGATTTGGTGAAGAAGTTGACGATCGAAATGAGCCCACCAGCTACAGCCCTAAGAGTGACCAATCTGGTTGGCGGAGTAGATCTGAGACTGGATGGTGGCAGGGGCGCTCAGCTGCCTCTACGGGAACTGGCTCTCAGCATGGCTCATGTGATCTACCGGCCCGTCTGGCCCCGGGTGCTCATCAAGCGGATGCGGATTCCCAGAGTGACTCTCCTACTCTACCCTACTGGGCAACTGAGCATCTGCGGTGCCAAGACCCACGCAGACGCCAAAAGGGCTGCCCGTCGCTTCGTGGCTATGCTGCATCGGAGAGTGCCGGCTCAACTGCTGCCTCATCAAACAATTTGTGTTCGAATTAAAACTATTACTGCTCATGGACAGCTCCCAGTTCATTCCGCACTTTCCTTATTAATGTTAAAATCAATTATCCCAAACGCCGAATATGAACCAGAATCCTTTTCTGCTTTAATTTTCAATTTAAACTTTTGTAAATGTCTGCTTTTTCACAGCGGCTCTTTTGTTCTCAGTGGAGCTCGGTCCTTGAATCAGTTGCATACCGATAGCATGCGTCTACTCAATGTAGTTCTTTCCATTGAATAAAAATAAAGTCAAGTCAAGCAATTTGCCGCAAATATTTCAATGATTAGTGAAAAGTGAATAAAAGGATAAACTTGGTATTCTTTACATTCATTTTCCCAGGCAGACAGCTATGGAACACTTCAAAAACGTATTTAGCCCATCACCAAAAGTATCGCAAAACGCATATCAAATCCGAAAGTAAACAATACTACCATCGTTATAACAAACGATGTGCACCGAGAGAAGAGAAATAGAAAAGTGATAGAGAAAATATGATTAAAACGCTGATTGAATTTACAGGAACAATTTGTGTCAGATAAAAACCAAAAACACATTTTAAACAAGTAGTACACAAAGCAAACAAAAATGAATTAATATTGTATGAGCGCACTTGCCACACAGCTTTATAAAAAGTAAAACTTAAATTGATATCAATATTTCACGCCGCAAAAACAAATTGACAGCTAAATCTAGCGCAATTAGCCAAGCATACAAATTTGTAAAAGTTACTACATGCAAGTCACTACATTTAAAACAGAATTTGGCAATTTAAACAACTCTAAAAGCAAGAAAAAGTACTAAACAGTCTGTTAAACACCCGCACTAGACCAGTCGGATGCGCTTCAGCTGATCGTGGGATGCGGGCGTCAGCGCATAGTGTCCGTAGGGCAGGCTTCGATTACTGCTAAGCCACACTCGCTTATCCTCCCACACCGATAGGCTTCTTTTCTCCATGACCGACGTGAAGATTTCGTGTTTCTTGGAAACAATCGCTGTCATGGCAACCATCTGCTCTTGCTTGGACTCGAACGCGTCGACATAGTTCGCATGCGAAATTTGCTGTCTTACTACTGACTGCTTCACGCCTTTGGCAGTTTTCTTGATCTTTGCACTCGAATTCTCGGCAGGGAGAAACGAATAAAGTTTTGGACGCAAAAGAATCCACTCCTGGTAAATTCCACCAGCAGATTCATCTTTAACGCAGCCCAGCTTTCCTTTTAACTCTTCAGAGAAATGCGGATGGTCTCGAGAATAGTTGGATGTGTCAAGTATTTTTTCCTCTCTAAGCTTCGGGATTACCTCCGATGTTAAATCATGATTCTTGAAAGCTAGAAAAAATGAGTCAGTATCACCTCCGCAAAGCATCATGTCTCTGGAACCGTCTGAATGACAGAACAGCGGTCGGAGCCTGTCATATAGTAGGCTGTACATGGCCATCTTAGAGAGATCGAGAACTGCCTGGCCAACGAAAATGGCCTTGTCAAGCGTGACTTTATCTTTTTTGAGCTGAAAAATGCTCAACGACTCATTGATAATCGAGAATGCGGCACAGTTTGGTCGAGAGGCGCAAGTTTCTGCTTGAGTCTGGTTAGTGCAAATTCGAACATCGCATCTTTTTCGAACGTTCTCCATAGTTTTTCCAAAGAGAGAATTGTTTTTCAATTTGTAAAAATCCTTAGCAAACTCGGAAGTTGCCAAAGCTCTTTTTTCATTGTTGCTGGCAATGTACGGCGCGAAAATATTTTCCTGCTTGAACGAAATCATTTTTTTGACGCACTTGATCCGCATTCCGTGTTGCAGGTAAAATCTTAAAACGGTGCTGTGAACTACGTAAGAATCCTTGTCGGTACAGGTGAGTAGAAGCTTCTCCGTTGCTTGAAACTTAGCTTCAGCATTGCCAGTTCGCTGTTCAGCAATCTCTTTCCATAGTTCGGCCATGTACGGCGAGAATTGATCTGGCTGTGGTTTTGATTTTTCAGGTGCAAACGGTAACTCCTGAGTCGAATCGTGAATCTCAGCTGGGTATTCTAGATCGAGTTGAACAAGGTAGGCGATCTCGGCTTCTGGATTGAGTGACAGAAACCGATTGGAGTCCCAGAACTGGATTTCCTGTTCCGGTACCCACCTGAATTCCCTGCATGGAAGCGGAAGCGACAGGGCAAAGCCATACAAGTTGTTCATATCGATCGGCATGAGGCTTACACTCTCTTGCTGATCATCATAACCTGGCAAGCTAGGATTATTACCTTTGACGCAATGCACATTAATGAAGGACATGCCTCCTCGTATTCCCTTCTCAAACAGATGATACATGTCAGCATCAGTCAGCTGCTCTAGAACCACTCCAGTCGACTTTAGAGCTGAGTCGTAAGACAAACCAGGAGTAGTAAAGTAGTGTACCGGATCCAATCCGTCCTCTTTCAGACTGGCCTGTCGGAATGTCTCGAAAATGTCAGCCAGCTGCCTTACATCCATTTCAAGATAGGCGAGCATATAATCCTTCAAACTTTTGCATTGAAATGCCGCCCATGCCGCTCTTGCTCTATTGTAGTCGTCGTCGGAAATTCCCCGATCGGAAAGTCGATTAAAAAAAGCATCTTTAGGCGGCAAAACCGACTGCTCGAGAATCTCAAATCCTGTGAGGTAATCATATGGGAAAATCCCTTTTTTTCGAAGTAGCTCTCTTGAAAGATGTGGTCTTGACTCAAGCATTTGCATTGTCAGCTTGCATTCAGCTTCGGGAAGATTAGCAAACAAATTGGACAAACTTCCCTTCAAAAAGCAGAGCGAGTCGATGAACTGAATTGTAAACATGATTGGCACAACTTTTCCGTTCTTTACGTAACTTGCAACAGGGAATTCCGCCCTTAGTGACAAGTATCGCTCGGATGATTGCGGAACAACACTAAGTTTCCAATTTTTCATGCTCCCAAGCGCAGTGGAAAGTAGAAGATGAAGGTCGTAGCCGCCTAAGTTGTGAAAAACCAGGGGCAGAAACCGGCGTCGGAGCTGTGCTCGCAGGTTGCATTCTTGACATGCTGCACCTTTGTACTGTCCATTTAAATGATCGTGGTCAAAATGTTTATCTGTAGAACTTTTAAAGTTCTTCTTGCAGTAGTGACATACCTCAGCAGAATTGAAATCATCCATGACGGTCGCGGATGATCGGTCAGCCGGCTGGTGGCTATGCTTCTGGTTCCAGTGAAATATATCCTGAGCCAGGCTTTCAAGAGATTTGAGAAAACCAAGGATACACTCATCAGGGTCCGCATTGCAAAAGACCTTGTACATGTCTCCTTCTGGCCTAAGCGGAGGTCCTGTCATGCCTTCACGAGGCACTGCAAGAAAAGCTGCTGCACATGGTTCATGCTTTGAGATCAGGTTAGCAGGGTCTGTGTTCGCTCGCAAAATGGCTTCCAGGTCGGCATAGGCAACGAATGGTGGACTGACAGTGTTTTGACAGTTTCGGAACTTTATTTCATTCTGTCCTGGAACTGGAAGCGTTTCTTTGACAGGATTTTCTGCAGTAATGCTGCATTCGTTCCTGTGCTCTTGAAGCCTCTCGTTGCTATAAAATGATGTTAAACATTTCGTGCACCACTTCCTCATGGCGGGACCATTACGACTGTTCATTAACCTGTCAAAATTAGTAATTGCACACCAGTGCTCCGATCCGTAGCTGTCTTTAACTAGCAAAAGCATGAGGTGTCTTCGGTCATCTGACTCATGCTTGCGGCGACGGAGAAGAGTCACACTGCCCTGCTGCCAAGAGAACGCAGAAATGCAAATTCCTGGATTGTTAGACTCGACGCGATCGATATCAGCGACACTCACTGGCATGGAGATTTCTGCAAAGTCCAGCTCACGCAACCATTCATCGTAAGAGGATATTCTGTTGGGCGATTTCTGAACTTTCGGATCGGCGCTGTGCAGTGCAGCGAGACAGGCGTACAGGAAACAGTCTTTGCCTGTGCTCGGTGGATTGATAACAGCCTTTTTGTTCTTCAAACTGGCAGGAAGATTGAATCTAACGGCTCTGCCCTGGCGAAATCGAATTGGATTGTACCTGGCAAGGTTGATGTCTAGAAAATTAATTTGTTTAATTGTCCAGCCACTGCCGTTCGTATTAATCATACTACAGATCCTCTCCAACTCCTGCTCCTGCTCAATCAACCAGTTGTTTAAACGGCCTGCTTCACCACCTAGGTCTAGGGCCTGCATTTTACAGCTTATCCATCTGTCCTCTTCGGCAAGCATCTCCCCATCTCTTATTCGGACCATTCGAATATTCGCCTTTAGCTGAACTTTGTAATGATGTCTTGAAATTCTTTGCTGAACTGCCTCAATAATTTTGTCTCCAGCTTGGACAAAAAATTCTGACGGAAGCGTGTCTGGGTGACTCGATCTGAGCCTCAGTATTTCCAGTGATTGATCATAGGCTTGGGCAACTCTGCTGAAGCTGACTGTTGAACCTGGTTTGTGGTTTTAGGATAATATTTTTGTTTTTTGCTGCCTATAGTTTCAAATATCAAAGATACTAAACTAAACGTCTGTACCCAAGCATACATGTACAACCCTACCGGTATAAAGTCTTTTATCTCCCCTTCTCCCATTCTTTGGACTAAAATTTTAGACTGCATAATATACATCGCATTGATAAGAAAATTTTTAAGTAAGTTGAAAAGGATAAATAAAGGCACTTACCTTGGTGTGCATCAGTCACCGACTCGCTGTTGGCTGCTGACTCGCTGCTGGCTGCTGACTCGCTGCTGGCTGCTGACTCGCTGCTGGCTGCTGACTCGCTGCTGGCTGCTGACTCGCTGCTGGCTGCTGACTCGCTGCTGGCTGCTGACTCGCTGCTGGCTGCCGACTCGCTGCTGGCTGCTGACTCGCTGCTGACGTCATGGTCCACCCAAGGGTGGTCATACTCGATCCACGAGTGGTCATCCTCCATCCACGAGTGGCCATTCTCCATCCATGAGTGGTCATTCTCCATCCATGAGTGGTCATTCTCCATCCATGAGTGGTCATTCTCCATCCATGAGTGGTCATTCTCCTGCTCCATCCAGGAGTGCTCAACCATAGAAAAGGCAAGCAGTTAAAAGCTGACAGTGTTTACTGGCTGCAACTGAGTGTCATAAGCAACTGGGAGTGAATATTTGAAATCTTTTTTCGTAAGTCTTTATTGCTGCAATACTGGTACAATATCCACACTTACAAGCTAGTAGATGCTGGTTATATTTTTTTGGTTCTCCCTTAAGCTAGCTCTCTGCATGCATATTCTATTGATCCCTATTCGTAAAAGTTCGTTTCTATTTGCCTCCTACGCAGACTCAATCGGTAAAAAATGCAAAATGAAGCCAATAGTTAATTAACAAACCAATCACCGAGTGGAAAAATGCTGACATTATATATATATTTTTTAAAAAAATATCGAATTCACATGGTGCAATCATAGTCAATAAACAATGCATGGAACAATGAATTACAAATACAGACGAGAGTTTAGAAGCAGAAATATAGCTGAAAAGTTCAATAATTAAAGAATGAGGAAACACCGCATCAAAGCAGTAGAAAGAAAATTATACCTAATCAATCGCACCAAGCATACGAAACCATCACCAATTTATTGAAAGTATGTTATGTTGATTTTAATTTGTTAAATTCAACTGTATAATGTTTCACCTACTTTTCAAATAATTTTTTTTTACCTCGGATACCAAAAAAATATTGGTTGCCACTACGAGCTACGAGCTTTTTTTAAAACTAATTTGGAAATGAAAACTGAAAACTTATAAGCAAGATTCCTAGAAGCGAATACAGAGTTATGAGATGATCAAATCATTAATTAATGTACCTACTTTCAACTTTAAAAAGCTAGTTGAAATAAAGTTTTAGCAATAATTGCAATAAATGGGTAGATTTCTCACTCCACACAGAAAGCAAAAAAGTACAAAAATTGCTTAGTCACAGCGGCACAATTCTAATACGATTTTCGAAAATCGTTACCTCGTACCCAGCCCCGCCGACAGGAGGCAGAAAGAAGGCAACTCCAGCTGGCACGGGTGGAGTTTCGGATTGAGAAGCTGGAATTGTAGAGGCTGCAGCTGGGGCGGCTGGAGCAGCTGGGGCAGCCAGAGCAGCTGGGGCGGCCAGAGCAGCTGGGGCGGCTGGAGCAGCTGGGGCGGCCAGAGCAGCTGGGGCGGCTGGAGCAGCTGGGGCAGCCAGAGCAGCTGGGGCGGCCAGAGCAGCTGGGGCGGCCAGAGCAGCTGGGGCGGCCAGAGCAGCTGGGGCGGCCAGAGCAGCTGGGGCGGCTGGAGCAGCTGGGGCGGCCAGAGCAGCTGGGGCGGCCAGAGCAGCTGGGGCGGCCAGAGCAGCTGGGGCGGACAGAGCAGCTGGGGCGGACAGAGCAGCTGGGGCGGCCAGAGCAGCTGGGGCGGCCAGAGCAGCTGGGGCGGCTGGAGCAGCTGGGGCGGCCAGAGCAGCTGGGGCGGCTGGAGCAGCTGGGGCGGCCAGAGCAGCTGGGGCGGCCAGAGCAGCTGGGGCGGCCAGAGCAGCTGGGGCGGCCAGAGCAGCTGGGGCGGCCAGAGCAGCTGGGGCGGCTGGAGCTGCAGGTGGCACAATTGCATTATGCGACTCATTGTCGCTGCCCTCCTCTTCTAGGATTTCCATTTCGTGGTCGTCTTCAATTAGATGAAGTTGTTTTCCAGCAATCACCGGAACCGAAGAGACAGGTTGCTGCTGCTGCTGCTGCTGACCAGCGTTGAATTCCCTGAGGAACTGATCCAGGACATCTTCCTCTATGAAGTTTATGACAGCAGCAGCCTCGACTCCAGCAGCCTCGACTCCAGCAGCCTCGACTCCAGCGGCCTCGACTCCAGCAGCCTCGACTCCAGCAGCCTCGACTCCAGCAGCCTCGACTCCAGCGGCCTCGACTCCAGCAGCCTCGACTCCAGCAGCCTCGACTCCAGCAGACAGCTCAACTTCAAATTCTGCAGCTGCTGAAGACCCGCTTGGCCTCATCCTCTTCAATGTAGAGTCAATTACTTGACTCAAGTGAGCTGATAGCAGACTCCTGCTGGCTCCCTTTTTCTGCTGGCTCTTCTTTTCTCTCTCGTTGCTCTTTTTGATGGCGCGGATTACTTTCCAGCGGTTACTTTCTTGCTTTTTCTTGTCATCGCTGACGATCTTGTGTCCTCGATGATATGCTGGAATTTTTCCCTCCTGCAGAGCTTCGACGGTGCCGCACTGGTCGCATGCCAACCAGCATGAGACCAGACAGTTCTCATTCTCGTGGTGTCTTGGGGACACGCCTCCAAGCAGGCACACTTCGCAGCTTATACAGACCTCATAGAGGTCTCTATGACAACTTTTAAAAGTTTTCATTTTGAAAGAGAAAGAGTTGTTTTTTAGAAGTAGTAAGGTTTTTAAAAATCCTTTTATACAATTTGTTTTTGTCTATTTGTTTATTTGTACTTGCGTGGCTGCTTATATAGTAATTTGTACATGCATGCCCTCTCCTTATCATATCGTATATGAACATCCAGCCATGCTCAGGTAATAATTACTTTACCGTTATAGAGGCCACTGGCTGTAATTAGTGTATCCCCCCGTCCCCTTATCCAGGTAAGCAACACCAGCCGTCCTCTGTGCAGTTGTAAAACTTTATAACCTTACCCTAACACAGAGCACAGAGATTGGCCACCCCTCTTATCTCTGCAATGTTTAGCCGTTCCCAATGCACAGAGATAGGATCCTCTCCGCAGTGTATTTTTCCTATATCCTTTTTGCCGCCTATCTCGCCAGCGCTAGTGCGGCAGTATCATGAATCGCCTCTATCTCCGCAGTGCTTAGCCGTCCCCAATGCACAGAGATAGAGCTCATATCTCTGCAGTGCTTAGCCGTCCCCAATGCACAGAGATAGAGCTCATATCTCTGCAGTGCTTAGCCGTCCCCAATGCACAGAGATAGAGCTCATATCTCTGCAGTGCTTAGCCGTCCCCAATGCACAGAGATAGAGCTCATATCTCTGCAGTGCTTAGCCGTCCCCAATGCACAGAGATAGGGCTCATATCTCCGCAGTGTATTTTTCCCTATACATTTGCATTGCCGCCTATCTCGCCAGTGCTAGTGCGGCAGTATCATAATTCGCCCTACTACTGACGGCAATTTCTTCGAGGTTTGGGTGCACCTCGAACCCGGTACCCCGACCCGAACATTTTTTCAAACCCCGAACCCCGAACCCGGTACCGAAACCCGACAAGACCCCGAATCTAGCTTCGATTTTTTTACAGTGAATTGGTCAACCATTTTATTGAATAAATACGCTATTTGGTTACAATACATCGCTTCTTTGTACTTTACTCTAATTGGAAACAGTTTGGGCGCCGACGTAAAACACAGAGTTATTATTCTTTAAATATGCAAACCAATAATACATTTTCAACCGTTCAGGAAATTTAAATGCAATTGCTAGAGTCCCTGAGGCAAAAAGCGCTTACGCCACCGATTCCTGGAAAAGTATGTTGGCTTTGGGTAATTCCTTTCCTTATCTCACGTTAAATAAAAAGTAAATGAAGTCATAAGTGCTTTTGACGAGTAAAAAGTTTTTGTGCATTCAAGTCATACGAGCGTACGAGTACCTTGGCAAGCAGACAAAAAGCTAGCGAAAAAACTCTGTTCTGCTTTTCCCATGCGTACAGCTTTGTAATTCAATTCGATACACTCACACATCATACACTTGCCCAAATACACAACCTACATATATCTGAAGGTCACAGTAAATTGTTCGCACTGTGCATTTTGCATAGATTCAGAACTGGCTGAACATTAATTAACGACTTAAAATTGATAATTGTGCAAAACCCCGAAAACCTCGAACCCCCCCCCCCTATTGGTGATTTGGGTGAACTGGCGATGTGGGTGAATTTGTGATGTAGTTGAATTGGTGAAGATGGTGAATTACTCGGGTCGTTAATTGAGCAGGTGGGCGTTGTGATACACAAGAAGAACTCGTGAAGCCGGGTCACACAGCGTATACTCACCGTCGTACTCGCACACGGTGGTGCCGAGGTTGTCCAGAGTAACGGCCGAGAAGACGCTGTTCACCTTGTAGCTGCCGTCAGCGGCGGGGATGACGTGTCCGGTGAACTTGACGGCTAGCGAGCTGTTGCAGGCCACCGATTTCAGCTCGGTGACCTCGCTGCCGGTGCCCCAGGAGTAGCGGTTTGTCGAGCCTGCGGGAATTGACAGACAGTGGGGAAATTCCTGGTTTCCGTCCACTCCATCAACCTGATGAGGGGCGGAGCAGCTCAAGAGCCACAGAGTGTACATTCCACCGAGTGTCAGCGGAATGGCTAGAATTGCCTCAGCGCGCTGGTTGTATGACGATGTTGCGATGTTGCTGCAGGGCACCCACAGCCCTCTTGCAATTGCGAGCTACTAGTATTATGCCCGAAGCCCCCGCAAACTGACAAACTGATTAACCCGATGAAGGCTCGGCCAGGTCTCTCACCGTTGCACTGGGCCTCGGTCCAAAGGTTGCTGTAGCCGATGCCGACCTGAGTCAGGGCGCGCACCACCAGGGTTCGCTGCTGGTCGGTGCTCAGGCGCACCAGGCGAATGCTGGCCAAGTTCGACACGCTGGTGGCGTCTCTGCACCAGCTCTCGGCCGTGCTGAAGTTCACCTGCTGCCGGCTGCCCGCGGCGCGGAAGTAGTGGCAGACTCCCAGGTCCTGCTCGTAGCGCATCTGCCAGCCAGGGCTGGCGGGCAGGCAGGAGGAGCTGGCGGCCCTCACCAGCGATGGGTGGCAGGCCAAGCCTGCGGGACACAGCGGCTCTGAGTGACTGCGGCCTCAGCCAGTGCTGCGCCTGACAACCTGGAACCTGACCCTCAACTACACATAAACCCGATAACTGGGCAACTGACCCACTGCTGTACCTGACATTCCAGCAACTGATCCACTGCTGTACCTGACATTCCCGCAACTGACCCATTGCTGTACCTGACATTTCAGCAACTGACCCACTGCTGTACCTGACATTCCAGCAACTGACCCACTGCTGTACCTGACATTCCAGCAACTGATCCACTGCTGTACCTGACATTCCAGCAACTGACCCACTGCTGTACCTGACATTTCAGCAACTGACCCACTGCTGTACCTGACATTCCAGCAACTGACCCACTGCTGTACCTGACATTTCAGCAACTGACCCACTGCTGTACCTGACATTTCAGCAACTGACCCATTGCTGTACCTGACAAACAGTTCCGTCAGCTACTCACCCATAAAAGCCAGCAGCAGAAGCCTCATTGAAGCCATTAGCTTGGAGAAGCCGGTGGCAGCAGAGAAGATTCTATCGGACAAAGCCAGCGAGCCGGCCAGCCAGAGTGCCAAACTAAATGCGGCGTAGCTGCAGCAGGCAGTGGCGCCCCCCACCTCCGTCACCAGCGCGTCAGCAGGTAAATAAATGACAATCGCTGGCAAAAAAGCTCTCTCGATTTAGAAGCTTCCCTAGCAACCGGGGGTGAAGGGGCGAAGGGGCGGCAGTGGCGGAGCGGCAGGGGGAGGCACTTAGTCTCCAGTCTCGGAGGCACTCCGAAGACCCGCGATGAATTATTGAATTGAAGCCCCCGCCTGCTGCGGAGTCGCTGGCTGGAAATTTTCTGACATGACGCGGGAGACAAGGCGACTCAGCCTCCCCTTTGTCCCAGGGTTGCCTCCGCCTGCGTCCAGCCTCCTTGCCTCATCAATGCCAAGCTTAGGGCCTCCTCCTTGCATCCCTTGCATGCCCCGTATTGCTTTTTGCTGCCTTCTGCGAGAGAATCCGCCAGGAAATGCTTGAGAAAACTTTTCTTCTCATTTGCAAAGTAGGGAGGTGAAAAGCAGGAAAGACTCCAGAACTTTGCAATTCGCTTCCTTCATCAACTTTTGAGATGGAAAGAGTGAGTGAGTCAGTCAGTTTGGCAAACTTAAGCGCAGAGCCATGCGATGTCAAAGTCAAACTGTTGGGAGTCTCAAAACTGTATTTATGCGGAAATCATTGCCGGATTAATTTCCGACGGAGTTGGCTTTATAAACGGAGGCATTCCATAAAGCAAGTTGTTGAGGCCGCTAAAACTGCTCCAGGGTTTTGACGCGTGAACTCGGAACAGATTTTCTTCAATAATTTTTTAACGAATGCAAATTTTCTGGGCAAAGACTGTGAGGTCGCCGTTCCATGGCAGTTCCACGGCGTTCCATGGCAGTTCCATGGCAGTTCCATGGCAGTTCCATGGCAGTGGATCAAACTTCTAGTAGAATACTATTTCAGTGCAAAAGTTTCATGCTATAGATTTGCGTTATCTTTAGATACAGGAACATTATAATTTATTGTTAGATTCCAAAAGCAGATCCCAACAGCTGATCCCAACAGCTGATCACTCAGCAGATCCCAACAGCTGATCCCAACAGCTGATCCCAACAGCTGATCCCAACAGCTGATCCTAACAGCTGATCCCAACAGCTGATCCCAACAGCTGATCCCAACAGCTGATCCCAACAAAAACCCAATAGCATTAAATTATCCTATTGATGAAAATCCCATGAATCATGGAATCAGGGCTCAAAAATGTTTACTATTACAGAGTTCCATTGTTCTCGATATCAGTAAGCTTTTTTCGCAGCGGAGGCTACTTGGCCTTCTTCAGCTGGACCTTCAGCTTGATCCGCTTGAGGTTCGTCCGCAGCAGCTTCACGTCTCTGGCGATGGTGGCCAGGTCCAGGATTAAGATGGTGCCGAAGAACGCGATCAGGATGATGATGACCACCACGCCCAGCGACTGGGCGCCCGCGGCCTCCTGGGCCGGAGGGACGTAGCGAACCCCGCTGCCAGTAAGCTGCAGGGCCTCCGTTTGCTCTGCGGGTCAGCGGATTTGGTGGATTGGAGTGGCACTGGATTGGATTAGAGTGGCACTGGATTGGATTAGAGTGGCACTGGATTGGATTAGAGTGACACTGGATTGGATTAGAGTGGCACTGGATTGGATTAGAGTGGCACTGGATTGGATTAGAGTGGCACTGGATTGGTTTGGGTTGGCACTGGATTGGATTGGAGTGGCACTGGATTGGTTTAGAGTGGCACTGGATTGGATTAGAGTGGCACTGGGTTGGTTTGGAGTGGTACTGGATTGGTTTAGAGTGGCACTGGATTGGATTAGAGTGGCACTGGATTGGATTAGAGTGGCACTGGATTGGATTAGAGTGGCACTGGATTGGATTAGAGTGGCACTGGATTGGTTTGGGTTGGCACTGGATTGGTTTGGGTTGGCACTGGATTGGATTGGAGTGGCACTGGATTGGTTTAGAGTGGCACTGGATTGGATTAGAGTGGCACTGGATTGGATTAGAGTGGCACTGGATTGGATTGGAATGGTGCTGAAATGGATTGGAGTGGCCCTGGGTTGGATTAGAGTGGCACTGGATTGGTTTGGGTTGGCACTGGATTGGATTGGAGTGGCGCTGGATTGGATTGGAATGGTGCTGAAATGGATTGGAGTGGCCCTGGGTTGGATTGGAGTGGCGCTGGATTGGATTCGAGTGGCGCTGAATTGGAGTGAGTGGCGCTGGGTTGGAGTGAGTGGCACTGGGCTGGAGTGAGTGGCAGTGTGGATTCCAGAGGTTGAGCTCTGGTGCAGCACCCACTGATGCAGGATGAGATCCTGAAGCTCCAAGTGCCGGTGCTGATGCAGCTGACTTCAGTGGAGTTCACCAGTTTCGCATGTCCTCCCTCGCCCGGCGCGTTCATCTGGTAGCCGCTCTGGCAGGTGAATCGAACCCGAGCCCCGTAGTCAAACTCCGTGGTGGTGGCGAAGTCCAAGACGGTGGTCGTGGCCACGGTGTCGTCGGGATTGGTGATGATCAGCGTCTCGTTCAAGTTGGACTGCAGCAGGTAGACGAGCACATGCTCTTGCTGGGTGAGGAGCACGATCTCCTTGGTCAGGCAGGTGATGGCTGCGAGGTGGGGAGGGTGTTTGGTTAGCACCAGAATGATCTAGTTGATTCAGTTTAGGCTTTGTGCATTACCGCCAGAATGATCTAGTTGATTCAGTTTAGGCTTTGTGCATTACCGCCAGAATGATCTAGTTGATTCAGTTAAGGCTTTGTGCATTACCACCAGAATGATCTAGTTGTTTCAGTTTAGGTTAGTAACTTTCGGTAAGCCTCCAACACTACTACCTAGCGAGTAGTATAAAATGACTGTTTCAAGAAGACGCAAGTGGGGACTCACGTTTGCAGTCCATGATGTCCTTGCTGAGCACGGTGCCGCCGAATGGGAACCAGACGGCAGTGGTGTTGGTGCCGTTGTTCGGCAGGTCGCACTTCAGCGCCTTGTCGTAGGTGCGGTCCATGAAAAATTTGCCCTCGTGCCGGCAGCGGAGGGACACCTCGTTCGGGTAGTAGGGGAAGCGGTTGCTCTCGTCCGAGGTGAAGGACCGGTCCTTGAGTCGGTTGAAGGCTTTGTAGGCCGTCATCTTGGTGAAGTCGTAGAAAGGCATGACGCCCTTGCATCGGATGGCTGCAGAGGGGCGGATAGCGCAGAATGCTTGGTCAGTTTGGGTCTGGTCAGTTCGGGTCAGGTCAGATTGGACAGGTCAGATTGGACAGGTCAGATTGGGCAGGTCAGATTGGACAGGTCAGATTGGACAGGTCAGATTGGACAGGTCAGATTGGGAAGGTCAGACTCACCCGTACACACCACCAGAGTGGCGGGAGTCCACATGCCCAGGCTGGGGTTCAGGTCGCTCTGGCCGCAGACCAGCTGAGCAGAGGTGCTCATATCGTCAGTGACGCTGACGTAGCCGCGCTTGCACTGCAGCGGGATGACCTCGCCGAAATTGTAGTTGCGGTTAGCCTCCACGCCCGATTTGTAGTCCTCCACATCCTGGATGATGGTCTGGTTAAGCAGCACCCAGCCCTGGCAGCTGCTAGCTGCATGGGTTTGAGGTGGTTGGACAGAAGGTGGTTTAGTTCCTACTGACAGCAGTAGCATCGCGAGTTTGTCATGCTAAAGACACACTTAAGCATGGCACACTGGGGACTGAGGAGAAGCAACTGACAGAAGACACACGACCGACTGACCTATCGGCGACCCAGAGATTCAGGCTATCAAGGAGGATTATTAGAAGTGCAACCACCTGCGCGTCATTTATTTTGAGATAGAAATTTTGTTTATGGTAACATTGCCTTAACGAATGTTTGTGATGAAGTAAATGCAACTGGAAAGTTTGATGAGCTAAAGGCACTAAACCGTTGACTTGACACCAAGAAACAGCACCTCGCTCTTGCTTTCCAACTTCTCATCAATGCTAAGAAGAGGGCAGCGTTGCTGGCTGCACATCGAGATACGAGAGTATGACTAGCGGGACTTTTTTCGAGCGAAAATTACCAGATTACCAAATATATTGGAGGTAAAGTTTTGTCCACTACTTTCGGGTTTTTTGCTTAGCAACGCTGTGCCCTGCCTATTCATGTACTTTAGTTTGGGACAAATTAGATACTGCAGCAGCTTCGGCACCGCCAGCTTCAGCAGCGCTTGTCCCTGGACACCACCCAGACAGAGCATCCGTGGAGCGCGGGAAACTCACGCTGGCATTGCTCTAGCGGCAGCATGCTGCCGACCTGCACAAAGCTGGCGGTGCCGCGGCCGTCGGTGCCTCCGGGCACGAAGTTGCAGTGGAAGAGGTTGTTGGAAGCCGTGGCGGTCTTGTCCACAGCGCCGCCAACCAGCACGATCTCCGAGGGCCGGTAGAAACCGGGCGCGCAGTTAAAGCGCACCGTCCGGTTGGCGTAGGCGGTGGCGCTGAGCCGCATGGTGGCGTTGTTATAGCTGCTGACCGTGAATGGGTCGCACTGCGGGGCTGAGTGGTCGGGGCGGGCGGCGTTCGAGCTGTGCGCAAGATGAGACGGGGCTGAACGCTTGTTGGGGACTGGGGTAGGCTGTACGCTTGATGGAATAAGGCTTGATAGGGTATGGCTTAACGCTTGATGGAAAAAGGCTTGATGGGATATGGCTTAACGCTTGAGCTTGACTGGCCGTGATTTTCCGGAAAAGAGGAGCGACTCCGCCCAATCGCTGAGTCTCCCATGGCTCACCTCCATACTCGCACAACTGCACGTAGGTGAGGCTAAGGTTTGTGGTTCCAACGAAGCTGGACACAAAGGAAGAGTAGTCAGTGGTCGGTTCGCCGCTGAAGTACAGTCGGGCGGTGGCGCTGCTGCAGGCCACCAGCGGCGTGACGGGGCTTCCAGTCGACCAGACGAAGCGGGAGCTCGCGACTGCGGAAAATGGTAGCGGGTGAGGTGGGGAAGTCTCTGAGCAATAAATACTCTACTGACTACTGACGGGGATGCAGGCGCCGCGAATAGGCTGTGAACCCCCACCCCTCACCATCAGACGAGGCCCCAAGCCCGCCTCACCATCACACGAGACCCCAAGCCCCCCTCACCATTACACGAGGCCCCAAGCCCCCTCACCATTACACGAGACCCCAAGCCCCCTCACCATTACACGAGACCCCAAGCCCCCCTCACCATCACACGAGACCCCAAGCCCCTCTCATCATCCCACGAGACCCCAAGCCCCCCTCACCATCACAGGAGGCCGCAAGCCCCCCTCACCATCACACGAGACCCCAAGCCCCTCTCACCATCACACGAGACCCCAAGCCCCCCTCACCATCACAGGAGGCCGCAAGCCCCCGACTCACCATCACACGAGGCCCAAGCCCGCCTCACCATTACACGAGTTCCCAAGCCCCTCTCACCACACGAGACCCCAAGCCCCCCTCACCATCACAGGAGGCCGCAAGCCCCCGACTCACCATCACACGAGGCCCAAGCCCGCCTCACCATTACACGAGTCCCCAAGCCCCTCTCACCACACGAGACCCCAAGCCCCCCTCACCATCACAGGAGGCCGCAAGCCCCCGACTCACCATCGCACGAGGCCCCAGTCCAGATTCGCAAATAGCCAAGCGACTTCTTCAGCATGGCGTTGAGCAGCTGGATCTGCTTCTGCTCCGTGTGCGGCTCGGCCAGCTTGGCCAGGCCCGTGGTGCTCGTGGCGGCCGCGCAATTCGCCTGGCTGTCGGCGAAGCCGAACCTGGCGCGGGTGGCAAAGTCCTGGGTGTACACGCACATTCCGATGTCCGACAGGTAGGTGGACTCCCAGCCGCTGGCCGGCGTCGCGCACATTGCGCTGTTCTCTGCCCGGCAGCAGGCGGGCAGCAGCGCCGTCAGCAGCACCAGCGGCAGAATCCAGCGGCCAGCTGCTGAAGGTGAGGAGGATGCGCGGTTGGATCAGTTGTGACTGTCAGTGCCTCAGTCTATATCAGTGACTGACTCTCAGTGTCCATTTAACCGGATCAGTGACTCCCGGAGTCTCCTCAATTGGACCATCAGTGAGTCTCGAAATCTCATCTGAATCATCAACAATGATTCTCAGAATCTCATCTGAATCATCAGTGATTCTCAGAATCTCATCTGAATCATCAGTGATTCTCAGAATCTCCTCTGAATCATCAGTGAGTCCCAGAACGTCGTAGGAGTAAAATGCTACTTGCGGCTTTAAGACTTACGGACAGCAATGGGGTCGGGCGAGCTCATTCCAGTCAGTGACTTTTCGCTTTGATGCAGATAGCAGAATGGGTGTCTCTCGCCCACGTCTCTAGAGAGACGGCTTAAGTTGGGGCTTTTGTTTAGCTACACTGTTGTCATAGCAACCCGGTCAGGGCTGGGTCCGGGCCAAGGAGAGGGTGAGCAGCTGTTTGAGCTACTGGCATCGGCTAGTTCTCAAGAGCCAGGGAGCGGGGAGTGGGGCAGAGGGCCAGTGGGATGCGCGGTCAGCGGGGATATCTGCAATTGTGATGATAAAAAAGCAAATGGAATGAAAAAGCCTGAGTTTGTCCAGCAGGTCCCATTTGTTGCCGCTGTCTACCAGCAGCTGAGACCGGTGGGCAGGCGCAGGGGGGGGGGCTGCTGCTCTCAAAAGCATTTGATGAAGCTGCATGATGGGGGATAACAGACTTCCTAATGTGGGAGATGCATTTTTGCTTATTGATTGGCGCATTGGGAGGCTGCACAGCAAGGGGGGCTTGCGTTTCAACATAGAGCAGAATAGAGGGAACAATGTCAAATATATCTGCTTCTGTCCAGGGAGACTGCGATACGAATTCTAAACAGGCATGGAGCCGCAGCGCCCCTTCAGAGCTGCCACCCGGATGGCTTCTGCATGTCTGTTTGCTTCTAGAGGCATTCCCGCTGCCGATGCAGAGTTGCATCACGTTTATAATATACGGCTCCACACTATAAGGATAGCTATAAGGAATGCAAGTGGCTTTACTGATAAACTTCAAGGACAACGAATTAAAAACTTTATCGTTCGGTTGACTTCTGATTAGCTTTCTAAGAATCGTATCAGTTTTGCTGCGCCTCAATAAGGAATGAGAGACCGCCGCGACTTGCGCTTCGATTTTAATGGCTTTGTACATTAGCCGGTCAAAAGTGACTGAGTAGTAGCTCATTAACGATGGCATGAAGGTCGTAGGAGTGCTTAGATAAGTAAGACAGTCAGGTCTGAATTGCAAATAGGCTAAAATTCAAATGAAGTTTTGTGCAAGCGTTTGCTTGTCTGTACAACTGGCAATGTACATCAGTTCTCCCCCTCTGTCCGCCCGTCCTCTCTGCCCCTCTGCACAGCCCAGCCACGCCATAAAAGTCTTCCCCTCTCACCCCCCCCCCAATTCAGCACCCAGCCACCCTTCTGCTATATTCGCATGAACTGCAGTCCCCCACTAAACTCTGGCCCGCTTTGGTGCACCCTCAGCTGAAATCAAATCGCAGGCCACAAGCACCAACTGAATCAGATAGGCATGAAGGACAGCCGGCTGAGGAGGCACCCGCTGGTGGCCCTGAGGGATCGTCTCCGGGGTGGCCCGGCGGCTAAGCGCAACTCCGAACCCGCAGCCGTCGCAACTGCCACTCAGGCAGCGTCGGCTTCCACCGCGACCTCCTGGCTGGCGAGGGCACCGCATGCTCCGCTGTACTACCTGCCACCTGTCCGGGCTGTGGCCGGGCACACCAGGCCCGGACCGCAGCTGCTCAGCGACCAGCTGTACGAGACCGTCCACCCACTGCTCTTCAGTTCGGCCTCTCCATCTCTGAGCGGCATCGCCAGCAGCGGCGGCGACTCGCTCGTGCTCGGCGGCGGGGCGAATCGAGGCGGTGCTCGAGCAGCCGCGGACGGTCTGTCGTCTTCTCCGTCGCCAACTCGTCCGTTTCAACTCGGCCGGACAGCGGAGAGTCCGCCGGCGAGCGGCGGCAGAATTGCGACTGCGACTTCTGCCAGCGCGTGGCTGCCGCCGACTTTTCACCGGATGTCACTGCGGCAGCTGCGGCAGCTGCGGTGGCTGCGACGTCGGGTTCTGATCTAAACCGGTCGGAGACCATCGACTGGTACAACGTGTCCGCGGAGATCGAGGCCGCGGCCGCTTCAGCGGCTGCCCGGTCGGCCGCTGTGGCATCGGCGACTCCGGCGGATCCTTCGAGAGACCGTGGCGCCGGCACCGGTGTTGGCGACAGCACCAGAGAACTATTTGGCGACGAAGTTCGCCTGACGCTCCAGAGCTCGGCGGCGGTGCCGTCAACAGCGGCTACGGCAACGGCCCCGGCTGCAGCCTCTTCAACACCGCACCAACGGGCGGCAGCTCAACCGCAGCCGGACGCCCAGCTGCCAGGCGAGTCGGCGATGCCGCCCTACTCGCGCCAGCTGCTCGCCCGCCTGCTGGCCGAACCGTCGCCGAGCACCACCGTCGACACGGAAGCCGGCCGGGTCAGCGACTTCCTCTCGCCAGCGTCTTCGTCGCCGTCTATTGGCAGCTTCGCCGTCAACTCGCCGCTGCTGCACAACAGCCGCTGCAGCCCCCTGGCCAGCGGCGGCCTCGTGGGCGGCGCGCCGGTGAACCCGGACCTCGCCGGCCTCGACTTCAGCAGTGCCGCCAGCAGCTTCCGACTCGTCGGCTCGGTCGCCACGCCGACTTCGACCTCCTCGCTGCTGTCCGCAACTCCACCGCCCCCGCCGCCCCCGCCTCCTCCGTCGGCGCCTTCGACGCGTCGACTGCGCCTGCGGCACCGACTGCCGGCTTGGAGCCTCCGCCGGGTCGGACCGACTAACCAGTCGCCCTCCTCGGCCTCGTCCTACAAGTCCTCCCTGCTGCCGTCCAGCACCGAATCCTCGCTGAGCGGCTGTCGCCCCGGCTCGCTGGTCCTGACGCCGCCGCCCGGCTTCGGCAGCCCCGCCGCTGATGTCACCGTGGTCGCCGTTGTCTCCCCGCCTGTAGGCGATGGTGACGATGACACGGCGAGGAGCATCGGCGAAGGCTGCGGCGGCTCAGCACTGCGGCTTCGCCGAGTCCGCAGGACGGCACCGCTGCTTCGACGGGCGAACGCCTTCTCCAGCAGACAGCGGCGGCTGTGACGGCAGGCTGAGATTGATTGATTCGGCCTCGTTTAATCTCTGCTGCTGGTCAATAGAGTTTATTCTGTTCCCTGAAGTTCGGCCCGTGTACACATGCCCTGCAGTTTATAATATTTCTCTAATATGAGCCAGCTGAGGCTGCACAGGCCCGGTTTTATTTGTTTGTAAATTGATTTTTAGACGGATAGATTTTTCGCTAACCTTGCTCTGCTGCCAGTCCCAATTTGCATTAACTCGTTTTATTTCCTAGCAATGCAATTTTTCAACTTTTTACAGGTACAATCAATTTCGACATGTAACAGTGCTTTTTTAGCGTTTGTAATTAGTACATATATTATTGCTGTTAATACCGACCGCTCGTGGCTTTTTAATTTTGATATCAAATAATAATAATGCCGACACATGACTCATTCAGCCCTCAGGACCCTGTTAATGAGGCATCCCCTGATTTATGCATCGCAAAGCTTTTCATGGTTTCTGCTTGTTTAATTTTCATTTCGAGTGGTACTGACTGAAGTGCCTACTATCAGTAGCCACTGGCTGCTACACGGGGTTGCAGGCAAAAGCTTGCAAGAGAGCCCAGGGAAGGGTGGGGGTTGATGGGACTGGCTTTGTCCGCTGTGAGACACGCCGGAGCGGCATCTGCTGGCCTATTCAAGGCAGAGGCCGGTCTGCGCTGGGAGAGGACAGGAAGAGACGCGGCTGTCTCGGCATTGTGCGGGTCTCTACTTTAAACTGAATCTTCAAACAGCGTCTCTCTCTCTCTTTGAGCAAGCCTTTTTGTGTCCGACAGAGCGCAGTGAGCATATTGTTGCCAACTTGCTATTTTCTCTGCTCTCTGCCCCCCCCTCATCTTGAGTCTTTGAATGGCCAATTTGATGCAGCCCTGCGCGCCGCACCTCAGTCTGAGAGTTGCTTCGGCATTGGCGGGGTCGCGGCCACGCCTGCTGCTGCTGCGGCTTGCTGCTGTGAGGGCTGGGGTTGGATGCGCGAGGCTACTCAAGTTGTCAGGGGCAACAAGAAGCGATGGAGGGGGGGGGGGAGACGGGGCAGAGCAGTTTAGCGCTCAAATTTTGTTGCCAGTCCAAGCGCATTGTTTTCCTCCCCAGACACCCCGGTCCCTCATTCCCGGCCCCCGCTCTTCTTTATTTTGTTCTCCGCAGCGTGTTTTGTGGATTCTTGGCAATCCCATTTTCTGACCGCGTAGCCTTGCCGCCTCATCTCTGAGCTCCCCAACTCCCCAGCTCTCACCGCTCAGTCCTGAGCACCAGCCGGTCTCCTGAAAGCAGACTCTCCCCAGCGAGTCTCAACCCACATGGCAGCTGCCACGAACCCGGCCGACGAGCCCGAGGTGAGCGAGGAGGAGCTGACGCGGTGGAATGACGTGTTCTCCCTGTTCGACAAGTACGGCGACGGCAACATCGACAACGACACGCTGGGCGCCGTGATGCGCGCGCTGGGCCGCCTGCCCACCGAGTCCGAGCTGCAGAAGCTCATCGCCGAGGTGGACACGGACGGCAACGGCACGATGGACTTTGACGAGTTCTACCAGGTGATGCTGCGCTACCCCAAGGAGCAGGGCTCCGTGGGGGAGCTCGCGGACGCCATCAAGGTGCTGGACCACAACGGCGATGGCTACATCAACATGCAGGATTTGCGCCACCTGCTCACCACCAAAGGCGAGCCGCTGACGGACGAGGAGCTCGACGCCTTGTTGAACACATTTCCCGCCGATGGTGACGGCCGGGTGTCCTACCGGCTGATTGCAGAGAGCATCTGCGACCTCGGCGAGGAGCTATGAGCCCGCCACGGACTGCAATTCATTGCTACATAAGATTGTTTGACAGCTCAGTACAGTGCACTGTAAACAGGCCGCAGCGAGACTGTATTCTAAATCTAAACGCACTGAGGATAATTTACCTAAGCTCACTTGAGTACTATTTGCGTGACTGCATGCTTTGATCCATTGTGCTTTATACATGTATGCTTAATGACTTACATATTGATAATTTACCTTCACTACAATATGTTAGAGGCTCTTTCTCTAGTTTCACCTGTAAGAATGTCGTAAGACAAAGTGATATTGGTATCTATTGATATAAAAAATGAATGTAGATATGTACTAGGTGCAGAGGCATCTATAATGGGTAGAGAAAGCCATCTCAATTATAACTGGAATTGGACAGACAGACAGACAGACAGACAGACAGACAGACAGACAGACAGACAGACAGACAGACAGACAGACAGACAGACAGACAGACAGACAGACAGACAGACAGACAGACAGACAGACAGACAGACAGACAGACAGACAGACAGACAGACAGACAGACAGACAGACAGACAGACAGACAGACAGACAGACAGACAGACAGACAGACAGACAGACAGACAGACAGACACTAAGACAGGCAGACAGACAGACAGACAGACAGACAGACAGACAGACAGACAGACAGACAGACAGACAGACAGACAGACAGACAGACAGACAGACAGACAGACAGACAGACAGACAGACAGACAGACAGACAGACAGACAGACAGACAGACAGACAGACAGACAGACAGACAGACAGACAGACAGACAGACAGACAGACAGACAGACAGACAGACAGACAGACAGACAGACAGACAGACAGACAGACAGACAGACAGACAGAAAGACAGACAGATAGACAGACAGACAGACCGGGTGACTAATTGTAGGTATTGTAGGATCTTCGAAGTCAGAAAATCTTGAGATTTTGGATGGTCGGGGAAATAAGATTATTCTGAGAAATGGGAGATTGTGGCAAAATTGAAGAATCGGAAGATTTGGGAACTCGGGGCATTGTGGGATTTAAGGAACTCGGTGAATCTTTGGATTTGAGGAACTCAGGATTTTAGGGTTAAAGATTTTAGTTGGAACGTCGGAGTCACGACTGGAAGGTCGGAGGTTCGATTCTCGACCCACTCGGAACAAATTTGTGTCGTTGAGCAAGACACTTCACTCTGCATTGCTTCAGTTCACCCAGCTGTAAAATGGGTGCCAGCATTAGCTGAGGTAATTGAGGGTGGGTGGCGACCCCCCAGTCCTTGGACAGAACAGCCGTACGCAGCCTTCAGATGCGCCGCGCAATAGCTGCGGCTGAGCTGTCGGTTGCACATCTGCCTATTAGGCAGGGCAATCAGTTTTTTTTTTATTTGTTGCAGAACTTTGGCAATCATGAGATTTCAGTGTCGATGAATCTTGGGATTTGGTATCTCGGGGAATCATGACATTTGGGGAACTCGGGAAATCATAGGATTTGGGGAACTCGAGGAATCGTGTCATTTGGGGAACTCGGGGAATCGGTGTCATTTGGGGAACTCGGGAAATCGTGTCATTTGGGGAACTCGGGAAATCGTGTCATTTGGGGAACTCGGGAAATCGTGTCATTTGGGGAACTAGGGAAATCGTGTCATTTGGGGAACTCGGGGAATCGTGTCATTTGGGGAACTCGGGAAAGCGTAGGATCCAGGAATCGGTGCACAGAGATGGATAAGGCAACAAAGCTATTAGTGGATAAGAATGAGTACTTGACACCAATCAAATAATAATGCCAAAATCGTACTACGAGGAATGCAATGCAATGTAATGCTTCAAGCCCCTATATTTAGCTTCAGTGACTGATGGCGGCTGGGCACTGGAAATGTGCATCGGTGAACATCGGTCAGTCTCTTCCGAAACTGCTTTTGCCCATCTCTCTCTCGCACCCTGCTGCTCTGTTTAAAACTCGATGCACAGCAATTAAACCCTGATATTTTAAACGTCTGGTTTGTATAGTCAAATTGTATCGCATTTTTATTGTATGATTAAGATATCTGTCTTATCATTAAGATACTTCGCAAGTAAATGGGCGCAGTGAGTGCCTCTCCGCACTAAGTAATGAGTGTCTCTCTGCCCTGAGTAATGAGTGTCTCTCCGCCCTGAGTAATGAGTGTCTCTCTGCCCTGAGTAATGAGTGTCTCTCTGCCCTGAGTAATGAGTGTCTCTCTGCCCTGAGTAATGAGTGTCTCTCTGCCCTGAGTAATGAGTGTCTCTCTGCCCTGAGTAATGAGTGTCTCTCTGCCCTGAGTAATGAGTGTCTCTCTGCCCTGAGTAATGAGTGTCTCTCTGCCCTGAGTAATGAGTGTCTCTCTGCCCTGAGTAATGAGTGTCTCTCTGCCCTGAGTAATGAGTGTCTCTCTGCCCTGAGTAATGAGTGTCTCTCTGCCCTGAGTAATGAGTGTCTCTCTGCCCTGAGTAATGAGTGTCTCTCTGCCCTGAGTAATGAGTGTCTCTCTGCCCTGAGTAATGAGTGTCTCTCTGCCCTGAGTAATGAGTGTCTCTCTGCCCTGAGTAATGAGTGTCTCTCTGCCCTGAGTAATGAGTGTCTCTCTGCCCTGAGTAATGAGTGTCTCTCTGCCCTGAGTAATGAGTGTCTCTCTGCCCTGAGTAATGAGTGTCTCTCTGTCCTGAGTAATGAGTGTCTCTCTGTCCTGAGTAATGAGTGTCTCTCTGCCCTGAGTAATGAGTGTCTCTCTGCCCTGAGTAATGAGTGTCTCTCTGCCCTGAGTAATGAGTGTCTCTCTGCCCTGAGTAATGAGTGTCTCTGAGTGTCTAATGAGTGATCTATGGGTATAAGAACTATTTTTCCCCCATAAGTAATGACAGTATTACTGTTATTATAAAATTCCCTGCAGCACTACAGCAAATTCTACCACAGCATCAGAGATCATGATCAACATGCTGGCTCGCTACGAGTAACTACAGCGTAGACGAGTGGGGAATTTGTGATTCGGGACGGAGACCGCGTACTGATCCAGAATGACATCAGCTTCCATAAATGCATCACACGAACAAGCTCCCTGACCGCACACTTCCTCGCCGGTCTCTGACGGACCTGACCGTAGTTGGCTACAGTCTCCAGTTCATCCGATTTACCGGCTGCCCACCTGAGTGGACGAGTCTTAGTGACGTCTTGCCTTGTCTTATAGTTTCCCAAAACCTCGTACCTGTCGCCGGTGGGCTGAGTTTTCGCGTGGTTAGCGACTGCGGGTGTTCATAAGCAGTGGATGCAACAGATTTCCGGAGTTTTAAACACCAAACCAGCGTGTTGCTGCGGTGGCGAGGGTAAGTCGGTTAGGCTTAGTAGTTGTGCCCTGATTGATTTGGAGCGATTAGGGGAGGTCAGTCTTTAATCCTTTTTGCTTTTTTTGCAGGTCGGCTCGCGGATCCACCACAGACTACTTTAAGTGGAAGGACACGTATAAAATGTGCAAATTTTATTTGAAGCTGAATACTAAGTTTATGTAGCCTTCCTCAGCTCCAATAACCGTGGAAGTGTAGTTTTTTTCACAGGAGGCAAATAATTTAGTCCTCATTCATGTCAGATTTGTAATGCATGGTTTACACGATGCAGAAGTCTTAGAAATTAGTTTCATGCGAAGAACACACAAAGTTTTAGTCTGGCAAGTTTCTGAAATCGACATTTAGGACACAAAATATGACTATTAATATTGATATAGCACTTAATTAAACGATGCTATTTATTGTCACTGTGGAGCGGATCTGGAACCTATCGCGGACGTACAGGTACGCTCGTATAGATGCCACTGGTTCTGTGCCCAAGATCAGATAAATAGAGTCAAAAGGCGATATATAGGACGACAAAAGTAGTTTCCAAAAAAAGAATTCTGAGTCTTCTGAGTAAAATAAAATATACTTAGTAGTCTCCCGACATGGTACTAAGCAAGATGGAAACACATTTGTACAAAAAACTGTGAAATAAATGCAAAAACACTGAAAGAATCTGCATTCAATGATAATATTTTTTCCATGACTTAACATGCATAGTATGCACTAAGGAGGGATTGACCCTCTCGGTTGCTACCCTCGGGTTGGCCGTGGGATTGACCCTCTCGGTTGCTACCCTCGGGTTGGCCGTGGGATTGACCCTCTCGGTTGCTACCCTAGGGCTGGCCGTGGGATTGACCCTCTCGGTTGCTACCCTCGGGTTGGCCGTGGGATTGACCCTCTCGGTTGCTACCCTAGGGCTGGCCGTGGGATTGACCCTCTCGGTTGCTACCCTCGGGTTGGCCGTGGGATTGACCCTCTCGGTTGCTACCCTAGGGCTGGCCGTGGGATTGACCCTCTCGGTTGCTACCCTCCTCGGGTTGGCCGTGGGATTGACCCTCTCGGTTGCTACCCTCCTCGGGTTGGCCGTGGGATTGACCCTCTCGGTTGCTACCCTCGGGTTGGCCGTGGGATTGACCCTCTCGGTTGCTACCCTCCTCGGGTTGGCCGCCGGCCTTGGGTGCGCCCGCTACTCCGGCCCAACCCCTTGCCGGTGCTCATTAATCCTGTCCGGCTGCCTGCCCTCGCCGCCTCGCCTTTGTCTTCTGTCTGGAATGGATGGAGGCTGTTGTAGTCTTGTGCGCTGCTGCTCTCACTGTGGGCCTCTATTGTCTCACTTATTTGTGGGCTTCTACTATCTTACTTACCTTATCTGTACATCTGCTTATGCTTTAGTGTGGCCTCGCCTCGCTTACCGCTCCTTGGGTTTGTGCAGCCTATTCTGGTGGATCTGTAAACCCTTTGCTGAGTAATTAGTGCCTCTCTGCACTGAACTGTGCAGGGTATAAGTGCTATTTTGGCGCTAAACCTTACAGTTGTTCCTTGCAGCCCCTCAGCGATTCTACCTCAGCATCAGAAGCGGAAAGTTTCCAATAGAAAGATGAATTCAGCCCGTGTTTGGTCCCACCTGCTTCTCTCACTACTGTTTGTGAGCAGTCCAGTGCTGTCTCAGAAGACCTTCTACTGCAGCAAGTCGGCAGAGCCAGTCGAAATCACCGACTCCGACTTCACACTGTACTTCACATATGGACACAGGCGCTACGTGTCTCCCAATATGGACTGCAATTTCGTGATCAGCGATCCTAACCGCACCTCCGGCTCGCTGTACATGATCGAAATGCTGTATAACTACGCCGACTCAAACGAGCACAACTTTGTGATCCGGGACGGAAACCGCACACTAATGCAGAATGAAGTCGACTTCAATCATTACATCATGATCACGCGAACCAGCTCCCTGACTGCGCACTTCCTCACCCGATCTCTGACGTACCTGAACTTGCATGGCTACTGCCTTAAGTTCACCCGATTCACCGGCTGCCCCCCTGGATGGACGAGTCTCGGCGACGTCTGCATCTCGTCGGGCTCGGGGCAGGGGGTTGCAGGGCGGGGCTACTTCAGCCAATGTCAGGCCAAATGCAACAATATGAGGTCGAACTTGCTCACTCTGCCGCTGCTGCAACGCGCTGGAATTCGCAGCGTCAAGGAGCTGGCTGAGCGGTTTAGGTTCCCCCATCCTGTGTGGATCGGACTGACGGACAACACTACGGCTGGGCCCGGAAAGCTTTACTGGCTTGACGGCACTCCGCTAGACATGTGAGCTTCTCTGCTTTCTATTTGCTGCAGCAATTAGAGATTTAGTATATTGTGATTGGAATTTCGCTATGCATCCTTAGAAAGTGAGCTGAAGATTCTCAAAGCTCTTATTTGAGAGTCACGAGTTTCATTTTTATGAAAAAGTCACGATTGTTTTTCCGGTTTTCTCCTGTCCCTCTTCTCCTGTCTCCTTTCTCTCTCTTAAGTCTCCCTTCTCTCTCCTGTCTCCCTTCTCTCTCCTGTCTCCCTTCTCTCTCCTGTCTCCCTTCTCTCTCCTGTCTCCCTTCTCTCTCCTGTCTCCCTTCTCTCTCCTGTCTCCCTTCTCTCTCCTGTCTCCCTTCTCTCTCCTGTCTCCCTTCTCTCTCCTGCCCTTCTCTCTCCTGTCCCTCTTCTCTCTCCTGTCTCCCTTCTCTCTCTTAAGTCTCCCTTCTCTCTCCTGTCTCCCTTCTCTCTCCTGTCTCCCTTCTCTCTCCTGTCTCCCTTCTCTCTCCTGTCTCCCTTCTCTCTCCTGTCTCCCTTCTCTCTCCTGTCTCCATTCTCTCTCCTGTCTCCCTTCTCTCTCCTGCCCTTCTCTCTCCTGTCTCCCTTCTCTCTCCTGCCCTTCTCTCTCCTGTCCCTCTTCTCTCTCCTGTCTCCCTTCTCTCTCTTAAGTCTCCCTTCTCTCTCCTGTCTCCATTCTCTCTCCTGTCTCCCTTCTCTCTCCTGTCTCCCTTCTCTCTCCTGTCTCCCTTCTCTCTCCTGTCTCCCTTCGCTCTCCTGTCTCCCTTTTCTCTCTCCTGTCTCCCTTTTCTCTCTCCTGTCTCCCTTTTCTCTCTCCTGTCTCCCTTCTCTCTCCTGTATCCCTTCTCTCTCCAGTCTCCCTTCTCTCTCCTGCCCTTCTCTCTCCTGTCCCTCTTCTCTCTCCTGTCTCCCTTCTCTCTCCTGTCTCCCTTCTCTCTCCTGCCCTTCTCTCTCTTAAGTCTCCCTTCTCTCTCCTGTCTCCCTTCTCTCTCTTAAGTCTCCCTTCTCTCTCCTGTCTCCATTCTCTCTCCTGTCTCCCTTCTCTCTCCTGTCTCCCTTCTCTCTCCTGTCTCCCTTCTCTCTCCTGTCTCCCTTCTCTCTCCTGTCTCCATTCTCTCTCCTGTATCCCTTCTCTCTCCTGTCTCCCTTCTTTCTCCTATATCCCTTCTCTCTCCTGTCTCCCTTCTCTCTCCTGTCTCCCTTCTCTCTCCTGTCTCCCTTCTCTCTCCTGTCTCCCTTCTCTCTCCTGTCTCCCTTCTCTCTCTTAAGTCTCCCTTCTCTCTCCTGTCTCCATTCTCTCTCCTGTCTCCCTTCTCTCTCCTGTCTCCCTTCTCTCTCCTGTCTCCCTTCTCTCTCCTGTCTCCCTTCTCTCTCCTGTCTCCCTTCTCTCTCCTGTCTCCCTTCTCTTTTTGGCATTCTTTGGCAAAGCCGTGTCAAAGCACAGCAGAAAACGGGGTTCCTACAAACCGCTTGGCTTGGCAGAGAATCAGCCGACTGGATCCAATGCGACACCATGATAAGCAATCCGCCGCCAAGCCACTGGTCGAGCAGAGGTTGCGGCCGCGACGAGCGCACTGCCTACCTCTGGCTGACTGCAAAATACTTCATAACAATGACGCAGGGCAACTCGATGTCGCGCAACTTTGTTTGCGCCATGCCGAGCGGTGGCACCGACGAGTTCTTTCCGATACCGTCGGGCCAACGACCGCCCAGCAAGCTGCAGCTGCTGTGGCTGCTGTTGCTGGTTCCGCTGTCTGCTGGCTTCATCGCCCTGTGCCTGCAGGCTCGAAGACGCCGCCAAAATTATCAGGCCATCGGGGCAAACGTCGAGCCTTCGGGGTTCATCATCTTTCGCTGGATCACTATTTAAAGAAGTCAATAATTTCCGCTTTTGCTCTCAGCAGGGTCACATTTGACCGTGTGGGTACTCGTATGAAGTTGTAAAAGTGTTTTCTGAGAAACGATAAGTCTCAATGAACTCTGCAGGCCTCTTGCGCTGCCGGTCTGCCTTATTTGCTGTTGCCAAACCCAGGAATAAAACACTGACAATAAAATTGAGAAATTCAGCTTATCAACTAGAAATCTTCGCCCCCCCCCCGATGGGGGACATCTGGATAGAATCTTTGTTCTTTACAAGTAACAAATAGACAGCGAAATAAAGCCTTCAAAAAAACAACAGACATTCCCTCTAAAAAGAAAACATCCCAAGAGAGCAAGCATCCCCAGACAGCATGCAAGCATCCCCAGACCGCAAGCATCCCCCAGATAGCAAGCATCCCCCAGATAGCAAGCATCCCCCAGACCGCAAGCATCCCCCAGACCGCAAGCATCCCCCAGACCGCAAGCATCCCCCAGACCGCAAGCATCCCCCAGACCGCAAGCATCCCCCAGACCGCAAGCATCCCCCAGACCGCAAGCATCCCCCAGACCGCAAGCATCCCCCAGACCGCAAGCATCCCCCAGATAGCAAGCATCCCCCAGATAGCAAGCATCCCCCAGACCGCAAGCATCCCCCAGATCGCAAGCATCCCCCAGAAAGCAAGCATCCCCCAGACCGCAAGCATCCCCCAGACCGCAAGCATCCTCCAGATAGCAAGCATCCCCAGATAGCAAGCATCCCCCAGACCGCAAGCATCCCCCAGATCGCAAGCATCCCCCAGAAAGCAAGCATCCCCCAGATAGCAAGCATCCCCCAGATAGCAAGCATCCCCCAGATAGCAAGCATCCCCCAGATAGCAAGCATCCCCCAGATAGCAAGCATCCCCAGACCCCAGATAGCAAGCAACCCCAGATAGCAAGCATCCCCAGACCCCAGATAGCAAGCATCCCCCAGATATCAAGCATCCCCCAGATAGTAAGCATCCCCCAGACCCCAGATAGCAAGCATCCCCCAGATATCAAGCATCCCCCAGAAAGCAAGCATCCCCCAGATAGCAAGCATCCCCCAGATAGCAAGCATCCCCCAGATAGCAAGCATCCCCCAGATAGCAAGCATCCCCCAGATAGCAAGCATCCCCCAGATAGCAAGCATCCCCCAGATAGCAAGCATCCCCCAGATAGCAAGCATCCCCCAGATAGCAAGCATTATCCCCCACCCCTCCTCCGGATTGCGCAATTTTCCCATTTCTCATGTTGCTATGCCGTTCTCATTCTTCTCATCATGACTCATTCTGACGTCATTTTCCCGGCAGCCAATCAGAGAGAGGAAGTCATGGAAACGACCTTGGAGCGGCGGTCGTGAGGACTATTTAAGGAAGTGATTTTCGGCGTGAGAATCCTCAGAAGGTTTTCTCATCGTCCTATCTTTGGACTTGCCGTCAGACGTTGATCTGACCCCCCATTCGTCAAGGACGAATCTCTGCCGGCCCACGGTCCGATACCGCCAAGTTCCCAAGCTCCCCAGGCGAGCTCATCTGCCGGCCCGCGGTCTGATACCGCCCAGCATCCTCAGCATCAACTGAGCTACATCAGCGCCTCGTCGCTCCAGCGCATCACCGCTTCACTACCTGCCTGTCCGCAGCCAACAGCCGCCCTCGGTCACTCCATCGCTCTCTCTCTCTGTGCAGCTGCCGGTGAGTTCCTGTACTCACTAATTAAAGTTACTTATTAATTAAGGTAATTTGTGCTTTAATTGTCTTTGCTTATCCGGGGTTTGCTTATTTCCCATTTCTTTATTAGAGAGCTGAGCCAATTGTGTTACCGTATCTTTGCTGTATTTTTACTCAATAGTGAAGCCGCCTAATTGCCTGTTTATTGTATTTTGCCTAAGGGCCTAGTTATTAACCTTTAATACTAAACTCCTCATTTTTCACATCTTCGATCCCTGCTGCCGGGCGAGGCTAAAAGTGCCGAGCAGGCGCTCCTTCAGCTTGCCGTATTTATCCGTATGGGGTCCGACGCGTATCCGACGCTCTGCGGTCAGGGCCGGACTACTTAATACTAGGGACGCGGGAAACGGCCTAATAACAACTTTGTTTATTTTTAATCAAGATTACAATATTTCGGTGAATAAACAAACATGCACTGAGATATAAGTCACGTTGTTGTTGTTGTTATTTCCGGCCGGTCAGTCCGGGGGGCGGGTCTGAGCCCCGACCTCCTTCAAGAAGTCTATCACCTGCCTGCTGATGTTGCTGAGCGTCTGGAGGCTCGGGTTTTCGCCAAGGTGCCGGTCTCTGGCCTGTTGGTGAGAGCGGCAAACCTTGATCAGGTGCTCCAGGTCCTCATCGGCTTCGCCGCAGTGCGGGCACGTAGGGCTGTCGGCTTGGCCAATGCGGTGACGGTACTGCTGGAGCAAGGGGGAGTGACCAGTTCGGAGTTGGGCGAGGGAGATCTCGTCATGTCTGGGGAGAGATCTCTTGATTTTGGCGTCGTCCCCGGTGGTTAGGCGGTGAGTGATGCAGTGCGGGTCCGCTCGGTAGACCGCGGTGAATTGGGACTTCGCTGATCGATCGATCGCCGCTTTAGCCGCGGCCAGGCTGATTTTAGCCAGGTCGTTGAGGCGGAGCCCAGCGTGTCCTGGCACCCATTGAAGATCTACGTGCGTGGAGGCCGAGATGGAGACGAGGAGTTCCCAGATCGTACAGCAGCCCGGAGAGCGCGCTTTCGCAGGGCCTTGCTGGAGGGAGCGGAGAAGCGCCTGGGAGTCGGTGAGACACCTGATGCGGTCGGGTATGTGGTTAGAGTAGATCCGAAGGACCGCTGCAAGGCCGAGGTGGAGGGCTTCCCTCTTCGGCCTGGAAGGAGGAGGTGATGATTCCGGCCGGGCCGGTGATCCTGTCCACCACGGTCCGGTTCTGGACAATGACGGCTCCGGCGCCGCCGCCGTGGGTGCCGTCCTTGGTCGAGCCATCCGTCCAGATCTCGACGTCCGCAGCCGGGAGTTGGTCTAACGGATGTGAGGCGGGTCCTCCCTGCTCGAGTTGGTCTTCGCGTGTTCCAAGAGATGGACACTTTGGACGTATCAGACCAGGGTGGCGGGGCGAGGGTATCCATGGCGCGTGGGGCGTCGATAAGGCCAGCGTCCGTGGAGGCGTTGATAGCCTTACCTCGCCAGTCTTGACGGAAGGCGCCCTGTCTTCCGTGGGCACGAAGGCGCGGTCGAGGCGGTGTCTTGTTCGCGAGGCGGGAGAGAGGAGTCGGTTGGCGTTGCCAAGCGGCCCTCTCGAAGAGTTTGGCGGCCGCAGCCTTAGCGAGGGTCGGGAGGGGGAGCATATCGGCTTCAGCAAGAAGAGCGTTGGTAGGCGTAGAGCGGCAGCATCCGGTGATAACTCTGGCCGCCGAATTGTGAACGGTTTCGACTTCCCTGCAGCAGCTCTCCGAGGCGATGGTCATCCAGGCGCTGGCACCGTAAAGAGCGACTGACTGGACGTAGTTCATGTAAGTCACGAACGTTGTAGTAGTCCCTGGTTAGCATTTGTATGCATCAGCCTCTGAAATCGATTAAACAGAACAGTTTTATTGTTTTGCCTAAAGTTATTTTTACCTATAAATAAAAATCAAATTAGCTTTTCTTTAAATATAATTTTTATACTAAAAGTTTGATTGGCAGCTCTTTTAAATACATTCCGTTGTGGCGCGCATTTGAATCACAACTCAGAAACTGTTGAATTTTAATTTCCTCGAACTCGAAGGTTCCGATTTCGACCGACTCGACGTCCGTCGCGTCATTGTTGGCCTACGATTAACGGATTAAGTATATTTATTACATGACAACCCCTGACTAACTTTCATATACAAGCTTCAAAGAGAAATAGTGGTTGCATATTACACTAGCTATATAGGAGTTAATAAAGTTTCAAAAACTAGACCTAATCTGGTTATGGACTATGCCACTATGTCTATGGTATGAAGCGAGTCAAAGTCAAAACATGCTTTTGTTGAGCTTTTTCCCCTTATGCCAGCTAATGGCCATGTGTAGACAGGCCTAGGCCTATGCCTTTAGTTTTAGTTTGCTTTTTGTTTAGCAAATAGCAATAGCAATAAGCTATTAAAATATTAAAAATAAAACAATTAAGTTTGTTCAAAGCAAAATATATCATTTTAAAACTTTTTTGGCCACTCAGTCTCTCCAGTAAAAAGGTGGTGGCATGTTTTTTAAAAGTGTAAACAAGAGATGGCTATCACTTTCTAACTGCCAACCAGGTAGTTAGGCTTATTGGTTACCACGGTTTGGATTGTGTAGTAGTGTATGCTGGAACAAGAATCCTATCTCAGCTAAATGTACGCCAGTGTACGCCAAAAACAAAAAAATTCCCTAAAATGTACACCAAAATTCCTCCTAAAAAAAGGTCATTCGGTTTTCAGGAGTAGAGTTTTCTAAGAAAGGTTTTTTGTACAAAAATTCTTTCAAATATTACGAATATTTTCATTTTAAACAAACTTAAATTAAACCTACAGAAAAAAATGCAAAATTTAAATTCTTAGCAATAATTTACACAAATTTTATTCATTATTAATTGTAAAAAAGCAAAAAGTTTAAAACTGACTTTCTAGACTATATAAATTTTCCTTCATTTTACGTAAAAACTAAAAAGGGTTAATTTACATTACAATTTTTATATACGCATCCATTTATTCACCAAAATTGGTATGCCAAAAATTTCTCGAGCTCAAAGTGGTACGCCAAATTGGTACGCCAAAATAGCCAAACTTCTCAATGGTACGCTGGAAAATTCTAGCTTACATGTAACCTTCCTGAGTGTGGATTGGTTAGGCCATATGGCATATAGGGGCCTATTATTAGGCCTATGGATTATATCGTATATTGCTATATGCTAATGTAATATATAACTTTGGCCAATTGGTTTTTACCAATGTTAAAACTATCTAATGTATATATCTGAGATAGGCCTCTATTTTACATAAAAATTATAAAAATTTAATGCATTTTAAGTCTGCATAAATCCAAGAAAAACTTCTTGCTATACTGTATATTATATTTTTCATAATATTTTCAAAAATTAATTTTTGTTTAAATCTATCTTAGACATATATATAGACAATTATTCAGAGCATACATGCCCAACCTCAAAATTTCACCTATCTAGTGCGACTTAGTTTTGTCCAGATTTGCGATTTGCGACTTACTTATGCGCCACCACACTGAAAGACCGGGGGGGGGGGTAGCATGCGTTGCGTGCTTATGCTCATTGAAAAATGGAATTACCTCATTTCTCTTCTCTTTTCCTACCTTCACTCTCTTTCCCGATTGATTTATCATTCACTTATTCATTTATGCAGTACTAAACTGCACTGTAGCCTGTACCCTATAGGCTATACTCCCTACATACTGTACTGTATGTCTGGGCCTGGCAAACTAACTTATATATATACGTATATATATAGGTGTACATTCTTTGAGTCATTATATACTTCACTTAAAGATAGACTTGCACCTGATTATGTATTGAATCTTGCACATGAATGGGATGAAAATGGTCATGAAGACTATTTCATCAACTAGTGTCCCCTTTCTGCAGCTAAAGAGCAAAAGACATTGCTCCTTACACGATGGAAACTTGGTCATGTAACTCCTGGAGAAGTTAATGACTGTTGTGGTGTGCATTGGATACTAGAAGAAAATTTACCAGCAATCTTAAGTGCAGCCTGGGGGATCAGGTGATGGTGCAGCTACAGCACATTCAAGGGAACTAGAAGCACCACCATCCCAATGTTCAGCAAGCTCACACAGAGAGGGACTGTTAATGGCAGTGCAAAATCCAGAGGTTGTTGCTTTTAACAGAGATCTATCTATGCAGAATGCAAAAAATTGAAATTCATGGTGCAGATGCAACAACATTATTCTTCTCGAGTAATGTTAGCTGAGAAGCTGTTTTGAAATAAAGAAAAAACTAGAAGTCTTGAGACAGAATTTGTACAACGGCCCACTGCTCATGCTAAATCTATTGCTATAGAATCTTGACCATCAACTGATGCTGGTACTGAAGCGCAGATCCAACCACAACATAGCCATTCATTTGGACTCAGATTCGGAGACTGAGACTGATGGCCAAAGAAGTGCAAGTCCTCCAAGAAAAAGATATATTTGTAGTTTATCAAAAGGGATTTTGATGAAGTTCAGTCTCATGAAAAGATTTTGATAGAGTTCATTTTTACAGAGAGGATTTCAATGGATTTGGCACATTAAATGAGTCAGAGAAGAGAAAGTATAGAGAAGAGTGAAAAAAAGGAGAGATGATAGAAAAGAGAGTAGATATGAGAGAGGACAGATTAGAGATGATAGATGGGAGAGAAGAGTGGAGTAAGGTAGGAATGAAGAGGGAGAGAGAAGAGAAGAGGAGAGTGGAGATGAGAGGGTAGTTATGAGATAGCAGAGAGGAGACAGGAGAGATGAGAGAAGAAAGGAGGGATAAGAGCATACAGCTGAAATAAAAAAGAGGAGAGAGATGAAAGATCAGAGATGAGAGAGTTAAGAGAAGAAAGTAGTGAGGAGAAAGAAAGAGGATAAAGATAAGAGTGCAGAGAGGACAAATGAAAGATGTGATGAGAAAAGATATGATTGAGAAAATAAGAGAGAGAAGAGATTAGAGAAGAGAAGAGACAAAGGGGAGAAGATAGAATCGAGATGGTAGAAAGGAAGCAAGAAAGATGGGAGATAAGAAAGGAGAGGGTATAGGAGATATGATAAACGAGAGCAGAGAGGAGAGAGAAAAGAGAAGAAAGAGGGTATAGGAGAGACGATAGATAAGTGAGTAGAGATGAGATATGAGAGAGGAGAGAAGAAGGGAGAAGTAAGAGAGAAGAGAGGAGATAGGAGACAGAAGAGGGTACAGACGAAACACAAGGGAGAAGAGATAAATAAAGAGGGAGAGTAATAATTGAGTAACGGCAAGAATGCAGAGAGGAGACAGGAGAGTCTGAGTCTGGACAATGGAAATCAGTTTTTGCAAACAGGGAAAACAAAATATGGTATTTGAAAGGCTTTACAGAGGATTTTAAGACGATTTAGAATATGGGATTCAAGACTACTTAGTTCCTCCCGATTGCGACTTAGTTCCTTTCGATTGCGACTTAGTTCTTCCTGATTGCAACTTAGTTCCTCCCAATTGCGACTTAGTTCCTCCCGATTGCAACTTAGTTCCTCTCGATTGCAACTTAGTTCTTCCTGATTGCGACTTAGTTCCTCTCGATTGCGACTTAGTTCCTCTCGATTGCGACTTAGTTCCTTTCGATTGCGACTTAGTTCCTCCTGATTGCAAGTTAGTTCCTCTCGATTGCGACTTAGTTCCTCTTGATTACAACTTAGTTCCTCCCGATTGCGACTTAGTTCCTCTCGATTGCAACTTAGTTCTTCCCGATTGCGACTTAGTTCCTCCCAATTGCGACTTAGTTCCTCCCGATTGCAACTTAGTTCCTCTCGATTGCAACTTAGTTCTTCCTGATTGCGACTTAGTTCCTCTCGATTGCGACTTAGTTCCTCTCGATTGCGACTTAGTTCCTTTCGATTGTGACTTAGTTCCTCTTGATTGCCACTTAGTTCTTCCTGATTGCGACTTAGTTCCTCTTGATTGCGACTTAGTTCCTCTCGATTGCAACTTAGTTCTTCCTGATTGCGACTTAGTTCCTCTCGATTGCAACTTAGTTCCTCTCGATTGCGACTTAGTTCTTCCTGATTGCGACTTAGTTCCTTTCGATTGCGACTTAGTTCCTCTTGATTGCGACTTAGTTCTTCCTGATTGCGACTTAGTTCCTCTCGATTGCGACTTAGTTCCTCCCAATTGCAACTTAATTTTCACTTTGTATATGACTTTTCTTGCCTTTTTCTCTTTTCTTTTATTTTTCTTTCTTTCTCCTCTTCCCCCCTCTCTCTTCTCCCTCATTTCTTTTCCCTTTCTCTTCCTCTCCTTTCTTCTCCCAATTTTTTGGTTTTTGCGTTTTCGATTTTGTGACTTACCTTGGCCAGCAGCCATTTCACCTGTCTAGTTCAGACAGGTCGGACGGGTGTTGGGCATGAATGATTCAGAGTAATACTTTGACTTATATAGTCTCTGTTTTTGCCTTTTTCCCTTTTTTCTCTTTCTCTACCTTTGTTTTTCTTTCTTTTCTTGCTTTTTTCCTCTTTTTCATATAATTTTTTTGGGTCAGCATTTTGCAACTTAACTTGGCTAGACCTCTTGCTACCTAGCCAAATTAGCTAGGTTGACTGGGTATAAGCATATAAGTAATCAGCATCTCAATGAGTTGTTTAAAAAAATTAAACTTTGTCAGAAATCATCTATATAAGATGAAATCAAATAGGGTCTATGTCTTTTTTACTTTAGGCATCACAACTGCCCACTTAATAAGACCCTTATATATTTATATTCTTGTCTATGAAATCATTGAAAATTGATAAATATTAAAGACAAGTTAGGCCCTTAAAAGAAACTTGGCAGTTTTTTAAGACTTTATTGCTATTTATAGACCTATTTTAAAATTAAAATTTATTTCAAATAAAGTTCTTTGGAATAAATTTCATCGAAAAAAACATAAGTCAATTATCAATATGTATTTTAAGTGACAAAAAATTTTATAGTGATGATAAATTTTTCTCATTAAAACTTTATTTATAGATAAAATGGAGAAAAAATAAAACATTACTATAAATGTTTACAAAAAGAATATACTTTTATATGAAATTTAATATAATATAATATGAAATGCATGGTAAAAACTTGTATTAAGAAAAGGTTCATTTCAAACTTTGCAAACTTTTGTTTCCACATGTTAAGGAAACTTCTATTAGCATCTAAATTTCATCTTGTTTGACTAAAGAGCAAAAGATGGGCAAGGTGTGGTTTTCAACATAAGCCTTGAATATCTACAATGCAATAATATTTCAAATAAGATTTATAAGCTCTCTTGCTTAGCTAGAAATTTTCAATGAAGCCTTTAAGCTTGCAAACCTGCTTTTCTAAATATTGAAGACAGGTTCTAATAGTGTCTAAATGTTGTACCTGGTATTTCTTAACTGCAAAGTAGAAGCAGCCTAGCAAGGAATGACTTTCAACATATGTTCAAATAAAGTCTTACTAGGAAGCACTGGATATATACTACTAGGCCTGTTATTTTGTAGAATATATTTGATGATTCTGCAAATATTTCTACCTATGTTAGTATTCATTAGTTGGGACAATTTGGTATTTTTCTGCTTGCATTAGTGGTTGCTTATCAATCTTGTCTCTATGAATCAAAGCATAATGATTTGGAGCATGATCATATATAGTGATAAAAATTATATCCAAATGTGTTTTTAGGTTGCAAATATTTTTTTATGAAAAGCACTTGCTTATGGTAGGGTTTCCTAGAAAGGCTTTATTTCAAATGTACGTGTAAAATTTTTTATGTTGTTTTACTTTTCTAAATGTTCTGGAATAATAGCCTTTTGTTTAAATATACTCGTCACAATTAGTATAAATAGGAGCAAAGTTTAGGGAAGAAGAAGTCAACTTGCTCTTGCAAATTAAATCGTTATAGCTAGTTCAATAATACATGTTCTCAGATCTTCAAAGCATTATTCATTGTACCAGTAAGAGATTCTAAGAGTGTTTCAAAGAAAGTGTACTAAAGAATAGAGAGAGAAAAATCGGGAGTTCATGCAAAAGCAGTATTAAGAGTGATCGCTGTGACCCTCTAATCTCGGTAATGCCCAGACTGGAGAGAGAAAGTACATATACTAGTAAGACCGCTCAGGCCATATACTAAGAACGCTACCAGACCATATACTAAGAATGCTACCAGACCATATACTAAGAACGCTACCAGACCAAATACTACGAGAATGATACCCAGAAAAATATTCTAAGAAAACAGTTAGAATTATTAAGGCAGAATTTAGTGTCAGTAATAGAAATTTTAGTAAGAAGAAATACACCTGTCACAGTTGGTGGCAATTAGTAGGATAATTTCTAGAGAAAGCTGAAAGGCCTGTCACAACTTTGGTGGCTTAACTGTGGGATAGTTGGAGGACAGAAGTAAGCCCTACGACAACTTTGGTTACAGCGGTAGTATTGTGTATTGTATGGGAACACCCCTAGCACAAGCTAAAAATTCTTATGTAGCAAATAATTAAATCTAATCTAAAGACCTAGAGCTATGGCACTAGCTGATTTTTTAAAGTCTATAAACGTAACAAATCAGACTCTTGATAATCTATTTTGTATAATCTCTCTGTATAATAAATTTTATTAAGTAGCTTTAATTGTCTATCCAACAGTGCTACAAACTGATAAAAAATAAAAAAGTGAATAAAAAATACCAAAAATGCTTTTATAAATATACTAGAAATTCTTTAAAATATTTGAGCATTAGTAGAGGGTTCATAAGTATAGAACTAGAAAATGCAAAAAAGTAAGTGTATATGTAAAATAGCCTCTTCTTTTGTGTAGGAAATGCAAAACAGTAAGTGCATAAGCAAAATAGATTCCTTTTTTAAATTATATTTTATAACTGTCCTTAATGGTTAAAAAGAACACCTTATCAATTTTATCAGTCTAGACTGCTTTGAAATATGAATGAAATATAAGACTTGATATCTACTTAGATTTTATCTGAGTCAAACTGATTCTTGTTGGGTCAGCACTTTTGGTTAAATGGAATAGTAAAATAAGTAAACTACTTATTATGCTCACTTGATCCAATAAGGTACATTGACAACCACAATTAAAATATGCTTAGTAGATAAATAGGCTTTAAGTATTAATATTATTAATATTTTACCATGGGTGCATTAGCTGGCCAATGCTTTTTTATCTGCCCATGAACTCAGTAACTTTCTAAAAGGAAACATAGGTAGGGTTTGCAAGTAAAAAATAGACCTTGGCTAAAGTATATACATTTCTAGTATAGCTAATACCATTGTATAAGAAATTCTAATTGTAAGCTGCATAAAAAACTTAGAAAAATATATAGATAGGCTAAACCAACTAATTAAATAAATCAAGTATATAAGCAAACAAAATAAAAAATTGTCATATGAAAAATATATTAGTTAGTATTTTATTTACCTTTATTTTTGAGGGTAAACATTCAAGCTAGAGTCTTGTAAAAGCTTTATGTTTTAGGAAGCTATATACTGTGACCTTATTACTAATAGAATAATTGCTTATATATCTTTATACATAGCATTTCATTAACATGACAGCTAGTCTGTAATTACATAGTATGGTAAAAATTAAAATGGACTATATGATAATTGATTAAAGCTAAATTCCTTGCTTTACTTAAATTTACTTTAAGTTTATCTGTTTATTGATAAAAATTTAAGGACTACTATCAAGTAGTCTGACATGTCTAAATTAAATATAGTAAGTAGGCCTAAATTCACTTATTTTTTCATTCAACTCACACCCCAAACCTTTAAGATTAAGGATTAAAACCACAAAAAGCTTTTTCTAACCACAGATTGGCTAGCATAATTGCATGCATATCAATAGCAAATCATAATTTGTGTAAATTGGGGATGTAGGATAGGCAATCTAGCCAATCAGGGCTTAATAAAAAAATATACTATAGCTAGACATAATGAAATTGGTTGAGTTATATGAATGCAGTAGAGGGTTTAGAGTGCAATGCCTAGCCCACCTGACCAAGAGCCAGAGATTGCTCATTGGTACAAGTGCACCTAGGCACAACAGTAGCTTATGTTGAAAATTAGGTCTTTGTTTTGCATCTTGTACCACTTGTAAGTATTTTAGTATTTATTTCATTTTTATTATTTTTTAATTATTATACTACTAGTAAGGTCAAGGTCTAGACTATAAGCAAGATTGTTAAGCTGCTTTAGTTGCAAATGATAACAATTACCATATGTGATCAGAGCACTAGCATATTGTTATATAACAGTGGAATTCTATGGGTGGCTTGTCTTGATGCTACTTCTAGATATTGATAGTGGAATATAAGCAAGTCAAGAGCTTAATACATACTAGTCACTAATGACAGTCATAATAACTTCATACTATGACAACTAAGGATATGAACTCATATTGAGTCATTTTGTCTTAGCTAGATATAGGCTTTAGCCTAAGTATAGATCATAACTTATCCTATTCTTGGTAGTTAAGTAGTTTAGAACTTTCAGCTGATAGCACATTGGGCTTATACTTTGCTTATAAGCACTTGTTGAGTTCTTTGCCAGTCTTGTCTTCCAATATAAATAATTAAATGATTGATATACTTGATTTTATCTATTTTGCCAATTTTTGGGAGTATGCAAGTTTAATTGCTGCCTTCTTGAGAAATAAATTGATTTGGCCCATAGACAGTTTTCATTAATGTTCACTAGTCTATGGCATCATGTGTTGGTCTACTCAAACCATAGACTATTGATGACTATAGATATTGCATGAGACTGTGTTATGAGTCTACAAATAACCATTTTCTACCTGTTAGACCAGCTGCTCTAATATTTTATTATGATGTTATTAAATCTACTTAGTTATATTATAGTCCATATGGGACTAAAATGGTCTGTTAGTAGGTAGGTCTATTTATAATAAATCTGAAGACAGTCTTTTTGATCCAACCTTTATCCAACCAATAAATTTTGTCTATTGTCTAAAATATCAGACTTCATGCATTGTCCTTTTAGCATTGAATATGAGAAGCAAAACAATAGATTTTGTAAATAATGTCTTGTCTTCCAGGAGTTAGATTTAGATTAGATTATCAGATAATCTTTAGCTTTTTCTTTGTCTCATTGCATCCTGTTTAATTAGATTATATCAAGGTCAGAAATTATATTCAGTGCTCAGAAAATTTGATCAGTTTGTCAACTTCCTTATTTACTACATTCACAATGGGCAGCTTACACATGCTTGTTTATTGTGAGCACATCAAGTCTTTTTGGATTGGCATGACATGAAAATACAGGGACTTCTATAGTCTGTCATTGACAATTCAGTCAGATGATGGTGAAGTCTGTGCTGTAGTGCACTCTTGTATTGGGATTTTTCTCCCCTCTGGCTTTCCAAGCTCGAGTGTTGGCGCTGAACAGCCGCTGCGCGATGTTTGCCCTCTCCTCGTCCGTCCGCTGGCCCGCCGACTTCCTGCGCTCCTGCTTGTCCTTCTCCTCCTTGTCCCGCTGCTCCTTGGCCCCGGTGCTGGACACCGTCGGCTGGCGCAGCCGTTGCACGATGGCGTCAATCTCCTCCTGAGACATCCGTTTGAAGGCTAGGGACGACCTGTGCCGCTTGGTGTAGGGATCCACCCAGCTGCCCGTGGGCCCCTGCTGTCTGTAGGGAGACCGCGGCCTGGACCTCCTCTGCTCTTTGCCTTGCGCTCCGCCCGGTTGGCGCGCGCTTTCTCCACGGCCCTGCTGTGACACGAGTAGAAATTGCATGCAAATCTGCAGTGCGTGTCCTGATAGGACATTGAGCAGCAGCACTGAGTCTCACCTGCTTGCTATCATCGTCGCCCTCCTGCCGAGGACTATCTGGCATTTTTGTCCCGCTTCAGAGCCTGAACTGCCGTCCCGGTGCGTTGCTATGGTAACGATCTTTACTCGAGCCCCGACGGGGTTGAGACGCGTCTGAGACTGAAGTTACGTTCTTGTGACTTAAACCCGTTATGCAGTTTTTGTATGCTGTTTAATTTAATGCATTGGGCCTGCACTTCACTCCGTACCTGCACTGGCTGCTGCTGTTCATTGTCTGAGGCGCTCTGCCCCTGAGCACTGTTCACTTTGCGTGCTGTTTGAGTGCACAGAAGCGAGGCGGGCTCAGCTGCTTTGCTCTTCATCACCCCAACTGTCTACGCTGCGTGTTTGAGACGCTTCAAATTTGTTAGCTGCCACCTGCTTTATAAAATTAGCTATCATTTGTTATGATAGATTTCGGTTCTTTGTGATTGACAAAATTTATCGCCCTGAATGCATACTAATGCATACATAGTGCGCCGATAGCAGCGAGACTGGCGAGTTTAATCAGAATCAGACTCGATGCTCATTCTGCTAAATGCTCCAAGTTCAGTTCCCACTACTCAGGGCTCAATATCAATAATTAGTGCTTAATTCTCAACGCAATGGTGCGTCCGAGCTTTGTTAGGCAGTGCCTTGACTCTCATGTGCCGCTTATTCCAGCATCTTTCACAGCAGAGTCCATGCTGTCCAGAACCAAATCCCCTGCTGCCCCGGCGGAGACTGTCGGCGGCCCCAGCGGCGGCTCCTTGAAGCAGCGCCGGAGGCCCAACTCGGTGCTCTACGCGGTTGGCAACTTCTTTAGTGGCGGCGGCAGCAGCAGCAGCGGGAGCAGCGGCCGCAAGCCGAAGTGCTCCTCGGCCGCCTCCTCGGTGCGACAGCCAGTAGGGCGCTCCTCCCAGCAGCCCGGCGACTCCAGCGCCGCTGGCGGCGCGGCCGGAACTTCCGCCTCGTCGACGGTGGCCGTCACTGTGACACCCGCTGCGGCCGCGGCGGACGCGGACGGTCTGGCTGAGTGTCCGGTGTGCGCCGAACGACTGCCGGTGGGACAGTTCCCGGACATGATCACCGACTGCGGCCACTTCGCCTGCCGGCCATGCCTGGCCACGGCGCTGCGACTGGCCATCTTGGAGGGCCTCCCAGCAGCCTGTCTGAGCTGCAGCGCCCGCCTCCATCCGGAAGACGTGAACGCCATCGTCAGCGAGGAGCTGCGAGTCAAATACGAGCTGTTCACCCTGCGCAGGGTGCTGGCCGCCGACCCCGACTGCCGCTGGTGCCCCGCGCCCGACTGCAAGTGAGCGGCTCGGTGATGCTGTGCTGTCCCGCCAGATTTTTGCATACTTGCATACCGGTTAAGGTCATAGAGCCAATAGATTGAGTAATAGAACCAATAGATTGAGTAATAGAACCAATAGATTGAGGTCATAAAGCCAATAGATTGAGTAATAGAACCAATAGATTGAGGTCATAAAGCCAATAGATTGAGTAATAGAGCCAATAGATTCAGTAATAGAACCAATAGATTAAGTAATAGAACCAATAGATTGAGGTCATAAAGCCAATAGATTGAGTAATAGAGCCAATAGATTCAGTAATAGAACCAATAGATTCAGTAATAGAACCAATAGATTAAGTAATAGAACCAATAGATTGAGGTCATAAAGCCAATAGATTGAGTAATAGAGCCAATAGATTGAGTAATAGAGCCAATAGATTGAGTAATAGAACCAATAGATTGAGTAATAGAGCCAATAGATTGAGTAATAGAGCCAATAGATTGAGTAATAGAGCCAATAGATTCAGTAATAGAGCCAATAGATTCAGTAATAGAGCCAATAGATTGAGTAATAGAGCCAATAGATTGAGTAATAGAGCCAATAGATTGAGTAATAGAACCAATAGATTGAGTAATAGAGCCAATAGATTCAGTAATTGAGCCAATAGATTGAGTAATAGAACCAATAGATTGAGTAATAGAGCCAATAGATTGAGTAATAGAGCCAATAGATTCAGTAATAGAGCCAATAGATTGAGTAATAGAACCAATAGATTGAGTAATAGAGCCAATAGATTGAGTAATAGAGCCAATAGATTCAGTAATAGAGCCAATAGATTCAGTAATAGAGCCAAAAGATTGAGGTCATAGAGCCAATAGATTGAGGTCATAGAGCCAATAGATTGAGGTCATAGAGCCAATAGATTGAGGTCATGAAGCCAATAGATTGAGGTCATGAAGCCAATAGATTGAGTCATAGTGCTAATCTAAATTCAGACTGGTGGGGTCATAGTAAAGTTGGTCATAATAAGCTTCAGTCGTCATCAGCGGTCATGCCGAATCGCCTCCCAGATACGCGGTCATCGCCAGCGACTGCGCCAGCTGCCCCCGCCTGGAGTGCGAGGTGTGCGGCACAAGCTTCTGCTATCACTGCAAGAGCGAGTGGCACCCCACCAGCACCTGCGAGCAGGCCCGCATCGAGCGGCAGAAGGCTGAGCTGTACGCTGCTGCCCGCGACAACCCGGAGGTGCTGCTGGCGCCAAGTAGCTCGGAGCCGCCCGCCGAGGTGAAGCAGTGCCCCCGCTGCGCCACCTACATCTCCAAGGAGAACGACGGCAGTTGCAACCACATGAAGTGCAAACTGTGCGGGACCGAGTTCTGCTGGCTGTGCAGGAAGGAGATCACCGACCTGCACTACCTCAGTCCCAGCGGCTGCACCTTCTGGGGCAAGAAGCCCTGGTCCCGCAAGAAAAAGATCCTGTGGCAGGTGAGTCTCAATATCTCAGCGCCGTGTGAATCTGACTTAAATGCCGGATCCCTAGATCCGGTCACAGGTGTCTCAGGTTCAGTCACCTAGATCCCGAGATTCAGTCACCCGGATCCCCAGATTCGGTCACCCAGATCCCCAGATTCGGTCACCCGGATCCCCAGATTCGGTCACCCAGACCCCCAGATTCGGTCACCCAGATCCCCAGATTCGGTCACCCAGATCCCCAGATTCGGTCACCCGGATCCCCAGATTCGGTCACCCAGATCCCCAGATTCAGTCACCCGGATCCCCAGATTCGGTCACCCAGATTCGGTCACAAGTGTCTCAGATCCCTTCACGGGTTTTTCCCATGATTTAGATCTGGATTTCATTGCCAGCCGCCCCCTTCTCCGTCGCGCAGGTCGGCACGCTGATCGGCGCCCCGGTGGGCATCGCGCTGCTGGCCGGCCTAGCGCTGCCGGTCATCATTGCTGGCGTCCCCGTGTGGGCGGCCCACCGTCTCCGGCACCGCCTGCGCAAGTCGGGTCGGCGGACCACGGCGCAGCGGCGCTGCCTGGTGGCTCTGGTGGTCACTGGCTCGATCATCGTGTCGCCGGTTGTCGCCGTCCTGACGGTGGCCGTTGCCGTTCCGATCCTGCTGGCCTACGTCTATGCCGTGGTGCCCGTGTCGCTATGCCGCTCGGACGGCTGCGCCTCCGGCCAGGACGACTCAGACGGGGACGGCGGTGAGGCTGCTGGCGACCCGGCTGCCGACTTCGCCAACCTCGCCGATGCGCGCGCTCAGTTGGCGACTACGGCGGCCTCGGCGACTGGCGAGACCAGCAAGGAGGCCGGGTTCCAGCTGCGGATTCGAGCCGACGTCAGCCCGAACTCGATGCCTGAAGATGCGAATTCCGCGTCAGAAGATGCGGCTGGGAAGATGGATGACAACTGGTGGGTTCGAGCAGCATGGCTGCGGGGCGGGCTGGCAGGTCACTCAGTCAGTGAGGGTGCGGGCTGGCAGGTCACTCAGTCAGTGAGGGTGCGGGCTGGAAGGTCACTCAGCCAGTTAGGGTGCGGGCTGGAAGGTCACTCAGCCAGTGAGGGTTCGGGCTGGCAGGTCACTCAGCCAGTGAGGGTTCGGGCTGGCAGGTCACTCAGCCAGGGAGGGTTCGGGCTGGCAGGTCACTCAGCCAGTGAGGGCGCGGGCTGGCAGGTCACTCAGCCAGTGAGGGCGCGGGCTGGCAGGTCACTCAGTCAGTCAGTGAGGGTGCGGGCTGGCAGGTCACTCAGTCAGTCAGTGAGGGTGCGGGCTGGCAGGTCACTCAGTCAGTCAGTGAGGGTGCGGGCTGGCAGGTCACTCAGTCAGTCAGTGAGGGTGCGGGCTGGCAGGTCACTCAGCCAGTGAGGGTGCGGGCTAGCGGGTCACTCAGTCAGGCTCACCGCATCATCCTTTCCAGCGCCGAGGAAGCCAAAGGTGCGGCCTGCACGTCCGGATCAGAGCCGCCTCCCCATCAGCTCGCGCAGCCTTCGTCCCCGACTGCTCAGAGCTGAGCGACTCGGGCCTGGGTACTCAAAGAGTGCGCTGCCACCTCTGCTGTGCGTCTTCAGCCATTCGTGTTCTATTTTTACTGACACTTTTGTGTTTGTCTTGACAGCAACGCTTTGGCTAAGGACACCGAGAATGAATTCGATTGATGAACAGTAGTAATGGATTGCTAATCCAGCCCTGAACAGTAGTAATGGATTGCTAATCCAGCCCTGAGCAGTAGTAATGGATTGCTAATCCAGCCCTGAACAGTAGTAATGGATTGCTAATCCAGCCCTGAACAGTAGTAATGGATTGCTAATCCAGCCCTGAACAGTAGTAATGGATTGCTAATCCAGCCCTGAACAGTAGTAATGGATTGCTAATCCAGCCCTGAACAGTAGTAATGGATTGCTAATCCAGCCCTGAACAGTAGTAATGGATTGCTAATCCAGCCCTGAACAGTAGTAATGGATTGCTAATCCAGCCCTGAACAGTAGTAATGGATTGCTAATCCAGCCCTGAACAGTAGTAATGGATTGCTAATCCAGCCCTGAACAGTAGTAATAGATTGCTAATCCAGCCCTGAACAGTAGTAATGGGTCGCTAATGAAATTCTTTGCTGACGGAGCCTCTTTAGCCTTAGCTTCAGGGTGGTCCGTAGACAGTGGGCGCCGAGGGTCGCCCATTCCACCAGGCCCTGAATGACAGAGCCTCAGTGTACTGCCACGTGTCCGCTTCCATTTCACAATCTGCTTCTGTCTTTGCCTTTGCTTCAGTCTCGATTTTGTTTATATTTGTAGTGAAGTATCGTGTTTTATTCCCCTTGTCAATAATGTGTTGCGGTGCTTGCCGCAAGGTCACCAACGGATGCAACAGGACTAATCTCTGTCGCTTTATTCGCTAAATTGGTGTAATTAATGCCACTACTTTTGTGATGTGATGCCTATTCAGTAATGCCCGCTGGTGCCTACTCACGGTCTCTCAGTAGAGTATAGCGATCGACACAATTTTGCTTTCTAATTATGCTGCTAATTGTTGCACCCAAAATTTCCTTGTTAATTAATTGTTTTTTAAGAGCAGTGCATAAAGCTTATAATAATCTTACATGCTAATACTTAGCGTATCATGCTTCTGTGTGCTCAGCGTGCTCAATGTGCTTCTGCCAGCGTCTCTGTGTTTTCCATGGCGCCTCGTCATTGTCGACAGATTTTCAATGTTTCGCTGTATTTTTCTGTTCTTTTTCGAGTTAGCAGATCCCGGACCGGATCAGCAGTAGATTTCTATTGGGGGCTTTGCTCGCACAGATAATACAGATTCTATTCAAGGCAGTTTTGCTGTTTTTGTTGCTGAATATCACAAATGTTGTTTGTGGCGCTTATTTCCCAGCTTCTTCATTTCCCAGCTTCTTCATTTCCCAACTTCTTCATTTCCTAGCTTCATTTCCCAGCTTCTTCATTTCCCAGCTTCTTCATTTCCCAGCTTCTTCATTTCCCAGCTTCTTCATTTCCCAGCTTCTTCATTTCCTAGCTTCATTTCCTAGCTCCTTCATTTCCTAGCTTCATTTCCTAGCTTCATTTCCTAGCTCCTTCATTTCCTAGCTTCATTTCCTAGCTTCTTCATTTCCTAGCTTCATTTCCTAGCTTCTTCATTTCCTAGCTTCATTTCCTAGCTTCTTCATTTTTAGCTCCTTCATTTCCTAGCTTATTTATTTCCCAGCTCCTTCATTTCCTAGCTTATTTATTTCCCAGCTTCTTCATTTCCCAGCTTCTTCATTTCCTAGCTTCATTTCCTAGCTCCTTCATTTCCTAGCTTCATTTCCTAGCTTCATTTCCTAGCTCCTTCATTTCCTAGCTTCATTTCCTAGCTTCTTCATTTCCTAGCTTCATTTCCTAGCTTCTTCATTTTTAGCTCCTTCATTTCCTAGCTTATTTATTTCCCAGCTCCTTCATTTCCTAGCTCCTTCATTTCCTAGCTTCTTCATTTCCTAGCTCTAGTCTGAACTTCATGCTGAGATCTCAGGTGAGAACTCTATCCATACTGAGGTCTCTGGTGAACTGAGGTCTCATGTGAACTGAGGTCTCATGTGAACTGAGGTCTCTGGTGAACTGAGGTCTCTGGTGAACTGAGGTCTCATGTGAACTGAGGTCTCTGGTGAACTGAGGTCTCATGTGAGAACTCTATATCCATGCTGAGGTCTCTGGTGAACTGAGGTCTCATGTGAACTGAGGTCTCTGGTGAACTGAGGTCTCATGTGAACTGAGGTCTCTGGTGAACTGAGGTCTCATGTGAACTGAGGTCTCTGGTGAACTGAGGTCTCATGTGAACTGAGGTCTCATGTGAGAACTCTATATCCATGCTGAGGTCTCTGGTGAACTGAGGTCTCATGTGAACTGAGGTCTCATGTGAACTGAGGTCTCATGTGAACTGAGGTCTCTGGTGAACTGAGGTCTCTGGTGAACTGAGGTCTCATGTGAACTGAGGTCTCTGGTGAACTGAGGTCTCATGTGAACTGAGGTCTCATGTGAGAACTCTATATCCATGCTGAGGTCTCTGGTGAACTGAGGTCTCATGTGAACTGAGGTCTCTGGTGAACTGAGGTCTCATGTGAACTGAGGTCTCATGTGAACTGAGGTCTCATGTGAACTGAGGTCTCATGTGAACTGAGGTCTCATGTGAACTGAGGTCTCTGGTGAACTGAGGTCTCATGTGAACTGAGGTCTCTGGTGAACTGAGGTCTCATGTGAACTGAGGTCTCATGTGAGAACTCTATATCCATGCTGAGGTCTCTGGTGAACTGAGGTCTCATGTGAACTGAGGTCTCTGGTGAACTGAGGTCTCTAGTGAACTGAGGTCTCATGTGAACTGAGGTCTCTGGTGAACTGAGGTCTCATGTGAACTGAGGTCTCTGGTGAACTGAGGTCTCATGTGAACTGAGGTCTCATGTGAGAACTCTATATCCATGCTGAGATCTCTGGTGAACTGAGGTCTCATGTGAACTGAGGTCTCTGGTGAACTGAGGTCTCATGTGAACTGAGGTCTCATGTGAACTGAGGTCTCATGTGAACTGAGGTCTCTGGTGAACTGAGGTCTCATGTGAACTGAGGTCTCTGGTGAACTGAGGTCTCATGTGAACTGAGGTCTCATGTGAGAACTCTATATCCATGCTGAGGTCTCTGGTGAACTGAGGTCTCATGTGAACTGAGGTCTCTGGTGAACTGAGGTCTCTGGTGAACTGAGGTCTCATGTGAACTGAGGTCTCATGTGAACTGAGGTCTCATGTGAACTGAGGTCTCTGGTGAACTGAGGTCTCATGTGAACTGAGGTCTCTGGTGAACTGAGGTCTCTGGTGAACTGAGGTCTCATGTGAACTGAGGTCTCATGTGAACTGAGGTCTCATGTGAACTGAGGTCTCTGTGAACTGAGGTCTCATGTGAACTGAGGTCTCATGTGAACTGAGGTCTCTGGTGAACTGAGGTCTCATGTGAACTGAGGTCTCATGTGAGAACTCTATATCCATGCTGAGGTCTCTGGTGAACTGAGGTCTCATGTGAACTGAGGTCTCTGGTGAACTGAGGTCTCATGTGAACTGAGGTCTCATGTGAACTGAGGTCTCATGTGAACTGAGGTCTCATGTGAACTGAGGTCTCTGGTGAACTGAGGTCTCATGTGAACTGAGGTCTCTGGTGAACTGAGGTCTCATGTGAACTGAGGTCTCATGTGAGAACTCTATATCCATGCTGAGGTCTCTGGTGAACTGAGGTCTCTGGTGAACTGAGGTCTCATGTGAACTGAGGTCTCATGTGAACTGAGGTCTCATGTGAACTGAGGTCTCTGGTGAACTGAGGTCTCATGTGAACTGAGGTCTCTAGTGAACTGAGGTCTCATGTGAACTGAGGTCTCATGTGAGAACTCTATATCCATGCTGAGGTCTCATGTGAACTGAGGTCTCATGTGAACTGAGGTCTCTGGTGAACTGAGGTCTCATGTGAACTGAGGTCTCTGGTGAACTGAGGTCTCATGTGAACTGAGGTCTCATGTGAACTGAGGTCTCATGTGAACTGAGGTCTCATGTGAGAACTCTATATCCATGCTGAGGTCTCTGGTGAACTGAGGTCTCATGTGAACTGAGGTCTCTGGTGAACTGAGGTCTCATGTGAACTGAGGTCTCATGTGAGAACTCTATATCCATGCTGAGGTCTCTGTGAACTGAGGTCTCATGTGAGAATCTATATCCATGCTGAGGTCTCTGGTGAACTGAGGTCTCATGTGAACTGAGGTCTCTGGTGAACTGAGGTCTCATGTGAACTGAGGTCTCATGTGAACTGAGGTCTCATGTGAGAACTCTATATCCATGCTGAGGTCTCTGGTGAACTGAGGTCTCATGTGAACTGAGGTCTCTGGTGAACTGAGGTCTCATGTGAACTGAGGTCTCTGGTGAACTGAGGTCTCATGTGAACTGAGGTCTCATGTGAGAACTCTATATCCATGCTGAGGTCTCTGGTGAACTGAGGTCTCATGTGAACTGAGGTCTCTGGTGAACTGAGGTCTCATGTGAACTGAGGTCTCTGGTGAACTGAGGTCTCATGTGAACTGAGGTCTCATGTGAGAACTCTATATCCATGCTGAGGTCTCTGGTGAACTGAGGTCTCATGTGAACTGAGGTCTCTGGTGAACTGAGGTCTCATGTGAACTGAGGTCTCTGGTGAACTGAGGTCTCATGTGAACTGAGGTCTCTGGTGAACTGAGGTCTCATGTGAACTGAGGTCTCATGTGAACTGAGGTCTCATGTGAGAACTCTATATCCATGCTGAGGTCTCTGGTGAACTGAGGTCTCATGTGAACTGAGGTCTCTGGTGAACTGAGGTCTCATGTGAACTGAGGTCTCATGTGAACTGAGGTCTCATGTGAACTGAGGTCTCATGTGAGAACTCTATATCCATGCTGAGGTCTCTGGTGAACTGAGGTCTCATGTGAACTGAGGTCTCTGGTGAACTGAGGTCTCATGTGAACTGAGGTCTCTGGTGAACTGAGGTCTCATGTGAACTGAGGTCTCATGTGAGAACTCTATATCCATGCTGAGGTCTCTGGTGAACTGAGGTCTCATGTGAACTGAGGTCTCTGTGAACTGAGGTCTCTGTGAACTGAGGTCTCATGTGAACTGAGGTCTCTGGTGAACTGAGGTCTCATGTGAACTGAGGTCTCATGTGAGAACTCTATATCCATGAGGTCTCTGGTGAACTGAGGTCTCATGTGAGATGCTGAGGTCTCTGGTGAACTGAGGTCTCATGTGAACTGAGGTCTCTGGTGAACTGAGGTCTCTGTGAACTGAGGTCTCATGTGAACTGAGGTCTCATGTGAACTGAGGTCTCTGGTGAACTGAGGTCTCATGTGAGAACTCTATATCCATGCTGAGGTCTCTGGTGAACTGAGGTCTCATGTGAACTGAGGTCTCTGGTGAACTGAGGTCTCATGTGAACTGAGGTCTCTGGTGAACTGAGGTCTCATGTGAACTGAGGTCTCATGTGAGAACTCTATATCCATGCTGAGGTCTCTGGTGAACTGAGGTCTCATGTGAACTGAGGTCTCTGGTGAACTGAGGTCTCATGTGAACTGAGGTCTCTGGTGAACTGAGGTCTCATGTGAACTGAGGTCTCATGTGAACTCTATATCCATGCTGAGGTCTCTGGTGAACTGAGGTCTCATGTGAACTGAGGTCTCTGGTGAACTGAGGTCTCATGTGAACTGAGGTCTCTGGTGAACTGAGGTCTCATGTGAACTGAGGTCTCTGGTGAACTGAGGTCTCATGTGAACTGAGGTCTCATGTGAACTGAGGTCTCATGTGAACTGAGGTCTCATGTGAGAACTCTATATCCATGCTGAGGTCTCTGGTGAACTGAGGTCTCATGTGAACTGAGGTCTCTGGTGAACTGAGGTCTCATGTGAACTGAGGTCTCATGTGAACTGAGGTCTCATGTGAACTGAGGTCTCATGTGAGAACTCTATATCCATGCTGAGGTCTCATGTGAACTGAGGTCTCATGTGAACTGAGGTCTCTGGTGAACTGAGGTCTCATGTGAACTGAGGTCTCTGGTGAACTGAGGTCTCATGTGAACTGAGGTCTCATGTGAGAACTCTATATCCATGCTGAGGTCTCTGTGAACTGAGGTCTCATGTGAACTGAGGTCTCTGTGAACTGAGGTCTCATGTGAACTGAGGTCTCTGGTGAACTGAGGTCTCATGTGAACTGAGGTCTCATGTGAACTGAGGTCTCATGTGAACTGAGGTCTCTGGTGAACTGAGGTCTCTGGTGAACTGAGGTCTCATGTGAACTGAGGTCTCTGTGAACTGAGGTCTCATGTGAACTGAGGTCTCATGTGAGAACTCTATATCCATGCTGAGGTCTCTGGTGAACTGAGGTCTCATGTGAACTGAGGTCTCTGGTGAACTGAGGTCTCATGTGAACTGAGGTCTCATGTGAACTGAGGTCTCTGGTGAACTGAGGTCTCATGTGAACTGAGGTCTCTGGTGAACTGAGGTCTCATGTGAACTGAGGTCTCATGTGAACTGAGGTCTCTGGTGAACTGAGGTCTCATGTGAACTGAGGTCTCATGTGAACTGAGGTCTCATGTGAACTGAGGTCTCTGTGAACTGAGGTCTCTGTGAACTGAGGTCTCATGTGAACTGAGGTCTCTGGTGAACTGAGGTCTCATGTGAACTGAGGTCTCATGTGATCCATGCTGAGGTCTCTGGTGAACTGAGGTCTCATGTGAACTGAGGTCTCTGGTGAACTGAGGTCTCATGTGAACTGAGGTCTCATGTGAACTGAGGTCTCATGTGAACTGAGGTCTCATGTGAACTGAGGTCTCATGTGAACTGAGGTCTCTGGTGAACTGAGGTCTCATGTGAACTGAGGTCTCTGGTGAACTGAGGTCTCATGTGAACTGAGGTCTCATGTGAGATCCATGCTGAGGTCTCTGGTGAACTGAGGTCTCATGTGAACTGAGGTCTCTGGTGAACTGAGGTCTCATGTGAACTGAGGTCTCATGTGAACTGAGGTCTCTGGTGAACTGAGGTCTCATGTGAACTGAGGTCTCTGGTGAACTGAGGTCTCATGTGAACTGAGGTCTCATGTGAACTGAGGTCTCTGGTGAACTGAGGTCTCATGTGAACTGAGGTCTCATGTGAACTGAGGTCTCATGTGAACTGAGGTCTCATGTGAACTGAGGTCTCATGTGAACTGAGGTCTCATGTGAACTGAGGTCTCTGTGAACTGAGGTCTCATGTGAACTGAGGTCTCTGTGTGAACTGAGGTCTCTGGTGAACTGAGGTCTCATGTGAACTGAGGTCTCATGTGAACTGAGGTCTCATGTGAACTGAGGTCTCATGTGAACTGAGGTCTCTGTGAACTGAGGTCTCATGTGAACTGAGGTCTCTGGTGAACTGAGGTCTCATGTGAACTGAGGTCTCATGTGAACTGAGGTCTCATGTGAACTGAGGTCTCATGTGAACTGAGGTCTCTGTGAACTGAGGTCTCATGTGAACTGAGGTCTCATGTGAACTGAGGTCTCATGTGAACTGAGGTCTCATGTGAACTGAGGTCTCATGTGCTGAGGTCTCTGGTGAACTGAGGTCTCATGTGAACTGAGGTCTCTGGTGAACTGAGGTCTCATGTGAACTGAGGTCTCATGTGAACTGAGGTCTCATGTGAACTGAGGTCTCATGTGAACTGAGGTCTCTGGTGAACTGAGGTCTCATGTGAACTGAGGTCTCTGGTGAACTGAGGTCTCATGTGAACTGAGGTCTCATGTGAGAACTCTATATCCATGCTGAGGTCTCTGGTGAACTGAGGTCTCATGTGAACTGAGGTCTCATGTGAACTGAGGTCTCATGTGAACTGAGGTCTCATGTGAACTGAGGTCTCTGGTGAACTGAGGTCTCATGTGAACTGAGGTCTCTGGTGAACTGAGGTCTCATGTGAACTGAGGTCTCATGTGAGAACTCTATATCCATGCTGAGGTCTCTGGTGAACTGAGGTCTCATGTGAACTGAGGTCTCTGGTGAACTGAGGTCTCATGTGAACTGAGGTCTCTGGTGAACTGAGGTCTCATGTGAACTGAGGTCTCTGTGAACTGAGGTCTCATGTGAACTGAGGTCTCATGTGAGAACTCTATATCCATGCTGAGGTCTCTGGTGAACTGAGGTCTCATGTGAACTGAGGTCTCTGGTGAACTGAGGTCTCATGTGAACTGAGGTCTCATGTGAACTCTATATCCATGCTGAGGTCTCTGGTGAACTGAGGTCTCATGTGAGAACTCTATATCCATGCTGAGGTCTCTGGTGAACTGAGGTCTCATGTGAACTGAGGTCTCTGGTGAACTGAGGTCTCATGTGAACTGAGGTCTCTGTGAACTGAGGTCTCATGTGAACTGAGGTCTCATGTGAGAACTCTATATCCATGCTGAGGTCTCTGGTGAACTGAGGTCTCATGTGAACTGAGGTCTCTGGTGAACTGAGGTCTCATGTGAACTGAGGTCTCTGGTGAACTGAGGTCTCATGTGAACTGAGGTCTCATGTGAGAACTCTATATCCATGCTGAGGTCTCTGGTGAACTGAGGTCTCATGTGAACTGAGGTCTCTGGTGAACTGAGGTCTCATGTGAACTGAGGTCTCTGGTGAACTGAGGTCTCATGTGAACTGAGGTCTCATGTGAGAACTCTATATCCATGCTGAGGTCTCTGGTGAACTGAGGTCTCATGTGAACTGAGGTCTCTGGTGAACTGAGGTCTCATGTGAACTGAGGTCTCTGGTGAACTGAGGTCTCATGTGAACTGAGGTCTCTGGTGAACTGAGGTCTCATGTGAACTGAGGTCTCATGTGAACTGAGGTCTCATGTGAGAACTCTATATCCATGCTGAGGTCTCTGGTGAACTGAGGTCTCATGTGAACTGAGGTCTCTGGTGAACTGAGGTCTCTGTGAACTGAGGTCTCATGTGAACTGAGGTCTCATGTGAACTGAGGTCTCATGTGAGAACTCTATATCCATGCTGAGGTCTCTGGTGAACTGAGGTCTCATGTGAACTGAGGTCTCTGGTGAACTGAGGTCTCATGTGAACTGAGGTCTCTGGTGAACTGAGGTCTCATGTGAACTGAGGTCTCATGTGAGAACTCTATATCCATGCTGAGGTCTCTGGTGAACTGAGGTCTCATGTGAACTGAGGTCTCTGGTGAACTGAGGTCTCATGTGAACTGAGGTCTCTGGTGAACTGAGGTCTCATGTGAACTGAGGTCTCATGTGAGAACTCTATATCCATGCTAAGGTCTCTGGTGAACTGAGGTCTCATGTGAGAACTCTATATCCATGCTGAGGTCTCTGGTGAACTGAGGTCTCATGTGAACTGAGGTCTCTGGTGAACTGAGGTCTCATGTGAACTGAGGTCTCATGTGAGAACTCTATATCCATGCTGAGGTCTCTGGTGAACTGAGGTCTCATGTGAGAACTCTATATCCATGCTGAGGTCTCTGGTGAACTGAGGTCTCATGTGAACTGAGGTCTCTGGTGAACTGAGGTCTCATGTGAACTGAGGTCTCATGTGAACTGAGGTCTCATGTGAACTGAGGTCTCATGTGAGAACTCTATATCCATGCTGAGGTCTCTGGTGAACTGAGGTCTCATGTGAACTGAGGTCTCTGGTGAACTGAGGTCTCATGTGAACTGAGGTCTCTGGTGAACTGAGGTCTCATGTGAACTGAGGTCTCATGTGAGAACTCTATATCCATGCTGAGGTCTCTGGTGAACTGAGGTCTCATGTGAACTGAGGTCTCTGGTGAACTGAGGTCTCATGTGAACTGAGGTCTCTGGTGAACTGAGGTCTCATGTGAACTGAGGTCTCATGTGAGAACTCTATATCCATGCTGAGGTCTCTGGTGAACTGAGGTCTCATGTGAACTGAGGTCTCTGGTGAACTGAGGTCTCATGTGAACTGAGGTCTCTGGTGAACTGAGGTCTCATGTGAACTGAGGTCTCTGGTGAACTGAGGTCTCATGTGAACTGAGGTCTCATGTGAACTGAGGTCTCATGTGAGAACTCTATATCCATGCTGAGGTCTCTGGTGAACTGAGGTCTCATGTGAACTGAGGTCTCTGGTGAACTGAGGTCTCTGTGAACTGAGGTCTCATGTGAACTGAGGTCTCATGTGAACTGAGGTCTCATGTGAGAACTCTATATCCATGCTGAGGTCTCTGGTGAACTGAGGTCTCATGTGAACTGAGGTCTCTGGTGAACTGAGGTCTCATGTGAACTGAGGTCTCTGGTGAACTGAGGTCTCATGTGAACTGAGGTCTCATGTGAGAACTCTATATCCATGCTGAGGTCTCTGGTGAACTGAGGTCTCATGTGAACTGAGGTCTCTGGTGAACTGAGGTCTCATGTGAACTGAGGTCTCTGGTGAACTGAGGTCTCATGTGAACTGAGGTCTCATGTGAGAACTCTATATCCATGCTAAGGTCTCTGGTGAACTGAGGTCTCATGTGAGAACTCTATATCCATGCTGAGGTCTCTGGTGAACTGAGGTCTCATGTGAACTGAGGTCTCTGGTGAACTGAGGTCTCATGTGAACTGAGGTCTCATGTGAACTGAGGTCTCATGTGAGAACTCTATATCCATGCTGAGGTCTCTGGTGAACTGAGGTCTCATGTGAACTGAGGTCTCTGGTGAACTGAGGTCTCATGTGAACTGAGGTCTCTGGTGAACTGAGGTCTCATGTGAACTGAGGTCTCATGTGAGAACTCTATATCCATGCTGAGGTCTCTGGTGAACTGAGGTCTCATGTGAACTGAGGTCTCTGGTGAACTGAGGTCTCATGTGAACTGAGGTCTCTGGTGAACTGAGGTCTCATGTGAACTGAGGTCTCATGTGAGAACTCTATATCCATGCTGAGGTCTCTGGTGAACTGAGGTCTCATGTGAACTGAGGTCTCTGGTGAACTGAGGTCTCATGTGAACTGAGGTCTCTGGTGAACTGAGGTCTCATGTGAACTGAGGTCTCATGTGAACTGAGGTCTCATGTGAACTGAGGTCTCATGTGAACTGAGGTCTCATGTGAGAACTCTATATCCATGCTGAGGTCTCTGGTGAACTGAGGTCTCATGTGAACTGAGGTCTCTGGTGAACTGAGGTCTCTGGTGAACTGAGGTCTCATGTGAACTGAGGTCTCATGTGAACTGAGGTCTCATGTGAGAACTCTATATCCATGCTGAGGTCTCATGTGAACTGAGGTCTCATGTGAACTGAGGTCTCTGGTGAACTGAGGTCTCATGTGAACTGAGGTCTCTGGTGAACTGAGGTCTCATGTGAACTGAGGTCTCATGTGAGAACTCTATATCCATGCTGAGGTCTCTGGTGAACTGAGGTCTCATGTGAACTGAGGTCTCTGGTGAACTGAGGTCTCATGTGAACTGAGGTCTCTGGTGAACTGAGGTCTCATGTGAACTGAGGTCTCATGTGAACTGAGGTCTCATGTGAACTGAGGTCTCTGGTGAACTGAGGTCTCTGGTGAACTGAGGTCTCATGTGAACTGAGGTCTCTGGTGAACTGAGGTCTCATGTGAACTGAGGTCTCTGGTGAACTGAGGTCTCATGTGAACTGAGGTCTCTGGTGAACTGAGGTCTCATGTGAACTGAGGTCTCATGTGAGAACTCTATATCCATGCTGAGGTCTCTGGTGAACTGAGGTCTCATGTGAACTGAGGTCTCATGTGAACTGAGGTCTCATGTGAACTGAGGTCTCATGTGAACTGAGGTCTCTGTGAACTGAGGTCTCATGTGAACTGAGGTCTCTGGTGAACTGAGGTCTCATGTGAACTGAGGTCTCATGTGAGAACTCTATATCCATGCTGAGGTCTCTGGTGAACTGAGGTCTCATGTGAACTGAGGTCTCATGTGAACTGAGGTCTCATGTGAACTGAGGTCTCTGTGAACTGAGGTCTCTGTGAACTGAGGTCTCATGTGAACTGAGGTCTCTGGTGAACTGAGGTCTCATGTGAACTGAGGTCTCTGGTGAACTGAGGTCTCATGTGAACTGAGGTCTCATGTGAGAACTCTATATCCATGCTGAGGTCTCTGGTGAACTGAGGTCTCATGTGAACTGAGGTCTCTGTGAACTGAGGTCTCATGTGAACTGAGGTCTCATGTGAACTGAGGTCTCATGTGAACTGAGGTCTCTGGTGAACTGAGGTCTCATGTGAACTGAGGTCTCTGGTGAACTGAGGTCTCATGTGAACTGAGGTCTCATGTGAGAACTCTATATCCATGCTGAGGTCTCTGGTGAACTGAGGTCTCATGTGAACTGAGGTCTCTGTGAACTGAGGTCTCTGGTGAACTGAGGTCTCATGTGAACTGAGGTCTCATGTGAACTGAGGTCTCATGTGAACTGAGGTCTCTGGTGAACTGAGGTCTCATGTGAACTGAGGTCTCTGGTGAACTGAGGTCTCATGTGAACTGAGGTCTCATGTGAGAACTCTATATCCATGCTGAGGTCTCTGGTGAACTGAGGTCTCATGTGAACTGAGGTCTCATGTGAACTGAGGTCTCATGTGAACTGAGGTCTCATGTGAACTGAGGTCTCTGGTGAACTGAGGTCTCATGTGAACTGAGGTCTCTGGTGAACTGAGGTCTCATGTGAACTGAGGTCTCATGTGAGAACTCTATATCCATGCTGAGGTCTCTGGTGAACTGAGGTCTCATGTGAACTGAGGTCTCTGGTGAACTGAGGTCTCATGTGAACTGAGGTCTCATGTGAACTGAGGTCTCATGTGAACTGAGGTCTCTGGTGAACTGAGGTCTCATGTGAACTGAGGTCTCTGGTGAACTGAGGTCTCATGTGAACTGAGGTCTCATGTGAACTGAGGTCTCATGTGAACTGAGGTCTCTGGTGAACTGAGGTCTCATGTGAACTGAGGTCTCTGGTGAACTGAGGTCTCATGTGAACTGAGGTCTCTGGTGAACTGAGGTCTCATGTGAACTGAGGTCTCTGGTGAACTGAGGTCTCATGTGAACTGAGGTCTCATGTGAACTGAGGTCTCATGTGAGAACTCTATATCCATGCTGAGGTCTCTGGTGAACTGAGGTCTCATGTGAACTGAGGTCTCTGGTGAACTGAGGTCTCATGTGAACTGAGGTCTCATGTGAACTGAGGTCTCATGTGAACTGAGGTCTCATGTGAGAACTCTATATCCATGCTGAGGTCTCTGGTGAACTGAGGTCTCATGTGAACTGAGGTCTCTGGTGAACTGAGGTCTCATGTGAACTGAGGTCTCTGGTGAACTGAAGTCTCATGTGAACTGAGGTCTAATGTGAGAACTCTATATCCATGCTGAGGTCTCTGGTGAACTGAGGTCTCATGTGAACTGAGGTCTCTGGTGAACTGAGGTCTCATGTGAACTGAGGTCTCTGGTGAACTGAGGTCTCATGTGAACTGAGGTCTCATGTGAACTGAGGTCTCATGTGAACTGAGGTCTCTGTGAACTGAGGTCTCTGGTGAACTGAGGTCTCATGTGAACTGAGGTCTCTGGTGAACTGAGGTCTCATGTGAACTGAGGTCTCATGTGAGAACTCTATATCCATGCTGAGGTCTCTGGTGAACTGAGGTCTCATGTGAACTGAGGTCTCATGTGAACTGAGGTCTCATGTGAACTGAGGTCTCATGTGAACTGAGGTCTCATGTGAACTGAGGTCTCATGTGAACTGAGGTCTCTGGTGAACTGAGGTCTCATGTGAACTGAGGTCTCTGGTGAACTGAGGTCTCATGTGAACTGAGGTCTCATGTGAGAACTCTATATCCATGCTGAGGTCTCTGGTGAACTGAGGTCTCTGGTGAACTGAGGTCTCTGGTGAACTGAGGTCTCTGGTGAACTGAGGTCTCATGTGAACTGAGGTCTCTGGTGAACTGAGGTCTCATGTGAACTGAGGTCTCTGGTGAACTGAGGTCTCATGTGAACTGAGGTCTCATGTGAGAACTCTATATCCATGCTGAGGTCTCTGGTGAACTGAGGTCTCATGTGAACTGAGGTCTCTGGTGAACTGAGGTCTCATGTGAACTGAGGTCTCATGTGAACTGAGGTCTCATGTGAACTGAGGTCTCTGGTGAACTGAGGTCTCATGTGAACTGAGGTCTCTGGTGAACTGAGGTCTCATGTGAACTGAGGTCTCATGTGAGAACTCTATATCCATGCTGAGGTCTCTGGTGAACTGAGGTCTCATGTGAACTGAGGTCTCTGGTGAACTGAGGTCTCTGGTGAACTGAGGTCTCATGTGAACTGAGGTCTCATGTGAACTGAGGTCTCATGTGAACTGAGGTCTCATGTGAACTGAGGTCTCTGGTGAACTGAGGTCTCATGTGAACTGAGGTTTCTGGTGAACTGAGGTCTCTGGTGAACTGAGGTCTCATGTGAACTGAGGTCTCATGTGAACTGAGGTCTCATGTGAACTGAGGTCTCTGGTGAACTGAGGTCTCATGTGAACTGAGGTCTCATGTGAACTGAGGTCTCTGGTGAACTGAGGTCTCATGTGAACTGAGGTCTCATGTGAGAACTCTATATCCATGCTGAGGTCTCTGGTGAACTGAGGTCTCATGTGAACTGAGGTCTCTGGTGAACTGAGGTCTCATGTGAACTGAGGTCTCATGTGAACTGAGGTCTCATGTGAACTGAGGTCTCTGGTGAACTGAGGTCTCATGTGAACTGAGGTCTCTGGTGAACTGAGGTCTCATGTGAACTGAGGTCTCATGTGAGAACTCTATATCCATGCTGAGGTCTCTGGTGAACTGAGGTCTCTGGTGAACTGAGGTCTCATGTGAACTGAGGTCTCATGTGAACTGAGGTCTCATGTGAACTGAGGTCTCTGGTGAACTGAGGTCTCATGTGAACTGAGGTCTCTGGTGAACTGAGGTCTCATGTGAACTGAGGTCTCATGTGAGAACTCTATATCCATGCTGAGGTCTCTGGTGAACTGAGGTCTCATGTGAACTGAGGTCTCTGGTGAACTGAGGTCTCATGTGAACTGAGGTCTCATGTGAACTGAGGTCTCATGTGAACTGAGGTCTCTGGTGAACTGAGGTCTCATGTGAACTGAGGTCTCTGGTGAACTGAGGTCTCATGTGAACTGAGGTCTCATGTGAACTGAGGTCTCATGTGAACTGAGGTCTCTGGTGAACTGAGGTCTCATGTGAACTGAGGTCTCTGGTGAACTGAGGTCTCATGTGAACTGAGGTCTCATGTGAGAACTCTATATCCATGCTGAGGTCTCTGGTGAACTGAGGTCTCATGTGAACTGAGGTCTCTGGTGAACTGAGGTCTCTGGTGAACTGAGGTCTCATGTGAACTGAGGTCTCATGTGAACTGAGGTCTCATGTGAACTGAGGTCTCATGTGAACTGAGGTCTCATGTGAACTGAGGTCTCATGTGAACTGAGGTCTCTGGTGAACTGAGGTCTCATGTGAACTGAGGTCTCATGTGAACTGAGGTCTCATGTGAACTGAGGTCTCTGGTGAACTGAGGTCTCATGTGAACTGAGGTCTCTGGTGAACTGAGGTCTCTGGTGAACTGAGGTCTCATGTGAACTGAGGTCTCATGTGAGAACTCTATATCCATGCTGAGGTCTCTGTAGCGATTTAAGTATAAGTTTCGCAGAAATCTTTTTGCTATAGAAGAAGCAAGCAGTTGTTGGAGTAGCAGTTGCATTCGGTGTACCGAGCAGAGCTTAACGCCTGATCGTGTCTCGCATCCCGGCCAGCAGCTCCCGCCTTTGCCTGTTCTCAGCGGCGTAGTCAGCCACGGTGTGACCGTTGCTGGTTTGCAGATCAAGGCAGCGTCATCCCGCAGCGATTCCCGATGAGCTTGACTGATTCCACACCTTGACACCTGGGCTGCTAGGTGGATCGGCCGAGTGGCAGTAGTTTTTGAGTATTGTGTAAAGGTGTAACATTCCCCTTAAAAATGTGCCCTCATCCTGTATTGCGCAAGACTTTGTTTACAAATATTGCTAGTTGGCTAAATGATCTACCATGTACTCAAGATGGAAAAATTTTAATATACTACTTCGTCGTAATAAAAGTACGCCTTGATCCAGTTTAAGGAAAAACTTGGCATCTCGGTTCACTACTCTAGGCTAGGTGTATTTGAATAGTTACTGGAAATAAAAACCAATCCGCTCTCGCTGCAAACCAATAACTGTCTCGTGCAGCAAGTACGCTGCGAACTTCTCAGAGTAAAACTGGCCGACTGATCCCGCTCGGACAGCCGGTCTCTGGGGCAGCTCACTTCGCTTTGGTCAGCCAGCCAGGTGACCCGGCGATGAACACCCGCACTGGGGATCCCGGATCTCCGGACTGACCCGTCGGGTGGTCAATGTCCGTGATGCGGTCGGTCAGCTGGACTCGCTGGCCTGAGTGCAGATGTTGGGGAGAGCGGAGGGTGGGTATTAGGGAGAGCGGAGGGTGGGTGTTGGAGAGAGCGGAGGGTGGGTATTAGGGAGAGCGGAGGGTGGGTGTTGGAGAGAGCGGAGGGTGGCTGTTGGGAAGAGCAGAGGGTGGGTGTTGGAGAGAGCGGAGGGTGGGTGTTGGTGAGAGCGGAGGGTGGGTGTTGGGGAGAGCGGAGGGTGGGTGTTGGGGAGAGCGGAGGGTGGGTGTTGGGGAGAGCGGAGGGTGGGTGTTGGGGAGAGCGGAGGGTGGGTGTTGGAGAGAGCGGAGGGTGGGTGTTGGGGAGAGCGGAGGGTGGGTGTTGGGGAGAGCGGAGGGTGGGTGTTGGGGAGAGCGGAGGGTGGGTGTTGGGGAGAGCGGAGGGTGGGTGTTGGGAGAGCGGAGGGTGGGTGTTGGGGAGAGCGGAGGGTGGGTGTTGGAGAGAGCGGAGGGTGGGTGTTGGGGAGAGCGGAGGGTGGGTGTTGGGAGAGCGGAGGGTGGGTGTTGGGGAGAGCGGAGGGTGGGTGTTGGGGAGAGCGGAGGGTGGGTGTTGGAGAGAGCGGAGCCGTGATACGATCGTACATGTATGCGGACTTTGTGATGCATGTTTCAAGTCTCACCATTAGGCGTGTGCCATCGAAATACGTATTCGAACTTGGGCACCCTCTGGGAATACCCTGGCCTCTGGCTGTCCAACAGCGGCACTTCAATGTCGAGCCGGGCAGCCACCGCAGCGATGAGGTACTGCATGGGCAGGGAGCTGGGCTGCAGAGCATTAAGGTAGGCCCGCTGCCCCCGTTCGATGAGGCATTCCCTGCGCAGCATGTTGGGCCGCCACACCAGGTAGCACATAGCTGGCAGGATGCGCACGTGGTACGGCTCCGGGTGGCGCACCAGGTCCTCGCTGACGGGCGTGCTGCCGGTGCCAGAGTCGTCTCCGCCGTCGTCGTCCTCACCGGATGAGGCAACCGACGGCTTCACCACCCGGACGGCTGTGGACAACTTCTCCGGATTTGTTGACCGCTTTGCTGACTAAGATTGATTGAGCATGGAGTATGAAGCACTGAGAATCGGGCATTAGCACTGAGCACTAAGCATTGAGCACTGAGAACTAAGCATTGAGCACTAAGCATTGAGAACTGAGAACTAAGCATTGAGCACTAAGCATTGAGAACTGAGAACTAAGCATTGAGCACTAAGCATTGAGAACTGAGCACTGAGCACTGAGCACAGAGCACTGAGCACTAAGCATTGAGCACTGAGAACTGAGCACTAAGCATTGAGCACTGAGAACTGAGCACTGAGCACAGAGCACTAAGCACTAAGCATTGAGCACTGAGAACTGAGCACTGAGCACAGAGCACTAAGCACTAAGCATTGAGCACTGAGCACTAAGCATTGAGCACTGAGAACTGAGCACTGAGCACTGAGCACTAAGCACTAAGCATTGAGCACTGAGCACTAAGCATTGAGCACTGAGAACTGAGCACTGAGCACTGAGCACTAAGCACTAAGCATTGAGCACTGAGCACTAAGCATTGAGCACTGAGAACTGAGCACTAAGCATTGAGCACTGAGAACTAAGCATTGAGCACTGAGCATTGAGCACTGAGCACTGAGCACTGAGCACTAAGCATTGAGCACTGAGCACTGAGCACTGAGCACTAAGCATTGAGCACTGAGAACTAAGCATTGAGCACTGAGCATTGAGCACTGAGCACTGAGCACTAAGCATTGAGCACTGAGCACTGAGCACTGAGCACTAAGCATTGAGCACAGAACTGAGCATTGAGCAATGAGCATCGAGTTAATACAATCTCAGAAACTGGGCTTTCACTGCTCACAGATTTTTTATTAGTGCCGCCGCTTTGCATCGTAGACCGGCTGCGTTTGCCGCCGCTTTGCATCGTAGACCGGCTGCGTTTGCCGCCGCTTTGCATCGTAGACCGGCTGCGTTTGCCACCGCTCGAAGCCGTCAGCTCGGAGTTGTGCCGCAGCCAATCGGCCTCGGCGGAATTCACCGAGTAGCATTCTGGGTGCGGCGGATTTGAGAGCTGCCTGGCAACTGTTTGCTTTTGGCTCGCACACCTCACTGCACTCTGGGGCATGCACTCTCTCACGGGTGAGCACTCTGGGGCATGCACTCTCTCACGGGTGAGCACTCTGGGGCATGCACTCTCTCACGGGTGAGCACACTGCACTGCACTCTGGGGCATGCACTCTCTCACGGGTGAGCACTCTGGGGCATGCACTCTCTCACGGGTGAGCACTCTGGGGCATGCACTCTCTCACGGGTGAGCACACTGCACTGCACTCTGGGGCATGCACTCTCTCACGGGTGAGCACTCTGGGGCATGCACTCTCTCACACGGGTGAGCACACTGCACTGCACTCTGGGGCATGCACTCTCTCACGGGTGAGCACTCTGGGGCATGCACTCTCTCACACTGGTGAGCACACTGCACTGCACTCTGGGGCATGCACTCTCTCACACGGTGAGCACACTGCACTGCACTCTGGGGCATGCACTCTCTCACACGGTGAGCACACTGCACTGCACTCTGGGGCATGCACTCTCTCACACGGTGAGCACACTGCACTGCACTCTGGGGCATGCACTCTCTCACACGGTGAGCACACTGCACTGCATGCTCATTCAGTCAGTCACAGTCCTACTGAGGACAACGGCACACTGAAGCAGGGGGGGGGATGCTGACCTCCCAGCTCTGGGGTGGGTGTCGAGTTGCTCAGCAGACTCAGCCGGTTCAGCAGCAGCCGGTTCAAGGAGGTTCGAGCGGCTGAAATGTTGACAAAAAGGCACACAAAGCTCACACTTTGCAGATCTTGAAGTGTCTGAAACTCCTGAAGTTTTCAAAGGCTTTCAGGTTTGAAACCTGCGTCAGCTTTAGTTTCTAGTAAAATACTCACAGGCCGAGCCCCTGGCAGTCAAGTTGCTGGTTGACTGAAAGCAGAGAGTAAAATTTGGGATTCGCCACGTCAGTGGAATCGATTTGAGTCTCAGCCAGTGCGGCCACTCACCGACCTCGGGCTTCTGGGGTTCGCGGCTCTGGGCCTGCGCAGCTGCAGGCTGCTTCGGACAGTTGAGCAGCGGGACCGCGGCTGCTGCGAGTCTGCGGGGCTCGGGGAGTCGGCGGGGTTGCATGGTAGTGAATGGTGGTGAATGGTTGTGGATGGTGGTGAAGGGTGGTGAATGGTTTTGAATGGTAGTGAATGGTTGTGGATGGTGGTGAATGGTTGTGGATGGTGGTGAAGGGTGGTGAATGGTTTTGAATGGTAGTGAATGGTTGTGGATGGTGGTGAATGGTTGTGGATGGTGGTGACTGGTGGTGAATGGTTTTGAATGGTAGTGAATGGTTGTGGATGGTTGTGAATGATTGTGAATGGTTGTTGATGGTGGTGAATGGTTGTGGATGGTGGTGAATGGTTGTGGATGGTGGTGAATGGTTGTGGATGGTTTTGGATGGTTGTGGATGGTGGTGAATGGTTGTGGATGGTTTTGGATGGTTGTGGATGGTAGTGAATGGTGGTGAATGGTTGTGGATCGTTGTGAATGGTTTTGAATGGTGGTGAATGGTTGTGAATGGTAGTGAATGGTGGTGAATGGTTGTGGATGGTTGTGAATGGTTTTGAATGGTAGTGAATGGTAGTGAATGGTGGTGAATGGTGGTGAATGGTTGTGGATGGTGGTGAAGGGTGGTGAATGGTTTTGAATGGTTGTGGATGGTTGTGGATGGTGGTGAATGGTTGTGAATGGTTGTGAATGGTTGTGAATGGTTTTGAATGGTGGTGAAGGGTGGTGAATGGTGGTGAATGGTTGTGAATGGTTGTGAATGGTGGTGAATGGTGGTGAATGGTTGTGAATAGTTGTGAATGGTAGTGAATAGTAGTGAATAGTTGTGAATGGTAGTGAATGGTAGTGAATGGTGGTGAATGGTTGTGAATGGTGGTGAATGGTGGTGAATGGTTGTGAATAGTTGTGAATGGTAGTGAATGGTAGTGAATAGTTGTGAATGGTAGTGAATGGTAGTGAATGGTGGTGAATGGTTGTGAATGGTTGTGAATGGTGGTGAATGGTGGTGAATGGTTGTGAATAGTTGTGAATAGTTGTGAATGGTAGTGAATGGTAGTGAATGGTGGTGAATGGTTGTGAATGGTGGTGAATGGTGGTGAATGGTTGTGAATAGTTGTGAATGGTAGTGAATGGTAGTGAATAGTTGTGAATGGTAGTGAATGGTAGTGAATGGTGGTGAATGGTTGTGAATAGTTGTGAATGGTAGTGAATGGTGAATGGTTTTGAATGGTGGTGAATGGTAGTGAATGGTAGTGAATGGTGGTGAATGGTTTTGAATGGTGGTGAATGGTGGTGAATGGTTTTGAATGGTGGTGAATGGTGGTGAATGGTGGTGAATGACAATGAATGGTAATGAATGATTATGAATGACACTGAATAGTGAATTGGTGAATTATGGTAAATATTAGTGAATTATGGTGAATATTGGTGAACGATGGTGAATGATAGTGAATGTTGATTAATAATGGTGAATGGTATAATAAATGTTGATGAATGGTGAATCACCAGCAAAGGCGCCAGAGTCGGCCGAGAAGGTGCCGCTGTCGTCGAAGGCCGGGGCCCCGGCGCTTCGCAGGCCCAGCCGGCGCCAGGTGATCAGCGAGTTCGAGTCCGCCAAGGCCATGGAAGCCGAGGGCGCCGACTTCGAGAGACTCCGGCTGTCGCAGAAGTTGCTGAGCCAGAGGCGCACCTTCTGGTGCTGGCCGACTCGACGAATGCCGGTGGGATGGCCGCTACTGCCACCGCCGCCGCCGCCGTCCTCGCCGTTGTCGCCGCTGGTGTCGGCACCACCGAGCGACGTCGAGGCCGAATCGCTTCTGGACTGGCCGCCCTGGAGGGAGCCGCCCGACATGCCTGGCTTGGGGGATCGCGGGCTGCGAGCGTCATGGTGGCAGCCGTTTGAGTAACAGAGAGAGAAGGGTGAGACATAGCGGGGCAGTGTGAGTCATAGCTGGGACAGTGTGAGTCATAGCTGGGGCAGTGTGAGTCATAGCGGGGCAGTGTGAGTCATAGCTGGGGCAGTGTGAGTCATTGCGGGGGCAGTGTGAGTCATAGCGGGGGCAGTGTGAGAGGGCATAGTGTCAGAGTGGGCATAGAAGAGGCCGTGTGTGTTATGGTGGGAGCCGCATGTATTATGGAGGACCTGCGTGTCTTAGAGGAGCCGTATGCGTCATTGGGGGAGCCGTACGTGTGTCATAGAAGAGGCCTTGTGTGTCATAGAGGAGGCCATGTGTGTCATGGAGGGAGCCGTGTGTGTCATAGAAGAGGCCTTGTGTGTCATAGAGAAGGCCATGTGTGGCATAGAAGTTTCTGTCATATAGAAGGCCGTGTGTGTCATAGAAGAGGCCGTGTGTGTCATAGAAGAGGCCGTGTACGTGTGTCATGGAGGGAGCCGCGTGTCATAGAGGAGGCCGTGTGTCATGGGGGGAGCCGCGTGTGTCATAGAGAAGCCATGTGTGTCATAGAGAAGCCATGTATGTCATGGTGGAAGCCTTGTGCTGAATTATCATCATTTAATTGAGACGTTTTTGATGGTAAGACAAAACTCAATATTATTTGCGACGCGTTTCGGCTAAAACTAGCCATCTTCAGGCACTATCGAACAGAATTTATTTCAACCTATTAAATACTGTGTAGACGACAAAATCAGGTATTGAAAAGATATAAAAGGACTAAAGGATCAATGTACAGTATAGCAATGTTCATAATATTTTTTGTGGAATGACAGGACAGAGAAAAAAGAGAGAGAGAGAGAGAGAATGAGGCGTATGCGCCCCAAATGTACTCTAGCTTAGAACACCAACAGCTGTTCACTCGCACCTCCTCCAGATAGTTGGACATTGAGAGTGGGTTTGTGTAACTTAATGTGCAGAGCTTCAAGAATGTTAAGTTTATGCTCATTTTTGCTGTTGTCTATGACCTTGAAATGAGAGGTTATGTCTGGCTCATCACAACAACCATGGCATTGCAGCAAATGTTCATGAATCGGAGAGTTTCGTTGCCTATGTTCCTTGGCTCTCGTGAGTAGGTGTCGCTTGGTTTTACCAATGTAGGTAATGCTCTGGTCAACAGAGCAACGAAAACGATAGATGACACCTGCCTTGAGAGCACATGGAACACGAGACTTTAAACTCCCAACAAATTGACTGACTTTATGAGTACGGAACACTACATGAATCTTAGTCTTAAAGAATTTTTGGCAAGTTTTGCGAATTTGCCTCTTAAACACAATCGAAGAGTTGCCCAAAAAAGGAAGAGTCAAGATTGGTTCTCCTGGTTCTCTATCTGGCCGCTTAGGTTTAAGACTCGAGTCCAAAGAATGCATTATGAATTATTGATTGGCAGGTGGTTGCAGGTTGGCTAACTGGCTTATCATTCACATGCAAGTTAAATGTATTTTGGCCATAATTACATTTTTATGTTAATGAGCCGCACTCCGGAAACAAAATTATCAATAAAACTCACCTGATGCCGTCGACTTCGTCAGATTATTTACGGAAAGGACTGAGCTGCTCACTGAAGCGAGAACTCAAGTTAAATTTGTGTCCTGATGAAGATTGGCAGAACTCAATGCAGGAAATTCAACATTGAGCTCTGATTGAGTCTCGATTGTCAAACATAGACAAATTTGACTATCGAATTCCTCACATGGGATTCTGTATGCAATATGAGACTGCATGGACAAGAGACATATCATGCAACTGTCATGCAGCAGAGATGATTTATGATTCATTTAAAGAATAGAGATTCATTACGAGTAATTCTGTACTGAGTAGTACACTCACATGTAGTGCGCAACTGGCGAGTTTACTGCGTGAAATTCAACCGCCAGATCGTGATGCCGGCTTCCACTGGTGGGCTGCGGACCAAGAGGATCAGGAAAAAATTCTAAGAACTGATGAGCCAGGAGCGGCCTCTGTAGATTGAAGCTGATAATCTGCAGTCAGAACCAAGCCGCAAATTCGTTCATTGGGAATTGCCTACATGATGTGCTACAATTTTCAGCTTTTTTACAGTAAAAATACGCAATGGTTTAATATTTCTACTTACACTAGTAGAGTAGTATGCACGCAATGGCTTATTTTAAGCATAAGCATCAGTTAAGTTGCACTAATGCAGACCGGTAAGGCATAAATAGCGGGTCTCGCAGCCAGTTCTGTCGGTGGGCCGCGGCTTAGGGGATCTGGATTTGAGTCAAAAGCAATTCCTCAGCTTTCCTTGCCACAACAAACTGGCCAATTTCTGGCTGGGAGCGGCAAATCCCCCAGGCTAACTCGACACCCACTTTTTGCTGCCTGCTTCAACTTCGCGTGCGTTGATTGTACAGTAGGCCATTCACACGAATGTCTCCCCTTTCTCAATAATAGAGCGACGATGCGCGTTCGCACTACTTGTAGTTTTTCTGTCCTTAATTGTCACATCATCGGGCCCTAACTGGTGATACGATAAATACTCGTAGAAAAAAGAAGTTTCATGAAATTTTATCTTCAGTCGTCATTTCTCCATTGCCACTGCAATAGGCTGCTAGTGTCAGAACCAACCACCTCCATTGCCACTGCAATAGGCTGCTAGTGTCAGAACCAACCACCTCCATTGCCACTGCAATAGGCTGCTAGTGTCAGAACCAACCACCTCCATTGCCACTGCAATAGGCTGCTAGTGTCAGAACCAACCACCTCCATTGCCACTGCAATAGGCTGCTAGTGTCAGAACCAACCACCTCCATTGCCACTGCAATAGGCTGCTAGTGTCAGAACCAATCACCTCCATTGCCACTGCAATAGGCTGCTAGTGTCAGAACCAACCACCTCCATTGCCACTGCAATAGGCTGCTAGTGTCAGAACCAACCACCTCCATTGCCACTGCAATAGGCTGCTAGTGTCAGAATCAGAACCAACCACCTCCATTGCCACTGCAATAGGCTGCTAGTGTCAGAACCAACCACCTCCATTGCCACTGCAATAGGCTGCTAGTGTCAGAACCAATCACCTCCATTGCCACTGCAATAGGCTGCTAGTGTCAGAACCAATCACCTCCATTGCCACTGCAATAGGCTACTAGTGTCAGAACCAACCACCTCCATTGCCACTGCAATAGGCTGCTAGTGTCAGAACCAATCACCTCCATTGCCACTGCAATAGGCTGCTAGTGTCAGAACCAACCACCTCCATTGCCACTGCAATAGGCTGCTAGTGTCAGAACCAATCACCTCCATTGCCACTGCAATAGGCTACTAGTGTCAGAACCAACCACCTCCATTGCCACTGCAATAGGCTGCTAGTGTCAGAACCAACCACCTCCATTGCCACTGCAATAGGCTGCTAGTGTCAGAACCAACCACCTCCATTGCCACTGCAATAGGCTGCTAGTGTCAGAACCAATCACCTCCATTGCCACTGCAATAGGCTGCTAGTGTCAGAACCAATCACCTCCATTGCCACTGCAATAGGCTGCTAGTGTCAGAACCAACCACCTCCATTGCCACTGCAATAGGCTGCTAGTGTCAGAACCAACCACCTCCATTGCCACTGCAATAGGCTGCTAGTGTCAGAACCAATCACCTCCATTGCCACTGCAATAGGCTACTAGTGTCAGAACCAACCACCTCCATTGCCACTGCAATAGGCTGCTAGTGTCAGAACCAACCACCTCCATTGCCACTGCAATAGGCTGCTAGTGTCAGAACCAACCACCTCCATTGCCACTGCAATAGGCTGCTAGTGTCAGAACCAATCACCTCCATTGCCACTGCAATAGGCTGCTAGTGTCAGAACCAACCACCTCCATTGCCACTGCAATAGGCTGCTAGTGTCAGAACCAACCACCTCCATTGCCACTGCAATAGGCTGCTAGTGTCAGAATCAGAACCAACCACCTCCATTGCCACTGCAATAGGCTGCTAGTGTCAGAACCAACCACCTCCATTGCCACTGCAATAGGCTGCTAGTGTCAGAACCAATCACCTTCATTGCCACTGCAATAGGTTGCTAGTGTCAGAACCAACCACCTCCATTGCCACTGCAATAGGCTGCTAGTGTCAGAACCAATCACCTCCATTGCCACTGCAATAGGCTGCTAGTGTCAGAACCAACCACCTCCATTGCCACTGCAATAGGCTGCTAGTGTCAGAACCAACCACCTCCATTGCCACTGCAATAGGTTGCTAGTGTCACAACTAATCACAATTGCCACTGCAATAGGCTGCTAGTGTCAGAACCAATCACAATTGCCACTGCAATAGGCTGCTAGTGTCAGAACCAATCACAATTGCCACTGCAATAGGCTGCTAGTGTCAGAACCAATCACAATTGCCACTGCAATAGGCTGCTAGTGTCAGAACCAATCACAATTGCCACTGCAATAGACTGCTAGTGTGAGAAAAAATAGCAGTTGCCACTGCAATAGGCTGCAGTCCAGTTTTGGAAATAAATAAGCGAAATTGGACAAGCCAGAGCAGCCCATCGGCCAGTTGAGCAGGTGATAATTACCGCCGCACAATCGCAAAGCGATGGTTATTATTATAATTGTGATTACAGCTACTGTTTATGCAATTCAGGCTGCGCTGGGGCCTGCCGAACCCAAGCTAAACGGCGGCCAACATCGAATTCAGACGGCCCGGCACAGGGAATTCAATTTACATCTGGGAGGCTTCATAATAATTAAATTGTAGCAGAACTCGCTGCCGCCTACTGGCCAGTAGCATGCTGCGATAGCGCCACTTATTTTTCATTTCTAATTTCACTATTAAAATTGTAATTAAATTAGCAAACATCCAACAGGCAGCAACACGGATGAATACACAGGTAAATAGATATATTGTAATAAGCAAATAAAGGTAGCGCGAATCAGCCTATTTAACTGGTGCTGCTCAAATAGACAGGTTGGGGCATGGCGGACAGGCGGAGACAGACAGGTTGGGGCATGGCGGACAGGCGGAGACAGACAGGTTGGGGCATGGCGGACAGGCGGAGACAGACAGGTTGGGGCATGGCGGACAGGCGGAGACAGACAGGTTGGGGCATGGCGGACAGGCGGAGACGGACATGAAGACAGACAGCACAAGGCCTGGGCAGCACGGGTGCACAGGTGCAGCTCAGAATCAATAATGGTGAGTTCTGGGGCCCAGAGAGCCGCCCAGCGCGCAATCATAAAAGTACATAACGCAGTAAAACAAAAAGGTTCATAAAAGTTCAATTGAGACAGGCGGCTCTGCAGAAATCGGACATTAAGAGAATTTGTCGGCTAAAATTCAATAATTGAACACGAATTTGAAACGGTGCAGCATAAGAAACTGTTTGTCGCATTAAAAAACAAAAATCAAGCCGCTGGTTTGTCAGCGAACCCGGGCCCGAGTCCCCATCCGCCATAGCAACAGGCTGGGATATTAAAGCGTTCGCCGCTGCAAGGCCCGACACTGAGAGCTCGCAGAGGAAAAGAGCCAACAATTGACGGCAAAATAAAAGCAACCAGCAGAGAGAAAAAAGAAACTAACATGGGCCAGCAACTACGTCCGACACCCGAGTACCCCAGCGGCCGCCCGGCCAGTTCACCTGTGCGCGGGCTGGTTGGCGGCCAGGCCGGCGCTGCTGGCGGCCGTGGTGGCCCGCTGCTTCAGCAGGGTCCAGTCGAACACGTAGTCGAACACGAAGTTGAGCGTGCGGAACAGGATGCGGAAGTTCTCGCGCAGCCAGCGGTAATCCGGGGCCTCTTCGAACTTCAGGTTGCGGCAGTAGCTGAGGTAGCGGCTGAACTCGGGCGGGTAGCCCTTGGTCAGGCTCTCGATGGGCGTGGACACCTTCTTCTCGTAGATGCGCTCGTATTTCTGCTTCTTGTTGTTCGCCTGGGTGGCGGGGGTGGCGCTGGGTGAGAGTGAGGCTGGTGGGGTCAGACAGGTGGGAGTGAGACAGGTGGGAGGGAGACTGGTGGGAGTGAGACAGATGGGAGTGAGACTGGTGGGAGTGAGACAGATGGGGGGAGACTGGTGGGAGGGAGACTGGTGGGAGTGAGACTGGTGGGAGTGAGACTGGTGGGAGTGAGACAGATGGGGGGAGACTGGTGGGAGTGAGACTGGTGGGAGTGAGACAGATGGGAGTGAGACTGGTGGGAGTGAGACAGATGGGAGGGAGACTGGTGGGAGGGAGACAGGTGGGAGGGAGACTGGTGGGAGTGAGACAGATGGGAGTGAGACTGGTGGGAGTGAGACAGATGGGAGGGAGACTGGTGGGAGGGAGACAGGTGGGAGGGAGACTGGTGGGAGTGAGACTGGTTGGAGTGAGACAGATGGGGGGGAGACTGGTGGGAGTGAGACAGATGGGGGGAGAATGGTGGGAGTGAGACTGGTGGGAGTGAGACTGGTGGGAGTGAGACAGTTGGGAGTGAGACTGGTGGGAGTAAGACTGGTGGGAGTGAGACAGTTGGGAGTGAGACACTTGGGAGTGAGACTGGTGGGAGTGAGACAGTTGGGAGTGAGACTGGTGGGAGTGAGACTGGTGGGAGTAAGACTGGTGGGAGTGAGACTGGTGGGAGTTAGACAGATATGAGTGAGATAAACAGGTGAGACAGATGACAGTGAGACAGATGGGAGAGGCCGATATGGTTATATGATATAGGATATAGGATTTTCAGCTAAACATCGAACTCATCGAACTCAAGAGAGGATTTAATCTTCACAGGAACGTTAAGCCCCTGAAATCCACAGACAGACATGTGAGTCACAGATTGTCACATCAAGCGCAGTTTCGGCTGGTCAGACTGTGCGGCAGACACGCGCAGGGCAATGAAAGACACAATTGAAGCAGTGGACAGAGAAGAGCTGAATTGAATGAAAAACAGACAGACAGACAGGGGCAGGCTTGGATGGCCTGAGCGCAGCGCACCCACCCAGCCGCCAGAGTACTAATACAACAGTTGGATGATGGGCGGAAGAAGCTGGGCTACAGATAGCAGCAGCCAAGTATCTGGGAGGGGGTGGCGGCACAATGGCGGAGAGGCGAGCAGAGGGCGGGGGGGGGTAACCGGGCCCTGGGCTCAGTGGAACAGCTGAAAACTTTTCTGCATGCAACGCCACGCTTTCCATCTTGGAGTGCAGGGGGTGGCAAAGGAATGAGGGCGAGTAATAGAGCTGCAGTCTGGCTGCGATGGCGTGGCTGGGTGCAGAATGATGCGGCACCGAATGCTGGCTAGACAGTGCAATAGATGTCAGGAACTGATCAGGGGGCGCCAAACCCCTTTCAATCTGGGTGTCTGGGTGGCGCCGAACCCCATCGAGTCTGGGTGTCTGGGTGGCGCCAAACCCAATGGGATCTAGATGTCTGGGTGGCGCCAAACCCAATGGGATCTAGATGTCTGGGTGGCGCCAAACCCAATGGGATCTAGGTGTGTGGGTGGCGCCAAACCCAATGGGATCTAGGTGTCTGGGTGGCACCAAACCCAATGGGATCTAGGTGTCTGGTTGGCGCAAAACCCAATGGGATCTAGGTGTCTGGGTGGCGCCAAACCCAATGGGATCTAGATGTCTGGGTGGCGCCAAACCCAATGGGATCTAGATGTGTGGGTGGCGCCAAACCCAATGGGATCTAGATGTCTGGGTGGCGCCAAACCCAATGGGATCTAGGTGTGTGGGTGGCGCCAAACCCAATGGGATCTAGGTGTCTGGGTGGCACCAAACCCAATGGGATCTAGGTGTCTGGGTGGCGCAAAACCCAATGGGATCTAGGTGTCTGGGTGGCGCCAAACCCAATGGGATCTAGATGTCTGGGTGGCGCCAAACCCAATGGGATCTAGGTGTGTGGGTGGCGCCAAACCCAATGGGATCTAGGTGTCTGGGTGGCGCCAAACCCCATGGAATCTGGGTGTCTGGGTAGCGCCAAACCCAATGGGATCTGGGTGAGCTTGAATATTTAGCGGGTCATGAGCACAACCTCTGGTTAGCGAGGGTCGCTCCTGAGCACACCTACCTTCAGCCCCTGCCAGGGCAGAGAAGACCTGAGGAAGTACATGAAAACGTAACCCAGACTCTCGAGATCGTCTCGACGCGACTGCTCGATGCCGGCGTGGGCGTTCACGGAGGCGTAGCGGGCGGTGCCGGTGAGGTTCTTGTCGTCCCTGTAGGGGATGTGCGTTTTGGTGCGCGAGTCCCGGTACTTCTTGGCCAGGCCGAAGTCCACCAGGAACAGCTTGTTGCAGTGCCGCCCGATGCCCATCAGGAAGTTGTCGGGCTTGATGTCCCTGGGGATGGCGATGGGTCATTATGGATGGCGATGGGTCATTATGGATGGCGATGGGCCATGAGGGATGGCGATGAGTCATGGATGACGATGGGTCATGAGGGATGGCGATGAGTCATGCGGGATGGCGATGGGTCATGAGGGATGGCGATGAGTCACGAGGGATGGCGATGGGTCATTATGAATGGCGATGAGTCATTATGGATGGCGATGAGTCATGAGGGATGGCGATGGGTTATGAGGGATGGCGATGGGTTATGAGGGTTGGCGATGAGTCATAAGGGATGGCAATGGTCATGAGGGGTGGCGATGGTTCATGAGGGATGGTGATGGGTCATAATGGGATGAAAATGGGTCATGAGGGAGGGCAATGGGTCATAATGGGTCATAATGGGATGGAAATGGGTCATGAGGGATGGCAATGGGTCATGATGGGTTATGAGGAAGGCCATGGGGTTATAATGGGGCAGTGCCAGTCACAGGTGAGCTTTCACCATAGCAAACTATAAAAGTACACCGAGAGCAGACGGCGCAACAGCCCAGCACTGCGCAATCACAGACAGCTTGCGCAACAGATGCGAATTAAGGTTCGGCGCGTCATTCCAGGGCAGATGGGGGGGGGGTCAGCTGGGACCGGCGTCCCAAATCGGTAATTAAAAATTACTTGGACGCGGGCAGGCATGCAGGGGGCAGAGCTGAGAGGCAGAGCAGGGGGACTCAATTAGAAGGCCTGGAGTTCGCAGCGCATATTGTGCGGGGCGGGGGGCGCAGATAACAGGCAGGAAAGCCCAGCCCGATTGCCGAGCTGTCTGTCAGGAAATGCAGCGTAAGATAAAAATAGGCGCTCAGCAAATGAACCCTAATGCGCAGAGACCGATGCGCCTCACCTGTGAATGAAGTTCTTGTTGTGAACGAACTCGATGCGGCACAGCATCTGGTCGGCCAGCATCAGCACGGTCTTCATAGTGAAGCGGCGGGAGCAGAAGGTGAACAGGTCCTCCAGGCTGGGGCCCAGCAGGTCCATCACCAGGCAGTTGTACTGGTTCTTCACGCCGTCCTGGCCGTACCACCTGCGGGTCAGGGGCAGCGCTGTGTGAGGCACTGATGGGACACGGCTCAGGTACGTCAGACAGAGGACACAGAGAATGCAGACAGAGGACACAGAATGCAGACAGAGGACACAGAATGCAGACAGAGGACACAGAGAATGCAGACAGAGAACACAGAGAATGCAGACAGAGGACACAGAATGCAGACAGAGGACACAGAGAATGCAGACAGAGAACACAGAGAATGCAGACAGAGAACACAGAATGCAGACAGAGGACACAGAGAATGCAGACAGAGGACACAGAATGCAGACAGAGGACACAGAGAATGCAGGCAGAGGACACAGAATGCAGACAGAGGACACAGAGAATGCAGACAGAGAACACAGAGAATGCAGACAGAGAACACAGAATGCAGACAGAGGACACAGAGAATGCAGACAGAGGACACAGAGAATGCAGGCAGAGAACACAGAGAATGCAGACAGAGAACACAGAATGCAGACAGAGGACACAGAGAATGCAGACAGAGGACACAGAGAATGCAGGCAGAGAACACAGAGAATGCAGACAGAGGATACACAGAATGCAGACAGGACACAGAGAACGCAGGCAGAGAACACAGAATGCAGACAGGATACAGAATGCAGACAGAGGACACAGCGAATGCAGACAGAAGCAGCCCGCACCTGACGCTGGGAATGCCAATGCCGTCCTGCAGAATTTTGTACACCTTGCTCTCATACAGCAGCTGGGGATGACGCGCAGTGACAGGTTCCAGCTTCACGGCCACCTCCTCGCCATTGATGATGCTCACGCCAAGGTAGATCTCGCCAAAGGAGCCGCTGCCAATCTTGCGGGTCAGCTTGTACTTGCCCCCGACAACGAAGTCCGTCTTCCTAACCACCTGCGGGTCCATCTGCGGATTGGCCAGTTTCGAGCTGTTCTCAGGGGTCTCCTAGCAGCTGGGCGGGGAGGGGCCTGGGGCTCACAGCTGCAACAGTGGGATAAGTAATTATGATAAGATTTATATACCCCCATTATCACATATAGTGCTTTGGACTGATTAATTACAACAAAAATTATGCTAGCCAATGAGCATATATTACACTATTTCAAACAGTAGGAACAATTATTTTTATTCCACTGAGCTAAAGTAAACAGGATTTTTCCTATTCTCACCCTCAAAGCATACAAATGCCATACAATGCATTTTGATTCAATACAATTTACCATACTATGATTTTATTTAATTTACTAAACTTTTATGAGACACACATATTCAGGTATGTAAGGCAAAATATACTCAATAACATAGGCCAAGTGTTTTGCATGCCATTGGTAATTTAAGTGTATAAAGGCTGCCATTGCCAGCACTAAGTGCAGCATGGGGGAATTGGGAAGGAGGGAGGCAGGTATAGTACAATGAAACCTAATAGCACTTGGCTATCAGTCTCTAGAATCCCATTGAGCATGCCTGGGAATTTATAAAGCAGAGTTCAGTAGGGTGTCCCATAGAATGAACAGTTGCAACTAGCAGTTCTGAATATTTGGCAATAGCTATCCTATCAACTGGCTAATGATCAGGAAACCACAATGTATCCAAATTTATATAAGCTTAATTGATTTTTATAAATTATTAGCCTAAGCTTTAACTTGTTTCAATTTAAAAAATAACTTTTAACAAAAACAATTAACTCTTATATTTATTTATTAAGAAAATTATGCTACTATTCAATTATACATTGTAACTAAAAAATTTCTTTTTGTATAAATATACTTTTTCAATAAAATAAAAAATCAAGATAAATGTACAATATATCATTAATAATAGGAATAGCTAAAAATAGCCCACACATACATGCACAACTGCTGGCTAACCTAGCAGATCTAGCTAATTTTCACATTTTTGGTTAAAAAGTAAGTCACATAGCACGTGGCCAATATAAATGGGAGGTTGCCAGTTGTGCATATATAAACTCATATTAATACCTCAAATTACTTTGACTTTGGCTTTAAATATCCAAAAATAGTGGGAGGCAATGATGCACATTATATTAACTCTTGTTACTTAAGAGTATTTCCTTCCTTGCTATACCTTTAGACTGCTAGGCCTATCTTTTGGCTAATTTATTTAAACTATGCTATAGTAGACCTAACTAATGAAATAGGCTATTTTTGTATTATTTTTAAATAGGCTTACTTAGACCTAGTTTAAATTCATTAAAAATTAAATTTAATAACTAAGAATAAAAAAATTAGAAATCTTTTTAACAATTTTATATTAATAGAAATAACATGAATACCTACATGCCTAATAATAAGATAGCAAATTTAATAGGTTATTTACTTCCTAATTGTTAAACTTATTAAATAGGTTTCAACCCATTTTGGTAAAAGATTTTTTTACGAAAGTCAATAATGACAAAAAATACTTAACATAATGCCATATATTGATATTGATATATGTCAATTGAATTCAAATAGGTCTAGGCTTAATCATATTTTTGGTTTTTTACTTACTAAAAACCTTAGCTTCTTTTACGATAAAATCAAATTCTTTTCTCAGCTTCAAAAACTCAAATTGTTTATTCAGTGACCAGTTGGCGTTGCGTTATTTAATTTAGCTAGCATTAAATAAAGGACGGAATAATAAAGGCCTTCAATGTTCAATTCTAAAGTTTGACATATCTAAATAAAAAGGGCAACTTTAGAAATTAGAAGGTTTGAGGTGAGAAAAGCTAAAAACTAAAACGTTAAATAAAATAAAGCTTTTATTTTTATTTGAGTTAATGATAACAATGTCAACTCAACTTGCAGGAGAAATAATAATGCAGGGATTCCCCGAGCGATATTCCAGATCGATATTCGGAAATAACAAAAATCTCTGCTTTTAAAGCACCAAACGCCATGATTTTTTACAGAAGAAATATCATTCAGGAGATAAACCGACTTAAAAAAAATTACGGCTACAGATTGAAAGGATTTTTTACAGTTTGCTTTACAATCAGTGTAATAAATTGATATTCGATTTCGAGTACTTCTGCTTGCTCTCTGTCGCTGAAAATTGACATGCAGGACTTTACCCAGACACTAATCGATTATCATTATAAGTCAGTTCAATTTGAACAATTCATTAAAAACACTTCCGAGCAAAATTTGAAATCATTGAATAATCAGCTGTGAATTTTTGTCTTCAAATAACAAACTAAAAAGCAACCTCAAGTTTAGGCAGGTAAATGACCTCAGTTAATAAAGAAAGAGTTTATATTTTTTTCTCGGCGCTCTGCATGAGAAAACTAGAAGTATACAGAGTTTTATAACGTTTTGAAAACTGCATTATTGTAAATTTGAAAAATTTCATTTTAATATTTCTTACAATAAATCTTTTTACAATAAATTACAATTACAATAATTTTAGTATATATTCTTATTACGATAAATAGCCTGTTCACAGTAAATCTTAGGACGAAAAGTAGTTCTTATTCTTACTGGCCAAACAGGCTGTTTGCCTGAGCAATTTACTACTATTAGGCTATTTAGCTATTTATCATTTTTCATCGAGTGTAAAATTAGTAAGCTGAAAACCAAATGACAAATTATGTAGGTCTATGTAATATTTCATAGATCGTAGATGTAATATTTCATATCACACACAAAACTAAATAACTACACAGACACAATTTTCTAAAACGAAGTCAAAACGACATACCTATGTCCTATTGGCATGGCTATGCCGACATGTTTGTTGACAATTGCATTTGGTTGCAGCAAGCTCCTTTAAGTTAACCTATTCATTATTCAAATAGCTTTGTCAAATAAGCAAAATATAATATGTAATATATAGAACTTGACATAACTATAACTATAACTATCTAGGCCTAGTTTGTCTATCATACTAATAGGAGGATAGGTTTTTGTACAAATAAAATAAGATGTCTTGATTTAAATATCTAGGCCGCCTTAAACTTTTATAATCTTACCTAATATTAATAAGTTTATGCCTGCAATATGTCTATATAGGCCTATAATCCTACCTAATCCTAGTCTTATTCTTAGCTTATTTAGATAATATATTAGGCCTATCTTGCAATTAACATCTTGACTTAGTCTTAGATATTGTAAAAAATATTGTAAAAATTAACTTAAACTAATTATATTTTTTCAACTTTTTTTAATCCTATTTTTTAACTATTATTAAAAATGAATCCAATACAACTATAAAACCCAAAAGCTTTGTAACAATGCTTACAGAAATTAGCCTTAAACTTAAATGCATAATAAGAAGAAAATATCAAAAATAATTTAATTATTTATTGCTATTGCCATTTGTCTATAATTTTTGTCTTCTTATAATAAACATTTAAGCATACAAATGTTGTTTCCTAATTAGGACAACAATGCTAACAAACACCATTACCAACAATGCTGAAAAATTCAAAATAGTAAGAAGTTTATTAAAATTTTAAGTATATCAAATAAACAGATTAGTTAAGAATAGAAAAAAATAGTTTGAAATTTTTAACATAAAGGCTTTGTATTTTATAATAAACTTTTATACTAGTGTCTGAAACATTTTTTGTTTTTAATAAGGCCAAGGGCCTTATTCTTTTCTACGAAAAAAGATAATATAGTTTATTATAATCCCATTGGCATTGAAAGCCAGTCCTATTTTTGTTTTTTGTTTTTTAGGTTTTACTTTTTCTTTTATTTCTAATTAATATTTGCTTTCTAATCCATATCATTATACTGCAAAGTTTTTCATTTGAAAAAAAGTATATTTTTATTCAAATTTGCCTTTTGAATATTGGCAAGCCATGGGACCCTTATTGAAGTTCCTATTTAAGTATAAATCCTAGGACTTATAGGGTCTAATAATATATATAGACTAAATTAACTTGTGTATTCAGTATGCTTTTATACAGTTTTATAAGTCTGATACTTGTAGAACAGATTGGAGTTATATTTTAAGTATTAAAAAATTGCCTGTTTTTAACTTAAAAAAATAGTTTATAAAGGCTGTTAGAAAATTTCTAGTTTGTTTAATAACTTTAAAAGCATATATATGTTTTTTATGAGCTAATATTTGACACATAGACTAGGCCTATGATAATTGCTTACTTAGGGTCTCAATTTTCTGCCTTAATATTGTTATTAAGCCAAAGTAGCAGGTTGTCAAAGTCAATACCATTGTGTATCTTCATTGTAAAATAAGTTAGCAATGAAATAAAATTTGATACATAACCACTTAAGAGATAGGTATGTCCACATATTCAAAGTATTAGCCAAATGACCTACAGTTGAGTCATATGAGTCATATGAGTGAGATACAGTGAACTTGGCTTACTATAGTGACTCAAAACAAAGGTATGAAATGGTGCTATGCCAGCTATGCCATTAGACTTACAACTAAAAAGTTAAGGATTTGATTCCAAACCCATTGGGAACAATTTATGTCCTTGAACAACACTTAACTCTGCATTGCTTCAGTTCACCTAGCTGTAAATGGGTACTAGCATTAGCTGGGATAATTGAGGGTATGTGTGGGGACTCCTTTAGCCCTTGTACTAAACAGCCTAATAATAATAATTATTATATATTAAGGCAGAAAATTGAAACTGAATAAGCAGATATCATAGATTGTGCATGCTAAATATTAGCACATTAGTGCATGAACTTCTGAAGTTATTAACCAATATGCAGAACTTTTTTAATAGCCCTTGTATGAGTTTCATGAGTATAAGCTTAGGAGTTATGAGCTAATGAGCTAAGCATTTCAAATTGTTTTTGCAGTTTTACCATTTCAATAGAGTAGATGTGCAGGAGAGTTGTGGCTAAAATTTCAACTCATTTAAATCTCCTGTTATTGCAGTAAATGCAATCTAGAAACTTTTGCAATGTCTCATATTTTTACACATTGTCTCAGCAAAATTATATAATCCTACTGTTTATGCTTGCACCATGGCATACCAGGCTAGTACAAGGAAGTCGTGTAAGTTTGCTTTTTGTTGATTGTATGTATACATTGCCATATTGTATTATCTTCTAATCGAAATAAATAAAATATAACTACTTGAAGTAGTAATGACAGAATGTTGGACTTGCATGGGATTCTGATCCTGTGTTTTCTCTGCCAGTTTTAAGTTGTATTGCTGCAAATTTTGCTCTCTAAAAGCATGTTTAGATTGGTTTTCGTCAGATCTTTTGGCCTTGCATTTGACTTACTAATGTATGAAATGCATTGAATTGAAGTTCATTGCTATGAATTGAAATGTAAATTACTGACCATGAAAACTGCTCTACACACATTTCAGCCATAGGTATTTGTCACATCTCAATGTTTCAAATTGATTATCACGAATTAATAATTGAGTTACCAGATGCATGCTGCTCATGGTATAGCCCTCCTTATTTAAATGCCTTGATAACCTATTATTTCTAATGAGTTTTTGTTTTTTTAATATTAGTAAAGCCTTTTTAATAGCTGATATAAACCTATTTTCTGCACTAATCAATGTTTATCTACTGCAGTGTGCTGTGCTTCATTTTTTAAAGTATTTAAAAATAATAGATTGACAGTTTTATATTTACCTTCTTAGCCAATCGCTCAGTTATGAATCAGTTGTAGACAGCAGCCGAAGCATGCATTTACACCATAATAATCCCATTCCCTACTCTGATGCTAACTGTCTCCCAGATGGCAGGCTGGGGCTTCCCATCTACATGAAGGGCAAGTTTCAATGCTGCACTGCTGATAGTCTGGGTACTGTGGCACTGTGCACTTTGCACACTGGTGTGAAGTGTGATCGCAATTACCGCTGGCAGTAACAGGGTGTAGTGCGCCAACATGATGAAATGCGCTTTTAAATGCAACAGAAACCTATTTGAGCACTTCTATTGACAAATTTCCCACTTTTTGGACTATCGCTTTTTACTATAAACTGGTTTAGTGCCAGAAAAGGCAAACAGCAGAAGTGTCAGTTTAGTGCCAGAAAAGGCAAACAGCAGAAGTGTCAGTTTAGTGCCAGAAAAGGCAATAACAGCAGAGGTGTCAGTTTAGTGCCAGAAAAGGCAATAACAGCAGAGGTGTCAGTTTAGTGCCAGAAAAGGCAAACAGCAGAAGTGTCAGTTTAGTGCCAGAAAAGGCAAACAGCAGAAGTGTCAGTTTAGTGCCAGAAAAGGCAATAACAGCAGAGGTGTCAGTTTAGTGCCAGAAAAGGCAAACAGCAGAAGTGTCAGTTTAGTGCCAGAAAAGGCAAACAGCAGAGGTGTCAGTTTAGTGCCAGAAAAGGCAATAACAGCAGAGGTGTCAGTTTAGTGCCAGAAAAGGCAATAACAGCAGAGGTGTCAGTTTAGTGCCAGAAAAGCAAAGAATTGCAGATAAAATAAAATCTGCATAACTTTGACGCATTTTTAAAGTTCCTCCCCTACTGCTAGCGGTCCTTGCGCAATTGCCCGCACTTTCAGCTGTCTGTCTGTCTGTCTGTCTGTCTGCGGGCTGTTCAGTCCTGGTGCAGAGCACGAGTACAGAAAGTAACAGTTTTTACATCATGTATGTCCAGCTTGAACTTTTTCTAATCGCCAAGGCGCTTCACAGTTTACGCAGACACGTAGCGTGCGTGCAGTTCGTGTTGTTCATGTCTCGAGTGTTCTGCATCAACTAGCGAACTCATCTTAATATCGGAGACTGCCGCTAGTCCGGCACACACCTCATTTGCGCCAGTTCCCACCTGCCGCTCATCCTCAAATCCCCGCCGGGACTTCCGCAGTCACGGACGCGCTCCGCATGCTGCCGCTGCACGAGCGGCCGGCTTTGGCCGTCTTCACCTCCGGCGGCGACTCGCAGGGCATGAACTCCGCCATCAGGGCCGTGGTCCGCATGGGCCTCTACTGCGGCTTCCGGGTCTATCTTATCTACGAGGGCTACGAAGGCATGATCGGCGACGGCGAAGACGGCCAGGAGATGATCAAGGAGGCCAATTGGGGCCTCGTGTCCGGCATCATCCAGCTGGGCGGCACCGTCATCGGCTCCGCCCGCTCCGCCCGCTTCCGGACTCGCGAGGGCCGCCTACAGGCCGCTAGGAACCTCATCCGCCGCGGCATCACCAACCTGGTGGTCATCGGCGGTGACGGCTCACTGACCGGTGGGCTGGGGGAGGATTGAGATGCTGAGAAAGGGAAGGCGGATTGAGATGCTGGGAGTAAGGATTGAGATGCTGAGAAAGGGAAGGCGGATTGAGATGCTGGGAGTAAGGATTGAGATGCTGGGAGTAAGGATTGAGATGCTGAGAAAGGGAAGGCGGATTGAGATGCTGGGAGTAAGGATTGAGATGCTGGGAGTAAGGATTGAGATGCTGGAAGGGCGGATTGAGATGCTGGGAGGGAAGATTGAGATGCTGGAAGGGCGGATTGAGATGGTGGGAGGGAAGATTGAGATAGGAAAGGCTGGTAAGAAGGCAGCGGGCTAAGGCCAACACAGCACGGTTTCGAACCAACAACCCCCCACCCCCGCAGGAGCGGACCTGTTCCGCCAGGAGTGGCCGTCCCTGGTGGACAAGCTGCTCAAGGAAGGCGCGGTCACAGAGAAGCAGCGGCGCGACTATGCCAGCCTGCACATCGCGGGGATGGTCGGGTCCATCGACAACGACTTCTGCGGCACCGACATGACCATCGGGACGGACTCGGCGCTGCACCGCATCATTGAGGCCTGCGACGCCATCGCCACCACCGCGCAGAGCCACCAGCGTGCCTTCGTCATGGAGGTGATGGGCCGTCACTGCGGCTACCTGGCGCTGGTGTCCGCCCTGTGCTGCGAGGCCGACTTTCTGTTCATCCCTGAGGAGCCTCCGGGCACCGACTGGCCCGATGTGATGTGCAACCATCTGATCAAGGTGAGCCTCGGTGCCCTCCAGTAACCTGTGACCCCTGCCCTTCAGTACCCTGCAACCCCAGCCCTTCAGTACCCTGCAACCCCAGCCCTTCAGTACCCTGCAACCCCAGCCCTTCAGTACCCTGCAACCCCAGCCCTTCAGTACCCTGCAACCCCTGCCCTTCAGTACCCTGCAAACCCAGACTTCAGTACCCTGCAACCCCAGCCATTCAGCACCCTGCAACCCCAGACTTCAGTACCCTGCAACCCCTGCCCTTCAGTACCCTGCAAACCCAGACTTCAGTACCCTGCAACCCCAGCCATTCAGCACCCTGCAATCCCAGACTTCAGTACCCTGCAACCCCAGCCCTTCAGCACCCTGCAACCCCTGCCCTTCAGTACCCTGCAAACCCTGTCCTTCAACACACTGACAGTCGCTCCACCCTCCGCCCTCGCCACCGCAGGCCCGGCAACGCGGCAAGCGGCTGAACATCATCATCGCGGCCGAGGGCGCCATCGACACTGAGGGCAACGCCATCAGCGCCAACCTCATCCGGGACACGATCAGCCAGAAGCTGAAGTACGATACCAGGGTCACCGTCCTCGGCCACGTGCAGCGTGGCGGCGCCCCATCTGCCTTTGACCGCCTGCTGGGCTGCCGTATGGCTGCCGAGGCCGTGCTGGCCCTGCTGGACGCCCGCCAGAACCCGGAGCTGCCATCCATCGTTGTCAGCCTCGATGCCAATCAGGTACTGCACAGGCGCCCGGGCTCCTTCCGCGTCTGGTTGTAGGGGTGAATCTGTGACTTCTTGAATGGCATGCATCTGAGAGTGATTGTGCCTGTGAGTGCCAGCCTCTGTGAGTGTTAGACTCTGAGTGCCAGCCTCTCTGAGTGTTAGACTCTGAGTGCCAGCTTCTCTATGAGTGCCAGACTCTGTGAATACCAGCATCTCTGGGTGCCAGGATCTCTATGAGTGCCAGACTCTGTGAATACCAGCATCTCTGGACGCCAGCATCTCTGTGAGTGCCAGACTCTGTGAATACTCGTGCCAGCATCTCTGGGCGCCAGCATCTCTATGAGTGCCAGACTCTGTGAATACCAGCATCTCTGAGTGCCAGCATCTCTGAGTGCCAGACTCTGTGAATACCAGCATCTCTGGGCGCCAGCATCTCTATGAGTGCCAGACTCTGTGAATACCAGCATCTCTGGGCGCCAGCATCTCTATGAGTGGTAGACTGTGAATACCAGCATCTCTGGGCGCCAGCATCTCTATGAGTGCCAGACTATGTGAATCTCTGCATCTCTAGGTGCCAGCATCTCTGCAGACCAGCATCTCTGGGTGCCAGCATCTTACAACCGTTTACCGAAGCCATCGCTTCCCTCCCTCCGCCGCAGGCTGTGCGGCTGCCGCTGGTGGAGTGCGTGGCCCGCACGAAGGCGGTGAACGAGGCCATCCAGGCCAAGAACTACGCCCAGTCCGTGGAGCTGCGCGGCAAGTCCTTCATCAACAACCTGGCCACCTACCGGACCCTGAAGAAGCTGCACTCGCCCGCCAACGCCTGCAGCGACAGCTGCCCGACGCTGCTCATCGTGATGGTCGGCGCCCCCGCCTGCGGCGCCAACGCCTGCGTGCGCGCCTTCGTCCGCACCGGCATCAGCAACGGCTTCCGCGTGTTGGGCGTCAACGGCGGTTTCGACGGCCTCGTCAAGGCCAGCTTCCGCCCGCTGAGCTGGGAGTCCGTGTCCGGCCTGACGTCCTCCGGCGGCAGCTGCCTCGGCACCAAGCGGATCACCGCGGAGGAGGTCGGCATCGCCGCCGTGAGTTGCCAGGAAGCTGCAGATTTGCTACCTAGGCTGTCACAATTTGCTAAGCTCTTCTACTGTCTGCTAAGCTCTCCCACTATCTGCTAAGCTCTCCCACTATCTGCTAAGCTCTCCCACTATCTGCTAAGCTCTCCCACTATCTGCTAAGCTCTCCCACTATCTGCTAAGCTCTCCCACTATCTGCTAAGCTCTCCCACTATCTGCTAAGCTCTCCCACTATCTGCTAAGCTCTCCCACTATCTGCTAAGCTCTCCCACTATCTGCTAAGCTCTCCCACTGTCGGCACGCCTTCCACCTTTCCATAAGTTTTCCAATTTAGATTCTACCTGTAATTTCCTGGCCGCCATTCAATGCCGCCCAGGTGGCCGAGGCCCTGTCCAAGGTGGAGAACCTGAGAGGCATGCTGCTGATCGGCGGCTTCGAGGCCTTCAGCTCGCTGGTGCAGCTGTTCCAGGCCCGGCCAAGCCAGCCAGCCCTGGCCGTGCCCATGCTGGTAGTGCCCTGCACAATTTCCAACAACGTGCCCGGCACGGACTTCTCCATCGGGGCTGACACCGCGCTCAATGAGATCACGCAGATCATCGACAAGATCAAGCAGAGCGCCGTTGGCACCCAGCGCCGCGTGTTCGTGGTGGAGACCATGGGCGGCTACTGCGGCTACCTGGCCACCCTGGCTGGCCTGGCCGGCGGTGCGGACGCCGCCTACATCAAGGAGGACAAATTCGACCTGGCCGTGCTGCTGGACGATGTGCGCCACCTCAAGCAGAAAATGCACGACGACTGCGGCCTGCAGCGGGGCCTCATCCTGCGCAACGAGCTCGCCAACGAGAACTACTCGACTGACTTTGTGTACCGCGTCTTCAAGGAGGAGGGCAAGGGCGTCTTCGACTGCCGTTCCAACGTGCTGGGCCACATGCAGCAGGGTGGGTGTCAGGCGCTGTTTCTTGGCTGTAAATTTTGGTCCGCCCGCTTGCTGACCAAAGGGGTCAGTTTTGTTTGATGAAGTACCGGCTGCAGGATAGTCAGCGGGGAGCCCCTTTGAAGTGGGTCCTGAATGTTCTTAAAGTATCCTGACTGCTTCCTGCAGTGGATCCTGAATTTTTCCCGAAGTGGGTACTGACTGTTTCCTAAAGTGGGTACTGACTGTTTCCTGAAGTGGGTACTGACTGTTTCCTGAAGTGGGTACTGACTGTTTCCTGAAGAGGGTACGGACTGTTTCCTGAAGTGAGTACTGTCTGTTTCCCGAAGTGGGTACTGACTGTTTCCTGAAGTGGGTACTGACTGTTTCCTGAAGTGGGTACTGGCTGATTCCTGAAGTGGGTACTGACTGTTTCCTGAAGTGAGTACTGTCTGTTTCCCGAAGTGGGTACTGACTGCTTCCTAAAACTGCTTCTGAATGTTTCCTGAAGTGGGTTCTGACTGAATCCTGAAAGAGGTCCTGACTCATGACTGCTTCCTGAAGTTAGTCCTGAATGTTTCCTAAAGTGTTTTCTGACTGAATGCTGAAGAGGGTCCTGAATGTTTCCTAAAGTGGGTCCTGACTGCTTCCTAATGTAGGTCTGACTGAATCCTGAAGAGGGTCCTGACTGCTTTCTGAGGTGGGTCCCGAAAGCCACCTCCCCCGATCTGCTCCTACAGGCGGCACGCCATCGCCTTACGACCGCAACTTGGCCACGAAGTTCGGCGTGAAGGCCGCTGACTGGTTCTCTCGGGTGCTGTCCGGCGGCGCGGCCGGCCGCCCGGCCACCGTGGACGAGTCGGCCACGGCCAGCGCGGCCATCGTGGGCATCACGAAGCGCGGCACGAGCGTCAGGCCGGTGACGGAGCTGCTGAGCGACACGGACTTCAAGCTGCGCATGCAGCGGCCGGACACGCAGTGGTGGCTGAAGCTGCGCCCCCTGCTGCGCATCCTGGCCAAGCACGACTCTGTTTATGAGAGCGACTCGGTGCAACGGACCCTCTCCGCCCAGGGGCTCGCCGAGGAGGACGAGATCGCGCTTTGAGAGGCGAGACTGACGGCTCCTGGTTTTAGTTGGAGTAGCTGAGTAGCTGATTAGTGACCGGCTCGGCGCGAGCGGGACCGCGCTTCAGATAGGCAGATTCAGAATTAGTATCGGCAGTTTTAGAATTAGTATCGGCAGTTTCAGAATTAGTATCGGCAGTTTCAGGATTCGTATCGGCAGTTTCAGGATTGGGGTGGGCAGTTTCAAGATTGGTATCAGTAGTTTCAGGATTGACATTTGCAGTTTTAGGATTGGTATCGGCAGTTTCAGAATTGGAATTTGCAATTTTAGGATTGGTATCGGCAGTTTCAGAATTGGCATTTGCAATTTTAGGATTGGTATCGGCAGTTTCAGAATTGGCATTTGCAGTTTTAGGATTGGTATCGGCAGTTTCAGGATTAGTATCGGCAGTTTCAGGATTTGGGTCGGCAGTTTCAGGATTGGCATTTGCAGTTTTAGGATTGGTATCGGCAGTTTCAGAATTGGCATTTGCAGTTTTAGGATTGGTATCGGCAGTTTCAGAATTGGCATTTGCAGTTTTAGGATTGGTATCGGCAGTTTCAGAATTGGCATTTGCAGTTTTAGGATTGGTATCGGCAGTTTCAAGATTGGGGTCGGTAGTTTCAGGATTAGTATCGGCAGTTTCAAGATTGGGATCGGCAGTTTCAGGATTAGTATCGGCAGTTTCAGGATTGGGGTCGGCAGTTTCAGGATTGGTATCGGCAGATTCAGGATTGGGGTCGACAGTTTCAGGATTGGGGTCGGCAGTTTCAGGGTTGGGGTCGGCAGTTTCAGGGTTGGTATCGGCAGATTCAGGATGGGGTCGGCAGTTTCAGGATTGGGATCGGCAGTTTCAGGGTTGGTATCGGCAGATTCAGGATGGGGTCGGCAGTTTCAGGATTGGGGTCGGCAGTTTCAGGATTGGGATTGGAAGTTCAACATCAGGATTATTCAGGCAGTTCAGAGTTGCGGATCCGCGGGTTGCCCTCGTGCCGGGCCAGCATGCGACTTCTTATTTATTAGTTTTCTTATTAGTTTTTGCTACCCAGTTTTCCCACCCTGTCGCTATGGAGACCGCTGCATCAGACTGGTTTTGACAGACAAATCGATTCTCAATTTTTTCTCATCAACTTGCGCCAGAGATGCACTGCAGAACTTTCATGACCCTCGCAAGCTAGCATAGACATTGCTGTTAGTAGCCTATGTGAATAATCTCAAATTCGCGTGATAAACTCGATTTTCGGACTGCCTCTGTCTCATTTTATTCACTTGGTTTTAGCACTCCGCTTTTTAAGCAAAAAATTAGCAATGTGTCGTGTTTCAGTTAGTTTTTTTCTGTTCATTTTTAGTCCCCTGTCTGGCGAGCCCGAATATCTCATTTAATTCTATTAGTCCTTCAATGTCTAATAATTGTTTTTTTACCTTTTTTGTTTTTAGTATTGCTCTCCACAGCAGCCTGCGTGTCCCCTGCTATTGTTTGCTTCGCCCTTCTATCGCTCCGAGCTCACAGCTTTTCCGCTTTTTTCAATTTCGCAGCACCCGCCTCCTCCCTTCAGTATTTTTGAAGTTTTAAATCAGATCCCCTTTTTTACTCCCGTTTGTGTGTTTGGTCAGACCAGAACGCCAAGTCACCGATTTGATTTATAGCTCAGCATATTAGTTATAGCCGACCTCACCTGACAGCTCACTAGAGTTTTATACTAGATAGCCTTACAATAAATACACGAGTTCTCGCCTCGTCTTAATCAGAATTAGAGGAAACAGTCTTGATTCAGCCGCTCGGCCCTGTCCCTCAGTAAGCTTCAGCGTCTTTGTCCGCCTAGTCTTTGTACTTTTGCACTGGTAGCGGGCGGGCGGGAAAACCTGAATCTATCATTTAACCTTTGTTCACCTTCTGGATTTCAAGTTCGTACACGCTTGTGCTGCCGCTGTACACTCTGTGTCAGCTCTGGATGTGACACAGATGTGATCAAAGGCATTGCGCCAGGGTGCCCACAGCTCGTGTGAATCGCACGGCAGCCCCCGCCAATATCTGTGCAGGTTAAAGCAGTGACAGATTAAATTAAAGCAATGAGTATTGCTTCGAGCGTATTTTAATAGCCTGGCACACTGCAAAGTCGAGCGTTTATAGCATAAGCAGGTGCCGAGGTATATCCACCTTGGATGGTATAAGTAGTGTTCAGTAGCTACCGTTAGTGTTCGGCCGATACCTTAGAAAAAGTAAACACTTGGATGCAGCGGTTAATTCCTACGATGGTATTTCACTCTTGACACAACGCACTCTGCTCCGTTAGAGATTTTTCAATTTTCATGAAATCGTCACTCGCAAAAGTTGCTCAGCGGCTCGACCAGCCGGATGACCACCAGGCCGTGCTGGCCGGCGTTGCCGCCAGTGGTGCCGCTGCAGCCGCTGCCAGAGCAGAAGGAGCCGCCGCCGCCTCCAGGAGGGCCCCCGAGAAGCTGGTGGCGCCTCCGCTGAAGCCGCCGCCGGCCCCGGCAGCGCCCCAGTAGGGGTTCATCGTGCCGCCTCCTCCGCCGCCGCCGAACCCGCCGTCGCCGGTGTTGGAGCCGCCGGCGTCGCCGCCCAGCCAGCCCTCGGCCCGACTGCCGCCTCCGTCACCATCGTCCGGTCCCCGCCTGGTGCACACCGGCTTCCCCAGCCAGCCGGCGCCGCAGCCAGCGAGGTTGTGGTTGCCGGTCATGGCGCTGGAGTTGTGGAAGCCCGGCTGTCCGTTGCTGCCGCCGTGGCTGTTTCCGCTCGGATTCGCGACGGAGCCGTTGACGCCGGCCTCTCCGGGCAGGCCTGTTGAGATTTTGGATGCGGCTTTTACCAGCTGCGTAGCAATCTGAGATAAGCTCAAGCTGAGTGTACTATTAGGTGAAGTCCGTTTGATGTTGGGGTATTGTCAGAAATCTGAAGCTGGTGCTGTGTTTCGTATGTAATTTTACTGCACTCACCATCCCTATGATAGGTCCCGGCACCTCCACCGCCGGCTGCAGTCAGCAGCAGCTCGTCTGCCGTCCGGTACACGAAGCTGCCGCCGCCTCCGCTGTGCAGGGAGCTGGGAAGACCGCCGGCCTGTCCGACCACGACGCTCAGCTGGGTGCCGGCCGTCAGGTTGAAGGCGCCGGACACGAAGGCGCCGCTGCCGCCAGCCTTGCCTGCGAAGGAGTTGGTGCCGCCTCTGGCGCCCGACACTTCGATCCGGTAGCAGCCGGTCGAGGGGATCGTCACGGACTGGATGGAGCCGGCCCTGCCCGTGCTGCTGTCTGCAGTGAGAGAGGGCGCTGCAGATCAGATGTCAAGGTGCAGCAAATGCTTGAAGCACAGAACTTTGCAAACATGACATTTTTCTCACTTCTGAGCTCAATGGTGACATTCAGCATCCTCTTCCTCATCAGCATCAGCTCCGTGAAGTTCTCGGCCGCCCACAGCCTGGCGCCGGGCTCGGAGCCCACGAGTCTCTGCACGTGAGTCCCGGCCGGTCCCGGCGCCTGAGACGCGTCGTTGAGCAGCAGCAGCTGGCAGACGCGCGAGCTGGGGATGAGCGAAGCCAGCAGGCAGCCCTTCCGCTGGCACGCTGCCAGACACTCCAGCCGGGTCTGGACGCCGGTCAGGTTGACGAGTTCGCTGCTGGAGGCGTTGCCGACCAGGACGGGTCCTGGCGCAAGCACAAATCGTCCAGTGACGCTTGACCGCGAATTCGTTGCTAAAATGATTTTAGTTTCAACAAATTTGAGAGCATTTTTGAGAGCCACGGCAGCGGCAACCCCGGGCTTCAACCAGTTCGCGGGCCACTTTGGGCCCTCCCGCGAATCAAGGCGCCAGCCGACTGCAACCAGCGTGGAAGCCAGCAGACGCGCACTCACACAGAGTGTACAGTGGCGCTGATTGTGCGCACTCCGTGCGTTGGGTGCCCTCGGGGGCGGAAATCGCCGAGCCCCAAATGAATTCGGCCGCGCATGAAAATCGAATAATTTTTTGGAGCGAGAGTGAGTCTCGAAATCGAATAGTTTGGAGCGAGAGTGAGTCTCGAAATCGAATAGTTTGGAGCGAGAGTGAGTCTCGAAATCGAATAGTTTGGAGCGAGAGTGAGTCTTGAAATCGAATAGTTTGGAGCGAGAGTGAGTCTCGTTAACCGCTGAGCTGCTCTGCCCCCTGATAATCCCCAGCTTACCTATCGCAGCGGCCACCAAGCAGCTTAGCAGCACTGTGACGCCACCCAGGTGAGTCATTCTCGGATGCCTTGGCAGTTGCTGGCGAATGTTTCTGTGGTTATTTTTTCTTGACCAGATGCCATGCGGAGAGTTTGGGTTGAAACGCATTTATTGGCACATTGTTTCTCTGTTCGTTTCCATGGAGACGATTCCATCCTGCGTTCTAGCTGGGCTTTCATGACCTTCCCAGCCTTCCAGCTCCATCATTTTGATCGGCATTGAAGCAATTCGCTTTCATCTTTCTTCGGAAACGGCGTGATTCCTGCCTGCCAGTCAGTTGTGAGGCGCCATCGCGGAAATCGTGCGACTTGAAAGCAGCCCAAGACACACATTTACCATTGTCTGCTGCGCTGGCTGAAACTTTCATGCAATCGCAGTAAAATAATGGAGACCAGCTTCCTGCCAGCGAACACCTGTGGGCTGGGACATTCTTTCCTGAAAAATTCATCTTTGTCTTGCTAAAATTTGCGCTGTGAGGATGCTGTGAGGGAGGATGCAGTGAGGATGCTGTGAGAATGCTGTGAGGATGCAGTGAGGATTAAGTGAGGATGCAGTGAGGATTAAGTGAGGATGCAGTGAGGATTAAGTGAGGATGCAGTGAGGATTAAGTGAGGATGCAGTGAGGATTAAGTGAGGATGCAGTGAGGATTAAGTGAGGATGCAGTGAGGATTAAGTGAGGATGCAGTGAGGATGACTCCAGTGAGAATGGCTGCATTGGAGCCTGGCACCAGTACAACTCCAGTGAGAATGGCTGCATTGGAGCTTGGCACCAGTACAACTCCAGTGAGAATGGCTGCATTGGAGCTTGGCACCAGTACAACTCCAGTGAGAATGGCTGCATTGGAGCTTGGCACCAGTACAACTCCAGTGAGAATGGCTGCATTGGAGCTTGGCACCAGTACAACTCCAGTGAGAATGGCTGCATTGGAGCCTGGCACCAGTACAACTCCAGTGAGAATGGCTGCATTGGAGCCTGGCACCAGTACAACTCCAGTGAGAATGGCTGCATTGGAGCCTGGCACCAGTACAACTCCAGTGAGAATGGCTGCATTGGAGCTTGGCACCAGTACAACTCCAGTGAGAATGGCTGCATTGGAGCCTGGCACCAGTACAACTCCAGTGAGAATGGCTGCATTGGAGCTTGGCACCAGTACAACTCCAGTGAGAATGGCTGCATTGGAGCTTGGCACCAGTACAACTCCAGTGAGAATGGCTGCATTGGAGCTTGGCACCAGTACAACTCCAGTGAGAATGGCTGCATTGGAGCCTGGCACCAGTACAACTCCAGTGAGAATGGCTGCATTGGAGCTTGGCACCAGTACAACTCCAGTGAGAATGGCTGCATTGGAGCTTGGCACCAGTACAACTCCAGTGAGAATGGCTGCATTGGAGCTTGGCACCAGTACAACTCCAGTGAGAATGGCTGCATTGGAGCTTGGCACCAGTACAACTCCAGTGAGAATGGCTGCATTGGAGCTTGGCACCAGTTATACAACTCCAGTGAGAATGGCTGCATTGGAGCTTGGCACCAGTACAACTCCAGTGAGAATGGCTGCATTGGAGCTTGGCACCAGTACAACTCCAGTGAGAATGGCTGCATTGGAGATTGGCACCAGTACAACTCCAGTGAGAATGGCTGCATTGGAGCTTGGCACCAGTACAACTCCAGTGAGAATGGCTGCATTGGAGCCTGGCACCAGTACAACTCCAGTGAGAATGGCTGCATTGGAGCTTGGCACCAGTACAACTCCAGTGAGAATGGCTGCATTGGAGCTTGGCACCAGTACAACTCCAGTGAGAATGGCTGCATTGGAGCTTGGCACCAGTACAACTCCAGTGAGAATGGCTGCATTGGAGCTTGGCACCAGTACAACTCCAGTGAGAATGGCTGCATTGGAGCTTGGCACCAGTACAACTCCAGTGAGAATGGCTGCATTGAAGCTTGGCACCAGTACAACTCCAGTGAGAATGGCTGCATTGGAGCTTGGCACCAGAACAACTCCAGTGAGAATGGCTGCATTGGAGCTTGGCACCAGTACAACTCCAGTCAGAATGGCTGCATTGGAGCTTGGCACCAGTACAACTCCAGTGAGAATGGCTGCATTGGAGCCTGGCACCAGTACAACTCCAGTGAGAATGGCTGCATTGGAGCCTGGCACCAGTACAACTCCAGTGAGAATGGCTGCATTGGAGATTGGCACCAGTACAACTCCAGTGAGAATGGCTGCATTGGAGCCTGGCACCAGTACAACTCCAGTGAGAATGGCTGCATTGGAGCTTGGCACCAGTACAACTCCAGTCAGAATGGCTGCATTGGAGCTTGGCACCAGTACAACTCCAGTGAGAATGGCTGCATTGGAGCTTGGCACCAGTACAACTCCAGTGAGAATGGCTGCATTGGAGCTTGGCACCAGTACAACTCCAGTGAGAATGGCTGCATTGGAGCTTGGCACCAGTACAACTCCAGTCAGAATGGCTGCATTGGAGCTTGGCACCAGTACAACTCCAGTCAGAATGGCTGCATTGGAGCCTGGCACCAGTACAACTCCAGTCAGAATGGCTGCATTGAAGCTTGGCACCAGTACAACTCCAGTGAGAATGGCTGCATTGGAGCTTGGCACCAGTACAACTCCAGTCAGAATGGCTGCATTGGAGCCTGGCACCAGTACAACTCCAGTCAGAATGGCTGCATTGGAGATTGGCACCAGTACAACTCCAGTGAGAATGGCTGCATTGGAGATTGGCACCAGTACAACTCCAGTGAGAATGGCTGCATTGGAGCTTGGCACCAGTACAACTCCAGTCAGAATGGCTGCATTGGAGCTTGGCACCAGTACAACTCCAGTCAGAATGGCTGCATTGGAGCTTGGCACCAGTACAACTCCAGTCAGAATGGCTGCATTGAAGCTTGGCACCAGTACAACTCCAGTGAGAATGGCTGCATTGGAGCTTGGCACCAGTACAACTCCAGTCAGAATGGCTGCATTGGAGCTTGGCACCAGTACAACTCCAGTGAGAATGGCTGCATTGGAGCCTGGCACCAGTACAACTCCAGTGAGAATGGCTGCATTGGAGCTTGGCACCAGTACAACTCCAGTGAGAATGGCTGCATTGGAGCCTGGCACCAGTACAACTCCAGTGAGAATGGCTGCATTGGAGCCTGGCACCAGAACAACTCCAGTGAGAATGGCTGCATTGGAGCTTGGCACCAGAACAACTCCAGTGAGAATGGCTGCATTGGAGATTGGCACCAGTACAACTCCAGTGAGAATGGCTGCATTGGAGCTTGGCACCAGTACAACTCCAGTCAGAATGGCTGCATTGGAGATTGGCACCAGTACAACTCCAGTGAGAATGGCTGCATTGGAGCTTGGCACCAGTACAACTCCAGTGAGAATGGCTGCATTGGAGCTTGGCACCAGTACAACTCCAGTGAGAATGGCTGCATTGGAGCTTGGCACCAGTACAACTCCAGTCAGAACGGCCACAATGAAAAGAAGCGACTTCGCCCAAGCATTCTGGGTCAATTTTGCATCGGAAGTGCGAGCGAATATATTTTAGTACAGAGTGTGTGAATACATTCGAATACCTGTCAGTGCATGACTGCGCGAATTCTGACAAAATAGCAATATTCAAATCGTCCAGAGCTCATTAAGCAAATTTAAAACTTATGCAATTCCGCACGAGTCACAGATCTGGTTGGCCGAGCACTGCTCACCTGCCAGCTGGTTAGCAGGTAGGAAGGAGTTGATAGCAGACTCTAGTTACAGTTACACGTGAGTGAGTTAATACTGTCTTGTGTTGCAGTGCTGCTGCTATGCAATGATTCGAGATATTCGGAGTAGGAGCAGGTGCACGGGACACTGCCGGTAATAGTACACTGTGTACTTCAGTCAATTAAAACTTCTAAATCCTAATATCCCATAGAATGCAGTTGCTTAATCATGCATCATCAGCCATTGTTGGCACCCACACGAGTGTTGTGCCCCACCCAACACCGAGCACTGCTGTGGCCTAACGGTAGGATGCGCTGTGCCCCAACCCACACCGAGCACTGCTGTGGCCTAACGGTAGGATGCTGTGTCCTCTCAATCGCAAGCACTTGCTTTTGTGTGCCAATTGAGGCTAAAGTTCAGATTCGGTGAATACAAAAAGTCGCTTCAATCAGCACCAAACAAGAGGCATTCGTTGTGGTGGCTTTGATTCAAAGAGTTTTTATTCATTCGCTGGAGTGCCTTAATGCGGCCGAGCAGTGCAGAGCAGGTGCAGAGGAGTTGGGGTGTCGGGGCAGATTCGACTCGGTTTGTGCGGGTCGAATGCGACTCGGCTGCAAGGGGCGGCAACGGCAAGGGCGGCTGTGGCAGCGGCGGCTGGTTCTGAAGTGCAAATATGAAAACGCGTCTGTATCCGTGTGTGCTGTTCAGGCTCGTTAACCTATTAGTTTTGATTAGAAGACCTATCGAGGACCATTCTACCGAGGACCATTCTACCGAGAAACATTCTACCGAGGACCATTCTACCGAGGACCATTCTACCGAGGACCATTCTACGAGGACCATTCTACCGAGGACCATTCTACCGAGGACCATTCTACCGAGGACCATTCTACCGAGGGCCATTCTACCGAGGACCATTCTACCGAGAAACATTCTACCGAGGGCCATTCTACCGAGGACCATTCTACCGAGAAACATTCTACCGAGAAACATTCTACCGAGGACCATTCTACCGAGGGCCATTCTACGGAGGACCATTCTACCGAAAAACATTCTACCGAGGACCATTCTACCGAGGACCATTCTACCGAGGACCATTCTACCGAAAAACATTCTACCGAGGACCATTCTACCGAAAAACATTCTACCGAGGACCATTCTACCGAGGGCCATTCTACGGAGGACCATTCTACCGAAAAACATTCTACCGAGGACCATTCTACCGAGGACCATTCTACCGAAAAACATTCTACCGAGGGCCATTCTACCGAGGAACATTCTACCGAGGACCATTCTACCGAGGGCCATTCTACCGAGGACCATTCTACCGAGAAACATTCTACCGAGGGCCATTCTACCGAGGACCATTCTACCGAAAAACATTCTACCGAGGGCCATTCTACCGAGGGCCATTCTACCGAGAAACATTCTACCGAGGACCATTCTACCGAGGACCATTCTACCGAAAAACATTCTACCGAGGGCCATTCTACCGAGGGCCATTCTACCGAGAAACATTCTACCGAGGAACATTCTACCGAGGACCATTCTACCGAGGGCCATTCTACCGAGGACCATTCTACCGAAAAACATTCTACCGAGGGCCATTCTACCGAGGAACATTCTACCGAGGACCATTCTACCGAGGGCCATTCTACCGAGGGCCATTCTACCGAGGACCATTCTACCGAGGACCTTTATGATTGTCCATGACAGACAGCAGAGTATATGAAGGACCATTGCCAGTAATTAATTCAGTAATCTGCTCTCAGTTTGGGTCTTGAAATGTGAAAATTGCGAGCACACTACTAACAAGTAGCATGGCACGGACGGCTGAACCAGCGCAACAGTTGCGAGTCGGGGATTTGTCGTCAGCGGGTGGCAAAGACGGCACGGCACGCGGGCTGAAGTTTCATCGAAAGGTCATCGAAAAAACGCTCGGGCGGGCAGCCAGACAGCGGATTGCGCAGCTGCGGCGCTCGCCACTTGTACTTTTACCACGAGATACTTCCGCCAGTCGCAGCTGATTCCCCTCTGGCGGCTGGGGCAGGGGAGGCCATTTCGCGCTTCAGCCATTTCGCTCCCGATGAAAAAGAACAGGTTTGGCGGCTGCGGCAGACTTCGCAGTTTTATACCTGTCTGTCTGAATGCATCGAATCAAGAGGGCAACAGGAGCATTTACCTTCGGGGTCACGGAGCGGCTTCGCTGGCCGCCTCAGACAGGCCAGAGTCCAGCTGATGCAGCCCGGTGAGGCTGGACAGGTCTTCAACTATTGCCTCCATCCTGGCTGGCGGTGTTGAGTCCTTGTTCTTCAGGATACTGTGCTGCTGGGGCGGCTGCTGCTGGGGCGGCTGCTGGGCCGCGGGGGCTCGGGGAAACTCGGGGCTGGGGGTCGCCGAGGTTGGCGAGGTGGCCGCGGCGGATCTCGACAGGAGGCGCTTGGACTCTGGGGTTGGTAGCGGCGAGTTTGGGGAAGATGGGAGGAGAGCTGGGGAGTGAAAGTGCATGGGAATGAATTCTCAGAAGAGGAAACAGATGGATACAGATAGCTGAGGTCTGTCTGTGCGTCCGCGTGTCACTGTCTGTCTGTCTGTCTGTCTGTCTGTCTGTCTGTCGATCTGTCTGTCTGTCTGTCTGTCTGTCTGTCTGTCTGTCTGTCTGTCTGTCTGTCTGTCTGTCTGTCTGTCTGTCTGTCTGTCTGTCTGTCTGTCTGTCTGTCTGTCTGTCTGTCTGTCTGTCTGTCTGTCTGTCTGTCTGTCTGTCTGTCTGTCTGTCTGTCTGTCTGTCTGTCTGTCTGTCTGTCTGTCTGTCTGTCTGTCTGTCTGTCTGTCTGTCTGTCTGTCTGTCTGTCTGTCTGTCTGTCTGTCTGTCTGTCTGTCTGTCTGTCTGTCTGTCTGTCTGTCTGTCTGTCTGTCTGTCTGTTTGTTTGTCTGTCTTAGTGCTTTAGTGTCTACCTGCCTGTATAAAAGAGCTTCTCAGATATCTAAAATAAAAATTTGATTCATTAAATAAATTGGCGGAACAGTTTAAACAGAGTAGAGCAGTAAACTAACAGGTTGACGATAAGAAAACTCATGCTCAAGCTGCAGTATTTTAAATATTAAAGTGTGCGCTGCACTTGACTGAGGTTGGCCCCAGCGCGAGCTTGCGAGAGGACTGAGGGCTGCTGCGCCCCCCCCCCCGGTTCCGTCTGGTTCCGGGCGGGAGGCCCAGAGTCCTGCACTCTTTGCAACTGCAGCCACATTCGCTGGCAGTAAATTTGCCGGCCAGCTGAGCTGCCGCTCGCCCTCTGAGGGGAGAGAATTATCATTTTTCTCAGCCAGGCCGGCAATTGATGCAGCTGCAGCTCTGAAGAAGCCGCCTCTCAAAGTCAGGGAATCCGGCAGACCCTCCGGCAGCCCCGGGTCTCTCGGATAACAAGGGCGGGCATGATTAATCAGCTGCTCGAGACCAGCGCTAAAGCAACTGCTGGGCTGTTCGGGGGCGGCTGGGCTGGGGTCGAGTCCGAGCCCAGCGCCCCCAGCGCCTCATCTGGTGGCCAGACGGCTGCTGCCTCCTCGAGGGCGGCGCGATTTGTCAGCCCGGCTGCCACAGGCTGCTGCCCGGCGGGACAAGCCGGGCCGGTTGAAGCAAGAAAAAAGAAACATGGAATGAGAGGGCCTGACACTGCGGTGGCGCTAATGGGCGGCCGAATCTGCTGCCTTGGCCGCGAGAGACGGGCAGCGGCCGGTCAAAAAACCGCCTGCGGCTGCCTGCGTTCAGATAGGCGAGAGTGAGATGGGGGTGGTGAGAGTGAGATGGGGGTGGTGAGAGTGAGATGGAGGTGGTGATTGTAAGATGGAGGCAGTGAGAGTGAGATGGAGGTGGTGAGAGTGAGGTGGAGGCAGTGAGAGTGAGATAGGGGTGGTGAGAGTGAGATGGAGGTGGTGAGAGTGAGATGGAGGTGGTGAGAGTGAGATGGAGGTGGTGAGAGTGAGATGGAGGTGGTGAGAGTGAGATGGAGGTGGTGAGAGTGAGATGGAGGTGGTGAGAGTGAGGTGGAGGCAGTGAGAGTGAGATGGAGGCAGTGAGAGTGAGATGAAGGTGGTGAGAGTGAGATGGAGGTGGTGAGAGTGAGATGGAGGTGGTGAGAGTGAGATGGAGGTGGTGAGAGTGAGATGGAGGCAGTGAGAGTGAGATGGAGGTGGTGAGAGTGAGGTGGAGGCAGTGAGAGTGAGATGGAGGCAGTGAGAGTGAGATGGAGGCAGTGAGAGTGAGATGGAGGTGGTGAGAGTGAGATAGAGGCGGTAAGACTGAGATGGAGGCGGTGAGAGTGAGATGGAGGCGGTGAGACTGAGATGGAGGCAGTGAAAGTGAGATGGAGGCGGTGAAAGGGAGATGGATGTTGTGAGAGTGAGATGGAGGCGGTGAGACTGAGATAGAGGCGATGAGAGTGAGGTGGAGGTGGTGATAGTAAGATGGAGGCAGTGAGAGTGAGATGGAGGTGGTGATTGTAAGATGGAGGCAGTGAGAGTGAGATGGAGGTGGTGAGAGTGAGGTGGAGGCAGTGAGAGTGAGATGGAGGCAGTGAAAGATAGATGGAGGCAGTGAGAGTGAGATGGAGGCAGTGAGAGTGAGATGGAGGCAGTGAGAGTGAGATGGAGGCGGTGAGAGTGAGATGGAGGCGGTGAAAATGAGATGGAGGTGGTGAGAGTGAGAGTGAGATGGAGGCAGTGAGAGTAAGATGGAGGCGGTGAGACTGAGATGGAGACAGTGAGAGTGAGATGGAGGCAGTGAGAGTAAGATGGGGGTGGTGAGAGTGAGATGGAGACTGTGAGAGTGAGATGGAGGCAGTGAGAGTAAGATGGAGGCAGTGAGAGCAAGATGGAGGCGGTGAGTGAAATGGAGGCGGTGAGGGTGAAACGGAGGTGGAAAAAGTGAGATGGAGGCGGTGAGAGTGAGATGGAGGCGATGAGAGTGAGATGGAGGTGATGAGAGTGAGATGGGGTGGTGAAAGTGAAACGGGAGTGGTGGGGAGTGTTGTTGGTGCTAAAAATGACAATGGGTTCAGTCAAAGCCATGCAAAAGTAGCAAAACACTCATTCCTACACAGAAAATACTGCGAATTCAAACTATACTAATTTAATGAACCGAAGTGAAATACTACTTAGCAACTAGCAGCCTCATTACCTGGGATTTGTCATCGAGGTATCGCAAGGTGAGATAAAAAATGTCTGAACTGCTATAAATGAAATGCAGGCCACAACAGTTCATTATTAAATCACTGGGAAGGAGTGCTCAGGGTGCTGCACAGCCTGAACTCGCTGACAAAGAAAAGCATTTCCACGGCATTCAGAAAAGTAAAAAATAACTCGAATAGTTGAGCATTTCTATGAAACTGTTTACTGCTAGTGCAGGTAAGAGTAGATAGAGAGGAAAGTTGCCTACTACTCGTGCACTGTGCTGACAGTGCCTGTAGCTGTCTATCACTGCCTACTAGACTGTGCTGACAGTGCCTGTAGCTGTCTATCACTGTCTACTAGACTGTGCTGACAGTGCCTGTAGCTGTCTATCACTGTCTACTAGACTGTGCTGACAGTGCCTGTAGCTGTCTATCACTGCCTACTAGACTGTGCTGACAGTGCCTGTAGCTGTCTATCACTGCCTACTAGACTGTGCTGACAGTGCCTGTAGCTGTCTATCACTGTCTACTAGACTGTGCTGACAGTGCCTGTAGCTGTCTATCACTACCTACTAGACTGTGCTGACAGTGCCTGTAGCTGTCTATCACTGCCTACTAGACTGTGCTGACAGTGCCTGTAGCTGTCTATCACTACCTACTAGACTGTGCTGACAGTGCCTGTAGCTGTCTATCACTACCTACTAGACTGTGCTGACAGTGCCTGTAGCTGTCTATCACTGCCTACTAGACTGTGCTGACAGTGCCTGTAGCTGTCTATCACTACCTACTAGACTGTGCTGACAGTGCCTGTAGCTGTCTATCACTGCCTACTAGACTGTGCTGACAGTGCCTGTAGCTGTCTATCACTGTCTACTAGACTGTGCTGACAGTAGCTGTCTATCACTGCCTACTAGACTGTGCTGACAGTGCCTGTAGCTGTCTATCACTGCCTACTAGACTGTGCTGACAGTGCCTGTAGCTGTCTATCACTGTCTACTAGACTGTGCTGACAGTAGCTGTCTATCACTGCCTACTAGACTGTGCTGACAGTGCCTGTAGCTGTCTATCACTGCCTACTAGACTGTGCTGACAGTGCCTGTAGCTGTCTATCACTGCCTACTAGACTGTGCTGACAGTGCCTGTAGCTGTCTATCACTGCCTACTAGACTGTGCTGACAGTGCCTGTAGCTGTCTATCACTGCTTCGATACCTCAAACGAAGGCTGTCGGGTTGCGTCTGCCCAGCAAAGATTTTCTCTCTGAGGTTGGCGGCGACATGAAATTGGGAGGGCGGTGGCGGGCAGTCTGCGGTAGACAGGACTTACCGAGAAGTATTTGGCGTTAGAATTTGAAAAAATTGTTTCCAAAAATTATTTACGGTTATGGGAAGCGCAGTTTCACAGAAATAAACTTGCAGAAAGAAGCGTTTTCGCTGGATTTGCAACTCTCAAAAGCGCAGCAAGTGAAAAATGCGCAGATTGCGTGCTATAAAGCGGAACAGCTCGCGTTCCACATCTCGCCAATGCGCCGCTGGCAATGCGCCGCGGTGTGGCAAGTTTTGTTGTAAATTTTCCGCGAATTGGAGGCCTGGCGCGCTGCTAATTAAGCAGTCCGTGAGCAGCTCAAACTCAAACTCTGCTTTTAGAAGCAGACGCAGGCGGCAGGCAGACGAGCGAAGTTAGTCAGTTAAGATCGGGCTCAAAAGCACTCAAATGTGAACATGATAAAAATGTGGGGGCAGGAAAAAGTGCACGAACTCGCTCAGCCGCCCCAATCAGCGTGAGATGCCGAATCGAACCTGAGCTCGAGTTGCAGAACTGCCCACAGCTTCTCGCCTCTTACCTGGCGTGTCCGCCGTCACCTGCAGCTCTTTCTTGGCGGAGTTCTTGAATCGCTCCCGCAGGGTCGGCTTCTTCTTCGGCTGGCCCGCCGGCGGCAGCGGCGGCTGCAGCGGCGACATCGGCGACGTCGACTGCGGCGGTGGCGTCTGCAGCTCCTCGTCCTCGGCGGCGAAGTGGATTTTCTCTCGCCGAGGCGGCAGCCGCTGCGGTGGCACCGGCGACTGCTGGCAGGCGGGACAGCTGGCGGGGCTCAGGGACAGGCTGGGGCTCTGGTTGTTGGACCGGCCCGGCGCCACCGAGGTCGAGCAGGTGGTGGCCGTGGCCGAGGAGTCGCTGCGGTCCCTGTGGCCGCTGCTGGCCGGCGGACCTGGCGGTGGCTGCGGCTGCGGCGGCTCCACCGGCGAGCTCGGCGCGTGGCTGTTGCAGGTGAGAAAGCTGTCCGAGCTGGCCAGGCTGTGGCTGTGGCTGGCCAGGCCTGCTGTCCGGCCGGCTGCGGCCGCTGCGGCTGCGGCTGCTGCTGAGCTGAGGCTCCTGGTGAGGCTGGACTCGCGGCTGGGCAGCAGCTGCTGTTGCTGCTGCGATTGTGGCTGCTGATGCTGCTGAAAGCGCGAGGCGCCGCGGCAGTTTTCGTCCTCGGAGTCGATGTAGAGAATTTCCTGGAAATCAGGGAGGCACTTGTTAATGGGGAGTTGTGGCAGGGCGGAGTATGTTTTCCCTGCCCTAGAAGACCTCGGCTCGAGTCCAGGCCGAGCAATTCGCTCCCAAAGCCATTCAGTCAGCGACCCTCACCGCTGCACCGAGACTTGCCGCTGTCGCCTGCTGCTGGTTCGCTGGGCCCAGGCGGCCGCTCCGTAGCCAGGAGGTCCTGAGCTCGCGCCCCCCGTCGGCCAATTCAAGCGACCCGGTCGTCCCGATTTCGCCTGCGGGGTCTTCGGCGACCCCCCGGCCAGCCACCGGGTTCTGGAAGCAGACCAGCGGCTCCAGCTCGTGCTGGTGGTGCTGATGGTGCTGGTGGTGCTGGTGATGCTGGTGCTGCAGCAGGTGCTGCTGGTGGTGCCGATCCGAGCAGCCGCCGGAGCTGCCGCCGCTGACCCTGTCCGGGCCGATGGCGGGCCCGGTTGCAGTGGAGGTGCCGCCGCCGGCGCTGCCGCTCTCGTGGCTGGCGCGGCGCCTGATGCCAGCCACTGAGGCGACGGAGATGAGGCTGCCTTTCCGCTTGGCGGCATCGATGGCCTCCATGCGGCGCTGGGCCTTCTCCCGGCGAGACTGCTCCTTGTAGTACTCGGCGAAGTTGTTCACGATGATGGGGATGGGCAGCGCCACCACCAGCACGCCGCAGATGCAGCAGACGCTGCCCACCAGCTTGCCCAGGAAGGTCTTCGGCACGATGTCGCCGTAGCCAACGGTTGTCATGGTGATGGCGGCCCACCAGAAGGTGGCGGGAATCGACTTAAACGGGTTGGGCCGGTCGCCCTCGCCCGGCTCGTCCTTCTCGGCGAAGTAGGCGAGGCTGGAGAAGAGCAGCACGCCGAGCAGGACGAACATGATGAGCAGGCCGAGCTCCTTGTAGCTGCGCCGCAGCGTGTAGCCCAGCGACTGCAGGCCGGTGGAGTGGCGCGCGAGCTTCAGCACCCGCAGGATGCGCAGGATGCGGAAGATCTGGACGATCTTGCGCACCGAGGTCAGCGAGTTGTAGGACTCGCCGCCGCTATCGTCCTGGAGGCTGCGCATGAGGATGAGGGACAGGTAGTAGGGCACGATGGCGATCAGGTCGATCACGTTCATCGGGCCCTTCAGGAACTTGCAGGTGTCAGGCGAGGCCCAGAGGCGCAGCACGTACTCCAGGGTGAACCACACGATGCAGACGGCCTCCACAATCTCCAGGCGGGGGTTGTCCTCCAGGCTCCACACAACCTGCGCGCTGCTGTTGGTGCCCACCACCTTCGTCTGGTTCAGCTGCAGCTCCGGGATGGTGTTGAGCGTCAGGCCGACCGTGGACAGCACGATGAACAGGATGGAGATGATGGCCACAACCTGCGGAGGCGGCAAGGGAGCCACATCACTGCAATCAAGCGGCCGGGTTCACTTGGAGGACACGGAGTGACTACATTCAGAAAATAACTGTCGTGCAGAAAGTACTTTAACCAGATGACAGCGCACTCAGAAATCAACCAGACAGACTTGAATTCGCCAACTCAACGCAGAGGAAGGCATGCGACAGTTTCGCTAAAGTAAAATTAATCAAATATTTACATGGGAATGTACTGGGTGCTAATGCATAGGACACCAATAAATCAATAAAATGGATTGCTAATCTAGTCAACAATGATGCACAATGACAGAAAAAAATGATTGGCTTTGATCTTGCCCGTTCACACTAAGAAGATTTGCATGTCATGCGGAGCGTCTTCACAAACTCTTTAGTAACTTTTTTATGCCTCAGGCAATCAGAATTTGAGCGCGGTTTATCCCGCTCCCAGCCGTTTCGAGAACCCCCTGCATCAATCAAAAAACTGCTCCGCTTCCACCGCAGTCGGTTAGCAACTCTGCTGGTCTCCAGCTCGCCGATTTTAAAACTCAGTTTCACCTCCCTGCCTCTCCATCCTCTGCATCCCCTCTCCGGTTGCGGACCCTCGGCCCCAGGCCCTGCCGGATACCGGAAAAAGTTTGGGCGGAGGGCGTTTCTAAGAAATTGCGTCCTCGGCCGCCGCTCGCAGCTCCTCATCTCGGCCACCCCCCCCCCCAGCAACTGCAGCCGCCGGGCCGCAAACTCGCCTGCCTTCCAAGCACTTTTACCAGCTCCGGCCGTCAAAGTCAGAGCTGGGAGGCTGAGCAGTTATTGAGATGGAGATTTTTCAATTGCCTGCCGCAGCCTCCCGTTAGGCCTGTCGATAAGCTGCATCGCGGCTGAGCTCTTGCAGCCTCCGAAAATCCCTCTGCCCCTTTTTTCCTCAAAGTGAGCAAAGATTTGCCTCAATAAAGGAGCTGCTCAAAAGCTCAGCCGGGGCTGATGAGGCGGATGCATTGCATCGGGCCGCTCTGGAGTCTCCGATATCCGCGCGGTGCGCCTAATTTATAGCTGGGGCCCCCAGCAGCTCCCGGAAACCGATCGATATTTGCAGAGGCACCCCAGCTGCCTTGAGAGCCGCCGGCTTGCAAAATGCATTCCACACTGAACAGTTCAAGACAAAACGGATGCCGGATGAATAGAAAAAACAGCTATGAAGCCACACCGACACGGAACTCAACAGAAAGTGAAAATAAATTGCACGGAAAACGAATCTTATCCGATTGACAGTTAAGCACAGGAATTATAAATGAGCTCGGTTTCTGCTGACTCCTTTTGAGTAATAAATAAATCAGATAGGCGTGACAGAAAATCATTTGCATGGTGACTGGGCCTCGGGTGGGTTTCCATGGTTACCTGGTGCGTTTTCACGATTCTTTTCGTTGAGGCGTCATCCTTATGCGAGGATAAATCAAGTAGGCGAATATAGAACAGGCCAGTCTGCTGTCATGTCTGCTGTCATTTCTGCTGTCATGTCTGCTGTCATGTCTGTTGTCATGTCTGCTGTCATGTCTGCTATCATGTCTGTTGTCATGTCTGCTGTCATGTCTGCTGTCATGTCTGCTGTCATGTCTGTTGTCATGTCTGCTGTCATGTCTGCTGTCATGTCTGTTGTCATGTATGCTGTCATGTCTGCTGTCATGTCTGTTGTCATGTCTGCTGTCATGTCTGCTGTCATGTCTGTTGTCATGTCTGCTGTCATGTCTGCTGTCATGTTTGCTGTCATGTCTGCTGTCATGTCTGCTTTCAATGTGTTCTGGGTGTCAGGGTGTCCTGTCTGATGTCATTGAGTCCTGTCTGGTGTCAGGGTGTCCTGTCTGATGTCATTGAGTCCTGTCTGGTGTCAGGGCGTCCTGTCTGGTGTCAGGGTCACAGCCAAATGCATTCAAGTCATTTCAATATAATTTCACAGCCACTTCTCAAAACCCTTGGGGTAGCAGGTTGGAGCTGGTGGAGTCCCGGCCCGGTTGGCTCTCAGAAAGATTTGCTGCAATAAAATTCCTACACGGTGACACGAAAGCCACTAAACGGGAGGCAGCGGGCGAGCTCAAATCCCAAGTGCTGACGGTGCAGCTAATTAATAATTAATGAGGCAAACGAAGCAGTTGACGACGACAAATCTGGCTGATAACCCGGCCACCAGAAATCTCTGCGAATTCCGGCATTTTCCTGTCGACTCAGGGAGTGACCTGCATGGTGATAAGCCAGTGCCTGCATGGGCAATGGGCCTGGGGGAGGGGGGTAGCCCCTGGGTGTGGCTGCGACTGGGAATGGGAAAGACAGATAGGAAAGCAGGGTTGAGACTTGACTGGACAGAGCTGGGAGAGATAAGACACTGTGAGAGAATAGAGCTGGGAGAGATGAGATACTGTGAGAGAATAGAGCTGGGAGAGATGAGATACTGGGAGAGAATAGAGCTGGGAGAGATGATACACTGGGAGAGAGGATACACAGAGAGAGAATAGAGCTGGGAGAAATGAGATACTGGGAGAGAATAGAGCTGGGAGAGATGATACACTGGGAGAGAGGATACACTGAGAGAGAATAGAGCTGGGAGAGATGAGACACTGGGGGAGATGAGACACTGGGAGAGATGAGACACTGGGAGAGATGAGACACTGGGGGAGATAAGACACTGGGAGAGATGAGACACTGGGAGAGATGAGACACTGGGGGAGATAAGACACTGGGAGAGATGAGACACTGGGAGAGATGAGACACTGGGAGAGATGAGACACTGGGAGAGATGAGACACTGGGAGAGATGAGACACTGGGAGAGATAAGACACTGGGAGAGATGAGACACTGGGAGAGATGAGACACTGGGAGAGATGAGACACTGGGAGAGATGAGACACTGGAAGAGATGAGACACTGGGAGAGATGAGACACTGGGAGAGATGAGACACTGGGAGAGATAAGACACTGGGAGAGATGAGACACTGGGAGAGATAAGACACTGGGAGAGATGAGACACTGGGGGAGATAAGACACTGGGAGAGATGAGACACTGGGAGAGAATAGATGCCCGATTCAGATGCATGCAGACTCGGCAACCTGTGGTGCTCGCCGGCCCCTAGGCAGACACATTAAAGCCGGAGTGCATTTGAATATCGCAGGCGCCAGGTTCGCCTTGTTTGCAAGAGCGCCGCCCCGGCGGCTGATAGGGGGGGGGGTCGGTGACAAGGCTTTTATCCGCATGAGCTCAAACAGCTCAAACAGCGGGCTCCGGAGGCTGACAGAGAGAGACAGGGAGGCGAGCTCTTACTATCGATTGACTGCGCGCTGGGCTTTCCTAGAAACGGCGGGCCGGCGGGTCCCCGGGGAGGCTGTCGAGGCTCGGGGCGGCCGGGAGGCTCCGGGGGCGGGTGGTGGAAATCTCTTCAAAAGTCTGCTGCAAGCGCCGTGTTATCATCATCCGGCGACCTCTCCTGTGTTTTTCTGCTTTTTGCCTCTGCCCGACCCCGCCAGCCGCAGGCCCTGATCACTGCAGGCCCAGCCCCGGTCATTGCCCGGGACCGCCCCGCCCTCTGCGCCAGAAATTTCAGAATAATCGAATTGACGGGCCGGCCTCGGGGCTGTTGATTCCCGCCCGCCTGGGGCTGCCATCGATGCCAATTGGAGGGGCCGGCTGTTTCTCGGCAGGAATTTTGCCACCGATAGCTGCTGATCGGGCTGCTCACCGATAGCTAATGCTGCTGATCGGGCTGCTCACCGATAGCTAATGCTGCTGATCTAGGCTGCTCACCGATAGCTACTGCTGCTGATCTGGGCTACTCACCGATAGCTAATGCTGCTGATCTGGGCTGCTCACCGATAGCTAATGCTGCTGATCTGGGCTGCTCACCGATAGCTACTGCTGCTGATCTGGGCTGCTCACCGATAGCTAATGCTGCTGATCTGGGCTGCTCACCGATAGCTAATGCTGCTGATCGGGCTGCCCACCGATAGCTAATGCTGCTGATCGGGCTGCTCACCGATAGCTAATGCTGCTGATCTGGGCTGCTCACCGATAGCTAATGCTGCTGATCTGGGCTGCTCACCGATAGCTAATGCTGCTGATCTGGGCTGCTCACCGATAGCTAATGCTGCTGATCTGGGCTGCTCACCGATAGCTAATGCTGCTGATCTGGGCTGCTCACCGATAGCTAATGCTGCTGATCTGGGCTGCTCACCGATAGCTAATGCTGCTGATCTGGGCTGCTCACCGATAGCTAATGCTGCTGATCTGGGCTGCTCACCGATAGCTAATGCTGCTGATCGGGCTGCTCACCGATAGCTAATGCTGCTGATTTGGGCTGCTCATCGATAGCTAATGCTGCTGATCTGTTAATAATCCTTAACAAATATAGAAGCGCAGAGATTGCAGCCATGGACAGGTGGATAGCAACCCCAGAAAAAGGAATAAACAAGTCTTGAACACACAGGCGACAACCCGGACATATATTTAGCAACACAGATAACAGCAATGAACCACATTGGTAACAACCTCGGACACATCAATAATGAAAATGGACGCACACAGATTACACACCAAGGACACATCAATAATGGAATTGGACACGCAGATTACACACCATGGACACATCAATAATGGAATTAGACACGCAGATGACACAACATTGGACACATCAATAATGAAAGTGGACACACACAGATTACACACCATGGACACATCAATAATGGAATTGGACACGCAGATTGCACACCATGGACACATCAATAATGGAATTGGACACGCAGATTACACACCATGGACACATCAATAATGGAAATGGACACGCAGATTACACAACATTGGACACATCAATAATGAAAGTGGACACACACAGATTACACACCATGGACACATCAATAATGGAAATGGACACGCAGATTACACAACATTGGACACATCAATAATGAAAGTGGACACACACAGATTACACACCATGGACACATCAATAATGGAAATGGACACGCAGATTACACAACATTGGACACATCAATAATGAAAGTGGACACACGCAGATTACACACCATGGACACATCAATAATCAAAATGGACACACAGATTACACAACATTGGACACATCAATAATGAAAGTGGACACACGCAGATTACACACAATGGACACTCAGGCCTGCATGGCCATGCCGTCACTCCCAGACGCGCAGAGATGCGCATGGGGGTGCAAAAGCAGAAATTCCAGGGCCAGGGCCACACGGAGATATTGGGATTTGGAATAATTCGGATCAGCCCAGGCGATGGGGCTGGGAGGCTGGAGCCTGGCACCACGCCCTGTCAATTTCTCATATCTTTCAGAAGAATGGCAGCTTGGCCGGGCACTAATTGCCTCGCCGCCTTCCGTCTGCGTGCGAATTCGCCTGCGAAATTCAATTGGGACCGCGGCGAGGGTGGGAAGCACGTTTAGGCCGTTCTTGCATTCTGGTCCAGCAGTCCCGGCACCCCAGTCCGAGCATTCTGGTCCAGCAGTCCAGGCACCCCAGTCCGAGCATTCTGGTCCAGGAGTCCCGGCACCCCAGTCCGAGCATTCTGATCCAGCAGTCCCGGCACCCCAGTCCGAGCATTCTGGTCCAGCAGTCCAGGCACCCCAGTCCGAGCATTCTGATCCAGGAGTCCAGGCACCCGCCAGTCCAAGCATTCTGGTCCAGGAGTCCATGCACCCCAGTCCGAGCATTCTGGTCCAGGAGTCCAGGCACCCGCCAGTCCAAGCATTCTGGTCCAGGAGTCCAGGCACCCCAGTCCGAGCATTCTGATCCAGGAGTCCAGGCACCCCAGTCCGAGCATTCTGATCCAGGAGTCCAGGCACCCGCCAGTCCGAGCATTCTGATCCAGGAGTCCAGGCACCCCAGTCCGAGCATTCTGATCCAGGAGTCCAGGCACCCCAGTCCGAGCATTCTGATCCAGGAGTCCAGGCACCCCAGTCCAAGCATTCTGATCCAGGAGTCCAGGCAACCCAGTCCGTGCATTATTTTTATGCTCTAAAAGTCAATGCGTTCCATGAATCCTTAGTCTTAGTTACGGTTCAGGAGTCCATCAAACTCCAGTTTAGGAGTCCATGAATCTGACGTCTAAGAATTCCATGAATCTTAAATCTAGGAGTCCATGAATTTCCAGTCCAGGTGAGAACGCAATCAAGGTGGTGGACAACTCTGCACGGACCGAGAGCGGCCGCACTCCTGGCCAGGTGATAATGCAATCAGGACGGCCTGTCTTGGAGCAGGAGGCGGGCAGGAGGTCCCAGCAGCTGAGTAAACAGCGCGAGATTGGGGACGCCGGGAACTCGGCAGAGACTGGACTTGAAGTTGAGACAAGCAAAGAGCGGGCAACAGGTGGGGCTCAGGGGAGCACGCAGAACTGGCAGCACTTTGGGCACTTTGGGCTTGTCTGGCCGCGACCATCGGAAACATTTGGCTTCTTGTCTGAGGTTGTGGCGGTTGTGACTATTAGATAATATGGAAATACAGACCGACAGACAGACAGACAGACAGACAGACAGACAGACAGACAGACAGACAGACAGACAGACAGACACTAAGACAGACAGACAGACAGACAGACAGACAGACAGACAGACAGACAGACAGACAGACAGACAGACAGAAAGACAGACAGACAGACACTAAGACAGACAGAAAGACAGACAGACAGACAGACAGACAGACAGACAGACAGACAGACAGACAGACAGACAGACAGACAGTGCAAGCAGTGCAGGCAGTGCAGGCAGTTACACTACTCAAATATCAGACGCAGAGATCTGCAGTGCGAGCGCAATCCTGAACTCCTCAGGCCATTGTCTGCCTGCTGTTTTCCCTCTCCCTCCTCTCCTCCTCACCCCGGCGTATATCAAAATGCGCGGATCGTTGAGGCGCCTCCCCCAGCCGCCCCTTCAGGCCCGGGCAGACCGACCGAGCGCTCCACCCGATTTCACTGGGAGTTCCCGCTGACAGGATTGAGAGTGCACTGGCTGGCTGTGTGGCAGGGTGATACCCCCCCCCCCCCCGACAATGCGGGGACGGCTGGAGGAAGACAGAAACTGGAAAGACCCGGCTAGACGTGAAGCAGAAGGGAAAGCTGCTGCGCAGAGCCGAGAATGCTTGAGTCGCTGCCTGCCTCAGATGGAGAAACTGAGAAGAACTGGCGGGCAGCTGAGGCTTCAGGGAAAATTCTCAGCTTGCCTGTTGGAGCGAGTCAGCAGAGTCAGAGAGGGACTGGCAGTCCTGCTGCAGATTCAGAGAGGGACCGGCAGTCCTGCTGCAGATTCAGAGAGGGACTGGAAATCCTGCTGCAGATTCAGAGAGGGACTGGCAGTCCTGCTGCAGATTCAGAGAGGGACTGGCAGTCCTGCTGCAGATTCAGAGAGGGACTGGAAATCCTGCTGCAGATTCAGAGAGGGACTGGCAGTCCTGCTGCAGATTCAGAGAGGGACCGGCAGTCCTGCTGCAGAATCAGAGAGGGACTGGAAATCCTGCTGCAGATTCAGAGAGGGACTGGCAGGGCTGGCGCAGATTCAGAGAGGGACTGTCAGGGCTGGCGCATATTCAGAGAGGGACTGGCAGGGCTGGCGCAGATTCAGAGAGGGACTGTCAGGGCTGGCGCATATTCAGAGAGGGACTGTCAGGGCTGGCGCAGATTCAGAGAGGGACTGGCAGGGCTGCTGCAGAGTCAGAGAAGAAAGGCAGACGGCCGGTTCCACAAAGACAATTTGTCAGAGCAGCTGCGCAAGCCTTAAACGCGCAGGGACATCGGGAAGGGTTGGAAAGAAATCCTGGAACTCGTCCCGCTCGTTCAGTTGCCAAACATTGGCGCTGCGTGCTGCCGCGGAGGCTGAGGCACCCTGGAACCTGACAGCAGCCCCTAAAGCCCCCCCCCCTGCCAGGCCGCTCCGGAAATGTCAGCGGGGCCGCAGACAGGCAGGTAGGAGAGGCTGCGGAAAGCTCGGAGTGGCTGATGATGAACGGCGCGGACCCCCTTCGATGCCGAAGAAAGCCGGTCTGGCTGGGGAACTGCCGGTGCGCACCGAACTCCCCTCTGGCTCGCGCTGAGCTCCGCTGGCCCAGTTCTGGGCCGCCTCCCCTCTGCTGGCGGCGAGACAGCGCCGGACTCACTAACTCGATTTCTTGAAGACGAGTCAAGCCCCCTGGCCTCCGCGCCACTTTTTGTGTCTCCGATTTTCATTTCTCTTCTTCCCCTGACAGACAACTTCCTTCCCCGCGTCTCTACTCGTCCCGCCCGGGCAGCCCGTCTGAGTCTAGGATGAGACTCAACAAGCCGCTTAAAGCGCTAAAAGTGCAGTCCGATAGACTTGGGATTCGAGTCACGGGCTCTGCAGCTTATTTGATTTGGACCATTGAAGCCTGTCTGACTTACTGGGATTCGAGTCTGGGACCTTTGAAGCCTGTCTGACTTACTGGGGATTCGAGTCTGGGACCATTGAAGCCTGTCCGACTTACTGGGATTCGAGTCTGGGACCATTGAAGCCTGTCCGACTTACTGGGGATTCGAGTCTGGGACCATTGAAGCCTGTCTGACTTACTGGGGATTCGAGTCTGGGACCATTGAAGCCTGTCCGACTTACTGGGGATTCGAGTCTGGGACCATTGAAGCCTGTCCGACTTACTGGGGATTCGAGTCTGGGACCTTTGAAGCCTGTCCGACTTACTGGGGATTCGAGTCTGGGACCATTGAAGCCTGTCCGACTTACTGGGGATTCGAGTCTGGGACCTTTGAAGCCTGTCCGACTTACTGGGGATTCGAGTCTGGGACCTTTGAAGCCTGTCTGACACTGGGGATTCGAGTCTGAGACCTTTGAAGCCTGTCTGACACTGGGGATTCAAGTCCCAGACCTTTGAAGCCTGTCTGACTTACTGGGGATTCGAGTCTGGGACCTTTGACACGTGTCTTCCTCTGGGATTGGAGCCCGGGACCAGAGCATGCAAAGGGCAAGGCAGGGCAATTGAGACTCAGCAAAGAGGGAGTCAGGGCAAAAGCCCTGGTGCAGCAGCCGGCGCTCACCCTGGCCAGCGTGGAGGTCTGCGGCTCCTCCAGGATGTTCCACACGATCCGCTTGAACCCGCCGTAACGCCCGAAGCCGAAGTCGTGCTCAACGTTGCGCTGGTTCCACTTCACGGCCTCCATGTCCTTGCGAATCTCCTCCTCCGCCGTCTCCTTCTTCTGGTGGTACTTGTGCTGGCAGCAGAGGTCGAAGTAGTCCTCGGAGATGCCCCAGTACTTGAGCTCGGCAGCGAAGGAGATCACGCAGACGTCGTCGCTCATGTGCAGCTTGCCGGTGCGGTAGAAGTTCAGCACGGGGTGGAAGAACTTCGGGTGCCGGTCGAAGTAGAACTCGCCCTCGCACTCGCTGTAGTCGTCGCAGAGCTCGCGGATTTCCTCCGGACTGCCGGCGAGTCGCAGGCGGCCCAGGCGGGTCTTGGGCAGGCGGTCCAGCGTGCGCCACATGACCTCGTGCCGCTCCCCGCCGACATTCAGCACCACCCGGCGGGGTCGGTCTGCCTCGCCTGAGTGCGGCTGATGGTGATGATGATGATGATGATGATGATGAGGCTGCTGAAGAGGCTGGTGCGGATCCTCAGTGGCTCCCGGGGCTTGGTGATCATCCATGTGCTGCTGCTGCTGCTGATGCTGCATTGTGTGCTGCTTCCGCCTGCGACTCCGGCATTGGCCGCTGCTGCTCCTGGATGCTCTGCCGCAGTCTGCGCTGCCGCAGGGTTCTGCGGTGGCAGCTGCGGAGGCGCTGGCGGCTTCGGCTGCGGCTCTGGCTACGGCGGCGGCTGCGGCGGAGGAGTTGGTGCAGCCCCCGCTGCGGGCGGCGAACATGCAGTTGGGGCGGGCGGGGCTTTTCAGTTGGGAATCGCCGGGCGGAGTTTAAATTTAACTCCCGCTCTCGCAGGCCGGATCGCACTGGCTGAGGCTGGGGAGGCCGGCGGGCTGCGCGGGGCAGAGCGGCGGCGGAGGGGAGGCTGTCCAAGGTCGAATGGGATCAATAGAGGCAGCGAGGGGAGCCCGAGGTGGCTGGTGAGCGCGCTGAGCTGGCGTCTCTGCCGCTCTGTCTCCACTGGGCAGGCAGGGCGAGCACGGGAGGCCTTTGTGTGTTGCCCGTTCGAACTGCCGGGGCGATGCGCGGCGGCTGCGGACAGGAGGCGGCCGAAGGTGCCGGTGGAAGCAGCTTTTCTTCTGGCTGATTAAACAGCTGCCGGCTGGAATTCGGTTGTTGGGGGGGCGATTAACTGGCAGCTGGGACTGCCGCTGGTTAGACTACTGCCAGCAGAGTAGTATATGTGGTGTGCATGGAGTGGCAGCAGGCAGTGGTGAAAGAATTCAGTGCTCTGCCTTCAAGTGCTCTTGCCGCCTGCGCGGCGGAACTCGCAGCTGAGCGCAGGATCGATTGAGCGCAGAGTTTTGAATCAGCTGCGTGCCGGCCGTGCTGGCCTGCTCTTGAGGCCCAGACAGTTTTAAAGAATTTGCCCACAGTCTGTATGTGGCTGCTAAGAACAGCTGAGAAGCTCTCGAGATTCCCCATGAGGCCACAAAGCAGGCCATCCCGAAATTCCCCATGAAGCCTCAGGGCAGGCTATCATAAAATCCACATTAAACCTCAGGGCAAGCCATCCCGAAATTCCCCATGAAGCCTCAGGGAAATCATCCCGAAATTCCCCATGAGGATTCAGAGCAAGTCATCCCGAAATTCCCCATGAGGATTCAGGGCAAGCCATCCCGAAATTCCCCATGAGGATTCAGGGCAAGCCATCCCCAAATTCCCCATGAGGATTCAGGGCAAGCCATCCCCAAATTCCCCATGACGATTCAGGGCAAGCCATCCCGAAATTCCCCATGAGGATTCAGGGCAAGCCATCCCGAAATTCCCCATGAGGATTCAGGGCAAGCCATCCCCAAATTCCCCATGAGGATTCAGGGCAAGCCATCCCCAAATTCCCCATGACGATTCAGGGCAAGCCATCCCGAAATTCCCCATGAGGATTCAGGGCAAGCCATCCCGAAATTCCCCATGAGGTTTCAGGGCAAGTCATCCGGAAATTCCCCATGAGGTTTCAGGGCAAGCCGTCCGGAAATTCCCCATGAGGATTCAGGGCAAGCCATCCCGAAATTCCCCATGAGGATTCAGGGCAAGCCATCCCGAAATTCCCCATGAGGATTCAGGGCAAGCCATCCCGAAATTCCCCATGAGGTTTCAGAGCAAGTCATCCGGAAATTCCCCATGAGGTTTCAGGGCAAGCCGTCCGGAAATTCCCCATGAGGATTCAGGGCAAGCCATCCCGAAATTCCCCATGAGGATTCAGGGCAAGCCATCCCGAAATTCCCCATGAGGTTTCAGGGCAAGCCATGCCGGAATTCCCTCGCGAGCGCCACCTTAGGGGGCCGCATTGCGGGCCAATCGCCAAAATGAATTCTCCTTCACGCAGAGCAGGGAAATAATCAGAGCTCACGCGATGCAGCCCTGGAGGCTGGATGGGAATCGGGATAAAGCCTGCCGAGACAACAGCCCCATCATCGCTCATGGCTTAATCGGCCTCCACAGCCTCCCAGATTGGGATCAGCGCCGCTAAACAAGCGAAGCGAATTTTGGACGGGATGAAAGCTGCAGATCCCCCCTGCCGCTGAGCAGCCGGCAGGCCGCCACCCCCTGCCTGGCAACTGCGGCTGTTAAAAACTGCCGCTCAGCCTCGCAAACTTGCCAGCTCGTGTGCCGCACACCCCCCCCCCCACCACCAGCACCAAGTACAACTGGGGATGGAAATGCACGCAAGCATGGGAAATTTAACTGAGCTTTGAGTCCATTTCAATGCATTCAAGCATCAGGGGATTAGCATGGATTGCTAGCCTAGTCATTGAACTGTGGACAGAGGATTAGCATGGATTGCTAGCCTAGTCATTGAACTGTGGACAGGGGATTAGCATGGATTGCTAGCCTAGTCATTGAACTGTGGACAGAGGATTAGCATGGATTGCTAGCCTAGTCATTGAACTGTGGACAGGGGATTAGCATGGATTGCTAGCCTAGTCATTGAGCTGTGGACAGGGGATTAGCATGGATTGCTAGCCTAGTCATTGAGCTGTGGACAGGGGATTAGCATGGATTGCTAGCCTAGTCATTGAGCTGTGGACAGGGGATTAGCATGGATTGCTAGCCTAGTCATTGAACTGTGGACAGGGGATTAGCATGGATTGCTAGCCTAGTCATTGAACTGTGGACAGGGGATTAGCATGGATTGCTAGCCTAGTCATTGAACTGTGGACAGGGGATTAGCATGGATTGCTAGCCTAGTCATTGAACTGTGGACAGGGGATTAGCATGGATTGCTAGCCTAGTCATTGAGCTGTGGACAGGGGATTAGCATGGATTGCTAGCCTAGTCATTGAACTGTGGACAGGGGATTAGCATGGATTGCTAGCCTAGTCATTGAACTGTGGACAGGGGATTAGCATGGATTGCTAGCCTAGTCATTGAGCTGTGGACAGGGGATTAGCATGGATTGCTAGCCTAGCCATTGAGCTGTGAACAGGGGATTAGCATGGATTGCTAGCCTAGCCATTGAGCTGTGGACGGGGGATTATAATGGATTGCTAGCCTAGCCAACAAACTGCAGAGTGGGATAGCATGGATTGCTAGTCTAGCCAACAAACTGCAGAGTGGATTAGCATGGATTGCTAGTCTAGCCAACAAACTGCAGAGTGAGATAGCATGGATTGCTAGTCTAGCCAACAAACTGCAGAGTGGGATTAGCATGGATTGCTAGTCTAGCCAACGAACTGCAGAGTGGGATTAGCATGGATTGCTAGTCTAGCCAACAAACTGCAGAGTGAGATAGCATGGATTGCTAGTCTAGCCAACAAACTGCAGAGTGGGATTAGCATGGATTGCTAGTCTAGCCAACGAACTGCAGAGTGGGATTAGCATGGATTGCTAGTCTAGCCAACAAACTGCAGAGTGGGATAGCATGGATTGCTAGTCTAGCCAACAAACTGCAGAGTGGGATAGCATGGATTGCTAGTCTAGCCAACAAACTGCAGAGTGGGATAGCATGGATTGCTAGTCTAGCCAACAAACTGCAGAGTGGGATAGCATGGATTGCTAGTCTAGCCAACAAACTGCAGAGTGGGATAGCATGGATTGCTAGTCTAGCCAACAAACTGCAGAGTGGGATAGCATGGATTGCTAGTCTAGCCAACAAACTGCAGAGTGAGATAGCATGGATTGCTAGTCTAGCCAACAAACTGCAGAGTGGGATAGCATGGATTGCTAGTCTAGCCAACAAACTGCAGAGTGGGATAGCATGGATTGCTAGTCTAGCCAACAAACTGCAGAGTGGGATAGCATGGATTGCTAGTGTAGCCAACAAACTGCAGAGTGGGATAGCATGGATTGCTAGTCTAGCCAACAAACTGCAGAGTGAGATAGCATGGATTGCTAGTCTAGCCAACAAACTGCAGAGTGGGATAGCATGGATTGCTAGTCTAGCCAACAAACTGCAGAGTGCATGGATTGCTAGTGTAGCCAATCTAGACCGTGCACCCTACAGGTGTTGATCGAGGAAGACAATGCATGTACTATAGTAGCTATAATCAAGGAGAGGCCCGGATGCGGCGCCCGTTGAACTTACCCGCTGAACTTTCCGGATGCAGCAGAGGAGGCGGGGCAGGCGGCGGCGGCTCAGACGGGGAACACAGCGAGTTCCGCAGCAGGGCGCAGAAATTTATCCGCCTGTCTGTCTGGGCGGGCAGCCGAGGATCTGGGAATCCCCTCGGCCAATAGGGGGGGGGGGGGGGGCGGCGCCACGCCAGGCGCGAAGTCCCTTAGGGGTTTGGGGGGGCGGATTTAGCAAAATGTGACGCGGAAGCGGCCGCGTCCCCTTCGCTTCCACGCGCTCGAGACCAAGAGGCAGATTTTCTGCTTGTCATTTTTTGAAATCTTCGACTTGCTGGCGGCTCGGGACTCAACTGACGGATTTTTATGGGTCAGCTCCTCCGCTCTCTTTTAGAAGACCAAGGAAAGCAGGAAGCGCGGCTGGGCCAGAGGGAAGACAAACAACTGAGTGGAAACAAGAAATCAAATAAATAGAAAACCAGAGAGACACAGACTAGAGTGCAGGTAGAGAGTAAAGAGAGATGAAGATGAAGGGAAAAAGTCAGAAAGATGCGAGACAAAGGACAATAGTCAGACAGAAATTTGAGATGATAAGAGAGAGTCAGAGAGAGGCTAGAGATAAGAGGAAAGAGTCAGAGATTTTAGATCAATGGAACGAGTCAGAGACTCGAAGGGATTGGGTTAGAGAGAGACTGGAGATGAATTGAGGGTCAGAGAGAGACTGGAGATGAATGGAGGGTCAGAGAGGGACAGGAGATGAAGGGAGGGTCAGAGAGAGACTGGAGATGAATGGAGGGTCAGAGACAGACTGGAGATGAAGGGAGGGTCAGAGAGAGACTGGAGATGAATGGAGGGTCAGAGACAGACTGGAGATGAAGGGAGGGTCAGAGAGAGACTGGAGATGAAGGGAGGGTCAGAGAGAGACTGGAGATGAAGGGTGGTCGGAGAGAGACTGGAGATGAAGGGAGGGTCAGAGAGATGGAGACGTAGTCAGACAGTGGGGGCCAATAAACGCAGATTCCCGCGCACCAACTCGCAGTTTTATGGTGGGGCATCGTGGAATCGTAAAAAATCAGAGTCAACTGCGGCAGCTCTGGCCGGGCAATCGGCTGCTGCGATGGCTCCACCAGCGCCCTTGGGGATCTCTCAGTGTGGCAATAGCCAGCCCCTGAATAGCAGCCGAACAGACTTTCCGCTGTTTCTGGGGAATCCGATATACGCGGCAGTTGAAAAGTTGCGCAGTTCGTCCTCAGCCGCCGCCGGTAGCTCCCAAGCCGGCCGGCCATCCTTGCCTCATCAATTTTGTTTGAGCGGGCTGCGAGCGGACTCCGCTGCTTGGAAAAGCAACGGAGCGGCACAAAGGCTGTGGGGGGGGCCCAGTGTGAAATATTCATCACTGCGCGGCCAAGTGCAGCTCCGCCAACTATGAAATTGGACTGCAAAATGAAAAGATGAGGCAAGGAGGCTGGTCTAACATGGCTTCTTCATCTGCATCTGATTGGAGCCTCAGATGCACAAGAAAAGTGCAAATAACTGCTGCTCGGGTGGCCTGCTTTTGTCTGCACTATTTGCCATGTAAATGCGAGCTAGCGGCTTTTAGGCGACAGTTCACTGTTTCAATAAACACAGTATGATGCAGCACAGCTTCAGTCTAAGGTTGTATGTACTCTCAGGTATTCTACCCAATAGTCTGGCTCAACTCCACTTTCTACATGTAACTCTTGCTGCAAGGAATTCTACTCCATCTTATGTAATCCCTTATCAAGCGTAGCACCCGCTATGCATTGCTGAATGAACAGCATGGATGATCCTCTTTGCATGAGCTTTGAGCATAATTGCATCATACATTATTTTTTTAAGCCCAAACACCTCAACTACAGGACTAATACGTGCCTGGTGCAATTTAAGCACGATTTGTAAGCACACCTATGACATTGTGTTTATGGGCCTTGTGATGACTAAGGGCCTTGTGTCTATGGGCCTTGTGATGACTAAGGGCCTTGTGTCTATGGGCCTTGTGATGACTAAGGGCCTTGTGTCTATGGGCCTTGTGATGACTAAGGGCCTTGTGTCTATGGGCCTTGTGATGACTAAGGGCCTTGTGTCTATGGGCCTTGTGATGACTAAGGGCCTTGTGTCTATGGGCCTTGTGATGACTAAAGGCCTTGTGTCTATGGGCCTTGTGATGACTAAGGGCCTTGTGTCTATGGGCCTTGTGATGACTAAGGGCCTTGTGTCTATGGGCCTTGTGATGACTAAGGGCCTTGTGCCTATGGGCCTTGTGATGACTAAGGGCCTTGTGATGACTAAGGGCCTTGTGTCTATGGGCCTTGTGTCTATGGGCCTTGTGTCTATGGGCCTTGTGTCTATGGGCCTTGTGATGACTAAGGGCCTTGTGTCTATGGGCCTTGTGATGACTAAAGGCCTTGTGTCTATGGGCCTTGTGATGACTAAGGGCCTTGTGTCTATGGGCCTTGTGATGACTAAGGGCCTTGTGTCTATGGGCCTTGTGATGACTAAGGGCCTTGTGTCTATGGGCCTTGTGATGACTAAGGGCCTTGTGTCTATGGGCCTTGTGATGACTAAGGGCCTTGTGTCTATGGGCCTTGTGATGACTAAGGGCCTTGTGTCTATGGGCCTTGTGATGACTAAGGGCCTTGTGATGACTAAGGGCCTTGTGATGACTAAGGGCCTTGTGTCTATGGGCCTTGTGATGACTAAAAGGCCTTGTGTCTATGGGCCTTGTGATGACTAAGGGCCTTGTGTCTATGGGCCTTGTGATGACTAAGGGCCTTGTGTCTATGGGCCTTGTGTCTATGGCTTTGTACAATGGGCTTTGTGTCTAAGACCTTGTGCCTAAGACTGTGTTTATATCCTTGTGCCTATGGTATTGTCAAAGCCGTTATTGCTTAAACATGTACATGTACAACAATAATGTATGGCCATAGACATCGATAATGCCGGAAATTCCTAGCTATGTTTCAACCATGTTTCCAGTCGCTGAGTTATTTAAGTTGTCCTTGCATCTCAGGCAAAAAATATGATAACAAACAGAACAGAGCCGCAGCGGCTAGAAGCGGTTTGCTTTGAAACAGCATGGGGAATCGCTGTGCTGAAGGGTTCGCCTGCTGTATTAGAGCTAGTCAGCCAGGGGCGGTCAGGGGAAGGAACTGCAAAAAAAGGAACGGAGGAAAGCAAACTGAAGAACAGTTATATAAATCCGCACACCGCAGTGACGGTCTGTCATAGCAGGCAAACCTTGTAAGCGGTGGGCAATGGAGCTAACGGCATACACTGCAACTCGTACTTACAGACTGCAGCAGGCAAAACGCATTTGTACAGAGTTTCATCATGGTGTGCAAACAGGTAAAAAATTATTCAACTAAAAGTACTTCTGTGCAGTCATAACTAAATCGCTCAAACAAGTACAATCTGGGCAGGGGCCCAGCCAGAGTTGCTGGTGACTGAAAACAGAAGAGCCTGAGCGGGCTTTGAGTCGAAAGCAATCAAGGGGAGGCCTCACCTGGGAAGGACAAGCGGGAAGCTGCGAACGCAGTTAATTAATGGATGAGGCTGAATGCGCTTCGTTCCCGGTGCGGACATTGCTCGCATTATGCGCATTTGCATGAGGGAGAGTTGTACAGTCAATTGTACATCGGTGGGGGTGGGAACAGCAGGCTGTGTAAGCTATTATAAGGGGTGAAGCTATTATAAGGGCAGAGCCGAGTTTACCTTGGGCAGGACATTGTACATTGCACATTGGGTGCTGCAGAGCTGAATGAGCATTGATGGGGCTGTAGAGCTGGGTGTACATTGGTGGGGTGGGGTTGGGGCTGTAGAGCTGAGTGTACATTCGCGGGTGTGGGGGTTGGGGGTTGCAGAGCCGAGTGTACATTGGCAGATTTGGGGGTTGGGAGTTGCAGAGCCGGGTGTACATTGGCGGGTGTGGGGGTTAGAAGTTGCAGAGCCGAGTGTACACTGGCGGTTGTGGGGGTTGGGGGTTGCAGAGCTGAGTGTACACTGGCGGTTGTGGGGGTTGGGGGTTGCAGAGCTGAGTGTACACTGGCGGTTGTGGGGGTTGGGGGTTGCAGAGCCGAGTGTACACTGGCGGTTGTGGGGGTTGGGGGTTGCAGACTGAGTGTACATTGGCGGGTGTAGGGGGTTAGGGGTTGCAGAGCCGAGTGTACACTGGCGGTTGTGGGGGTTGGGGGTTGCAGAGCCGAGTGTACATTGGTGGGTGTGGGGGTTGGGGGTTGCAGAGCCGAGTGTACACTGGCGGTTGTGGGGGTTGGAGGTTGCAGAGCCGAGTGTACACTGGCGGTTGTGGGGGTTGGGGGTTGCAGAGCCGAGTGTACACTGGCGGTTGTGGGGGTTGGAGGTTGCAGAGCCGAGTGTACACTGGCGGTTGTGGGGGTTGGAGGTTGCAGAGCCGAGTGTACACTGGCGGTTGTGGGGGTTGGGGGTTGCAGAGCTGAGTGTACATTGGCGGGTGTAGGGGGTTAGGGGTTGCAGAGCCGAGTGTACACTGGCGGTTGTGGGGGTTGGAGGTTGCAGAGCCGAGTGTACACTGGCGGTTGTGGGGGTTGGGGTTGCAGAGCTGAGTGTACATTGGCGGGTGTAGGGGGTTAGGGGTTGCAGAGCCGAGTGTACACTGGCGGTTGTGGGGGTTGGGGTTGCAGAGCCGAGTGTACATTGGCGGGTGTGGGGGTTGGGGGTTGCAGAACCGAGTGTACATTGGCGGGAGTTCAAAGTCAAGTGTACGAGTACACAGAGCCAATCCATTGTCATTCTGTCCAATTTGAGTAATTATTTCTCCGCTCAGGCTTCAAAGAAGCAAGAAGGAAAAAAAATTAAACAGCAAAAAAGTGCACAGCAAGCCGGGGTTTACTGAAGGGTTTCTTGTATGTACAGCACAACACCGAAGGTCAGCTACTCGGGACATGCAGATGTACAGGAAAAGGCAGCAAAAAAGCAAGTAAAGTTTGAGTTGATAAGCATAAAATGTAGAGCTGGACACGGGAGAGGCAGGGCCGGTCCGTGAAGCGGGAGCTATAGTGGCAATAATGTACAGAAGCGGGCAGAGTAGTCTAGAGTGTAAAATCGATTTTGTGTACCGCAGCTGAGACAGGGCTGGTGCATCAGTTGAGAATGGGGTGCTCAGTGCGGGCTGCTCAACTCAAGAAGAGAACTTTATAAAAAAGCACAACAGATGGGTACTAAAAAGTTTGACAAGAAAATTTGTATTTTTAGAAAAAACGGGGCAAAAATGGAAAAAAGCGAATTATGCGATTAAAGTACCAACTTGCCTACTGAGCAGATCGCCTGTAAGTAGTCTGTAGCGCGTATAGCAACAAAGCAGAGCAAATGACAAGCGAGCTTCAAGGCTGCAAGGCAAACGGCCTAAAAAAGCGGTGCTCTGTTGGCGAATCAAGACTCGGCCATGAGGCTACAGCTGGAGAAGCTCGATGAAGAATGGGCAGCTGGGAGCAGCAGGCGGTTCATGGAACAGAGTTTGCCAGTTTTTAAGTACTCAGGCAGCGGCGGTAAAAAACGGTGGAATTAATCGACACACTGAGCTGAACTGAAATTGGGCCACGCGTGGATGATAAAATACTGAGCAAAATTTGCAACTAAATTTGAATAGGAATAAATAAAACAAAAACTATTCATATTGGTACCGTAGAGGCAGTCGATAATAATAGAGAAACAATAATAATTAATGAACTAAGCTTGAAGACACGCTGACTAAGAGCAGTGCAGAGTACAGTAGAGTGCGGCTTGACCGCCGATTCACCCCCCATAGGCAAGCAAAAATTTAACTTCTAGAAGAAACAGCAACAACACGATTCGGGTTAGGGGAACGCCGCTCAAACACCTCAAATAATTGTCAATCAACTACAAACCCCCCCCTAGCAACAAGCGGACAGCAACAGCATCAGCCTCATCAGTCTATCAGAATCCCGGCGGAGGTGGCGGCAAGTCGTCCGGATTGAAGCTGTGCTGCTGCGGCTGCGGCTGGCGGGGCTGCTGGTAGGCCGACTGCTGCTGCTGCATCAGGCCGGGGTAGGAGCTCTGTCGGTGCGTGGCCAGCTGCTGCTGCATCATCAGCTCCGGTGGAATCGGCGGCCGACCAACGCCACCGCCGCCGCTGCGGACCGAGGCTGCCGACACGGTGGCCGTGTGGCCGCCTCCGCTGCCCGTTGTTGCGGCCGCGCCAACTGCGGCAGCAGCGGCGGAGGTGGCCGCGTAGTCGGCGCTGACCCGGCGCTCCTGCAGCTGCTGCTGGAAGGCCGGGGCGCTGCCGGCGCTGCGCTGGAGGAGGCCGCCTGCGGCACCGCCAGTAATGGAGAATTTGCGTTTGGCGGTGCGCTGCAGCTCGCTGAGGTTGGAGTACACGGGCGCCGGCAGGCCCTGGTCCGGGTACAGGCTCTGGTCCTCCTCGTCCTCGGAGTCCCCGCCGCTGCTCTCCTCCGTTTCGCCGCCACCAGGGGCTCCGGCAGCAGTGCCGCCGACTACCGGCGATTCCCTTCGGCCCTGCAGCTGCTGCGGCACCTGAGCTGGCGGCAGGGGTGGCGGCGGCGGCGGTGGTTGTGGAGCCGGCGGCGCTACCGCCTGCGGCTGCTGTGACTGCTGTTGCTGCTGCGGCGGCGGGGCCGGCAGCTCCTGGCTGATGAAGCCGCTGTCGCTGGAGGCACCGTGGCTGCCAGGCCGCAGGGTGTGCGCCGGCATGCCGGGCAGCAGGACGCCGCCAGGGGCGCCCGGGGGCGGGGCGCGGGCGCAGTACGAGTCAGCGCTGCCTGTTAGCGGGAAGGGGGTGAGGGTAAGGCGGCTGATTGATTGAGTTTTAGAGAGCAGAGAAAAATTGGTGAGCAAAATTGCGGCCACCATCGCAAACTACACGGGGGGGGGCAGTGAGGGGCCGGGCCTCATCAGCGGCCAGCTGGCGGCACAATGGCCAGCAATGCAAAGCGGCAATAAACAGCTGAGTGCGACAGCAGCACACTGAGGCTGTGCAGCCAGTTGAGCAGAGCAGGGCGAATATAAATTGGGCCTCAGGGGCCGCCTGAGCTGCGCGAAATTGAATCAGCCGGCCCGGGCTGGGAGAGCTGCCGCCAGTTTGACAGTTTGGGCCGGCGGGCCGCCAGTGCCGCAAAGTGCAGGAGAGCTGCGGCTGGGAGCTGCACGCGATTGTAAAAACTGAACTGGCCGCTGCAAGGGTTGCGCAATGCTGTCCGGGGGGGGGGGGCAGCAGCCTGTCAGTCCGGCCTCCCATTCATCAAATTCATCCATAACTTGCTGCTGACCGTCCACGAATCAGCTCAGGCTGTGCGAATTACGAGTAAAGGCAATCGATGGGGGACTTCGGGAGCCAGATCAAGTGGAAACAGGGACTCTGAGACACGCAGGTCATGCTCAAGGAACAGCGGCAGGGACTCGGAGACACACAGGCCATGCTCAGGGGGCAGTGGCAGGGACTCTGAGACACGCAGGTCATGCTCAAGTGACAGTGGCAGGGACTCTGAGACACAGGCCATGCTCAAGGGACAGTGGCAGGGACTCTGAGACACAGGCCATGCTCAGGGGGCAGTGGCAGGGACTCTGAGACACGCAGGTCATGCTCAAGTGACAGTGGCAGGGACTCTGAGACACACAGGTCATGCTCAAGGGACAGTGGCAGGGACTCTGAGACACGCAGGTCATGCTCAAGGGACAGTGGCAGGGACTCTGAGACACACAGGCCATGCTCAAGGAACAGCGGCAGGGACTCGGAGACACACAGGCCATGCTCAGGGGGCAGTGGCAGGGACTCTGAGACACACAGGCCATGCTCAGGGGGCAGTGGCAGGGACTCTGAGACAAGCAGGTCATGCTCAAGTGACAGTGGCAGGGACTCTGAGACACACAGGTCATGCTCAAGGGACAGTGGCAGGGACTCTGAGACACGCAGGTCATGCTCAAGGGACAGTGGCAGGGACTCTGAGACACACAGGCCATGCTCAAGGAACAGCGGCAGGGACTCGGAGACACACAGGCCATGCTCAGGGGGCAGTGGCAGGGACTCTGAGACACACAGGCCATGCTCAGGGGGCAGTGGCAGGGACTCTGAGACACGCAGGTCATGCTCAAGGGACAGTGGCAGGGACTCTGAGACACGCAGGTCATGCTCAAGGGACAGTGGCAGGGACTCTGAGACACGCAGGTCATGCTCAAGGAACAGCGGCAGGGACTCGGAGACACACAGGCCATGCTCAGGGGGCAGTGGCAGGGACTCTGAGACACGCAGGTCATGCTCAAGGGACAGTGGCAGGGACTCTGAGACACGCAGGTCATGCTCAAGTGACAGTGGCAGGGACTCTGAGACACGCAGGTCATGCTCAAGGAACAGCGGCAGGGACTCTGAGACACACAGGCCATGCTCAAGGGGCAGTGGCAGGGACTCTGAGACACACAGGCCATGCTCAGGGGGCAGTGGCAGGGACTCTGAGACACGCAGGTCATGCTCAAGGAACAGCGGCAGGGACTCTGAGACACACAGGCCATGCTCAAGGAACAGCGGCAGGGACTCTGAGACACACAGGCCATGCTCAAGGAACAGCGGCAGGGACTCTGAGACACACAGGCCATGCTCAAGGAACAGCGGCAGGGACTCTGAGACACACAGGCCATGCTCAAGGGCGACTCTGAGACACACAGGCCATGCTCAAGGGCGACTCTGAGACACACAGGCCATGCTCAAGGAACAGCGGCAGGGTCGCTGAGACACAGGTATGCTAAAGTATTTCAAGCGTGAACAGAGGAAAGAAAAGCCGAAAACATCATACACACAGACAGGATGCAGCTGCAGAACTAAGCAACAGGCGGACCAAAAGCAGCAAAAGAAGAGAGGAAGATACAATTCGCAGCAAATTTAAAAAGCGATTTCTTCATACAGGCTTCAGCTGTAGCATTAGCTTGAAGGGCCAGCCCAGAGGGAAGCCAGAGAATGTAAAAAAATAATTGGCCCAGATATGCGACCACTTCCTGCTGTCCCTGCGCCGCAGTTCAGTGTGTTCGAGAGCTGGCGCGAGTCCGCAGTTCTAAGAAATCGGTTTTAAGAGTCCCCAGTTCTAAGAAATCGGTTTTAAGAGTCCCCAGTTCTAAGAAATCGGTTTTAAGAGTCCCCAGTTCTAAGAAATCGGTTCTAAGAGTCCGCAGTTCTAAGAAATCGGTTTTAAGAGTCCCCAGTTCTAAGAAATCGGTTTTAAGAGTCCCTAGTTCTAAGAAATCGGTTCTAAGAGTCCCCAGTTCTAAGAAATCGGTTTTAAGAGTCCCCAGTTCTAAGAAATCGGTTCTAAGAGTCCGCAGTTCTAAGAAATCGGTTCTAAGAGTCCCCAGTTCTAAGAAATCGGTTTTAAGAGTCCCCAGTTCTAAGAAATCGGTTCTAAGAGTCCCCAGTTCTAAGAGGGCTGCCTTCGCCATAGCGGCACAGAGTGCAGCAGAGAAGGAAAAACTTTTGAGAAAAAAACCGACAATGGGCTTAATTCACTAGCCTGGAGGGGAACTTCTAAAGCCAGGCTGGCGCCGCTATCTCTGTGCCCGCAGACTGGCTGCCTGCCGCCTGATAAAAACAGGGCAAGGGCAATGACGCGGCTATGCAGAGGCGCGCACTGCTGCAGTTCTGCGCACACAAAGTAAAAAAATAATAACACTGTAAAGCACAAGAAGGAACTTGAGCTGCATGGGACAGTGCGCAGATATTCGCGCTGCTTATCTACCGCAGCCCAGGGCTGTCAACAGGCCTTCAAATAAAGTTCCATAGAGAGTAACAAATATAAAACCGATGGCGCGGCTCACCAAGCGAATTGAGGCTTGGCGCGGGACTCGGCGCCGAGCTAGAGCTCCGGCTGGCGCCGCGCGCGGCCTGCGGCGGCGGGCTGGGCGGCGGCTCCGGCGTGGCCTCCTGTCCGAGCCGCTCGGCCAGGTCGCGCAGGTGGCCAAACTCGTCAGTGAGGTTGCACAGAATGTCCAGCGCGGGCTTCAGGCAGGCCAGGAAGAAGCAGAGCCGGGAGCGGCCCTCGTGGCGGGCCCGCCGCAGCCAGCGCTGCTCCACGTCCAGGATGCGGGCCTGCATGCGGTGCGACTCGCCCATGGCCCGCTCCAGCTGCTCCTCCAGCTCCGAGCCGCGCCGGCCGCCGCTGGCCGACTGGCGCTTCTTGCTGAGCCGCACGGACTCGCTGCTGGCCTTCTTGGCCTCGGCGCGGTGCCGCTTGAGCTCCTTGAGGCGGTCCTTCTCCAGCTGGCCGGTGCTGCGGCGCCAGTCGTCCAGCTTGTCAGCCATGGGGGTGGCCAGGCTGTCCTGCAGGTGCCTGGAAGGCGGGGGCAGCGGGTGGGTCAGGGAATCCAAGAGTGTGTACATACGAGCATATGCAGAACTGATTGCCTACTCGCTGGCTGCGACAAACACTAGGCGAGCATCAGCATTAACTGCCATTCTGCTCATCAGCGAGTACTTTTAACAAACCGCTTCAAGCATGCACCAAGTACAGAAGAAGATTGATGCCACAAAAGCCCAGAGGCCTGCACTGCCTACTTATAACAGAAATTGCTTGCCTGATTGATGCGCCCTAACTATAGGCAACATTTCCCATTCCCAGCCTCCTACTCTTCATCGACTCTGGCAAGGCCGTGATTTATGGCCCCTGGCCGCCCCAAGCAGCTCCCAGTGGGAAAGGGGATTGAGACAAATCCCAGAGCGGAGACGCGGGCAGGTTTGACCGGGGCTGGCAGGTCAATTAGAAGTTGGCCGGGGCAAGCTGATATGTTTTAATGGCTGGGTGTCACTAATAGGACGGCAGCCCGAGCTCAGGAAGAAGAGACACGGATGAGGAGGAGCTCGGAGCCGTAGCTGGGGGGCCACGGAAACCGAGCCGAGGGCGAAGCGAAGTCAAAAAGAGAAAGAGGGAGGCTGGAGGCACCATCTTCATCCAGCTAGCACAGGCGGCTGCGGGAGCCAGAAATCGATGCCGCACCCAGCCTCTCTCTCTCATCAGCCCCCTGCCCTCACACCCGGCGCATGCAGACCCAGCTGCCGCACTAGTAATCCACTTGAACTCTCTTCCCCCGCTCCCATTCAGCATTATCCCCTCCCCTTAGTCCCTATGCCAAGAACTGGCAGGCCAGGCCCCACTTACTCCCGGCCGGGGACCGGGCGGACAGAGACGTCAGTAGCCCGGCCGATAGACTGAATGAATTCGGCAGGCCGCCCAGCCAGACCCGCTGCCCACCAGCAGTGAAAAAGTGCAGCAGCTGGCAAGCGGGGCGCAGACGCTGCCAGACACCCCGAAGCCAATTCATCCCCAAACTGATACGCATATCAATTACTGGGATAATTTTCCCATACAATTGCAGCGAAATTGAAAAAAACTTCGGCAAATTTGCTGCCCAATTTCTGGTCTGGCGCAGTTCGGTTTAGCAACTGGCGAGGCCGGCTGGAAAATGGCTGAGCAATCTGGGAAGGGAGGGAGAGACGCGCCGGCTGCACCACCTGGCCGGCTGCCAAGAGCTCGCTGGCCTGGGCACCGCACAGCCGAGAATCAGGGCAGCCTGGGCTCAGGCTACGCCAGACTCAGTAATAGTCCGGCTGGTGCCGCGCGAGCCTCAGAGATCTCGGAGGGGAAGGAAAACTCCCCAGCCCCACTCAGATCCCCAGTGCACGCCTCTCCTCTCGCTTCTTCCTCCCTCAATTTTCTAAGGAATGAAAAAAAACAAATTACAACAGGACTGAAGCCGCGGGGAGAGCCAAGGAGACCCAGACCCTGGAGTATCAAGTCTTCCCCAAAGCCCTTAAATTTTCAAGCAACTTTGAACTTGAATTTGAACTTTGAAATGAAGTTTTTGCGGCTTACAGCCGGTTTACGAAGAGACCAAATTGACAGAAAATCACTCCTAAGCGGAGATTTTTGATCCCTTCAGCAATAGATAACGCGAACACTCCCGTGTCTCCTGTGTGTAAACTGAAGGAACTGCCGCCAGCCAACAGTTGTATAAAAATAGAGAGGCTTTGGGGAGGGGTTGCTACTCCCAGGTCTCCATGAGAGAAGGCTTCTAAAAATATCCTCAAGGGGAAGTGAGTCAGCGGCAGCTCTGGGCAGGAGGATTAGGGGGTAGGGAGGGCAGCAGGGAGGCCAGGCGGGAAAGGAGGGGCTTATAAAACGGAAGGCGGTGCTGAGGCGCCGGTCGGATTCCTCAGACAGGCAGTCCAGCTGGCCATGGCGAGGGAGGCTGCGGGGGTGTCGGCAGTTCGCAGCTCCGGGTCACGCAGGCAACTGCTGGGTGGCCTGGGAGCTGCTGATTCTGAGATCGCCGGTCCAGGCGCAAGCCAGTTGGGGGAGCGGAAGCGACCAAGATTCCGGGACAAACGGGGTACTGCTGAGGCCAGGCGATTACAAAGCATAAGAGTGCAATATGGAATATAGAGAGACCATATTGCTGCAAGCGAACTGTGACCAGGTACTGAAACAGACCAAGGGCATGCGAACAAAGAAATTTCTAATGCCTCACAGACAGAGAACAGACACTGTGAAACAACTTTTGCCGGGGGAGGGGAGGGGCAAGAGTCCCTCTCTGATCGCTAATCGCTCAAAAAGCTTGGCTAGTTGCTGTGTCCGGGCACTCTGGCACACAGGCTCAAAAAGCTTGGCCAGTTGCTTGGGTCCGGGCACTCTGGCACACAGGCTCAAAAAGCTTGGCTAGTTGCTTGGGTCCGGGCACTCTGGCACACAGGCTCAAAAAGCTTGGCTAGTTGCTTGGGTCCGGGCACTCTGGCACACAGGCTCAAAAAGCTTGGCTAGTTGCTTGGGTCCGGGCACTCTGGCACACAGGCTCAAAAAGCTTGGCTAGTTGCTTGGGTCCGGGCACTCTGGCACACAGGCTCAAAAAGCTTGGCCAGTTGCTTGGGTCCGGGCACTCTGGCACACAGGCTCAAAAAGCTTGGCTAGTTGCTTGGGTCCGGGCACTCTGGCACACAGGCTCAAAAAGCTTGGCTAGTTGCTTGGGTCCGGGCACTCTGGCACACAGGCTCAAAAAGCTTGGCCAGTTGCTTGGGTCCGGGCACTCTGGCACACAGGCTCAAAAAGCTTGGCTAGTTGCTTGGGTCCGGGCACTCTGGCACACAGGCTCAAAAAGCTTGGCCAGTTGCTTGGGTCCGGGCACTCTGGCACACAGGCTCAAAAAGCTTGGCCAGTTGCTTGGGTCCGGGCACTCTGGACAGTCGGCCGCAGTTGCCAATTTTCTCCCAGAGTGATGCTGCATAAATTTCCCTACTCACAGCTCAGTGAGAAGAGGCTGGTAGGGGAGATGCAGGGCTCTGGTCAATCTCCTTACAAGCCTGGGCTCTGCAAATACAATGAGCTGATTCTAATTCTCACAGATTTCCGCTCTGCATGACACAGCGCAGGTTAGGCAAAGTCATTTCGTCACCGCAGTTGTTATTGAAGATCAACGCATTTAAACAACAGAATGGTTGCACTTTTACATTTCAGCACTGAAATTCTTCTGTCATTATTGCAGGTAAAACAATAAATAGCAGAGGGCTCCATAAGAGAGCCAGAGAGAGATTTCTTATTTAGCAATGGCAGCCGCCCACTCCCACGCACAGACACAAGCAGTTGACACCCCCCCCCCCTCACAATGAGTGCAATGCGAGCGCGCGCTCAAAAGCGCCTTTATCAGCGCCTCCGAGCCGGGAATGCACTTGTTCAACCGGAAAGCTTAGCAGACTCAATTTTGTTGCTCAGTTCCATTTCTGATTATTTTTTAGGCTAGAGGCTAATTACTCGGACAGCAGGCGAGGCTAGAGGCTAATTACTCGGAGAGCAGGCGAGGCTAGAGGCTAATTACTCGGACAGCAGGCGAGGCTAGAGGCTAATTACTCGGAGAGCAGGCGAGGCTAGAGGCTAATTACTCAGACAGCAGGCGAGGCTAAAGGCTAGTTACTCGGAGAGCAGGCGAGGCTAGAGGCTAATTACTCGGACAGCAGGCGAGGCTAGAGGCTAATTACTCAGACAGCAGGCGAGGCTAAAGGCTAGTTACTCGGACAGCATACGAGGCTAGAGGCTAATTACTCGGACAGCAGGCAAGGCTAAAGGCTAGTTACTCGGACAGCATACGAGGCTAGAGGCTAATTACTCGGACAGCAGGCAAGGCTAAAGGCTAGTTACTCGGACAGCATACGAGGCTAGAGGCTAATTACTCGGACAGCAGGCAAGGCTAAAGGCTAGTTACTCGGACAGCATACGAGGCTAGAGGCTAATTACTCGGACAGCATACGAGGCTAGAGGCTAATTACTCGGACAGCAGGCAAGGCTAAAGGCTAATTACTCGGACAGCATACGAGGCTAGAGGCTAATTACTCGGACAGCATACGAGGCTAGAGGCTAATTACTCGGACAGCATACGAGGCTAGAGGCTAATTACTCGGACAGCAGACAAGGCTAAAGGCTAATTACTCGGACAGCATACGAGGCTAGAGGCTAATTACTCGGACAGCAGGCTCCCTCAGCTGCCTATCCCGCTAATGAAGCGCTCACAGAGCGATCGGGCCGAAAGCCCCGGCTCAAGTCAGTGTTGCGTAATTCCTGCGTTTATTTAAGCCAGATTTAATTTTGGCAGGGGGCTGTTTGCTCGCGTACAGAGGCACTGAATGAGCTCGGCAAGCGGCAGCGGCTGAAGCACACAGAACTCAGACATACTGGAGACAGCAGACAGGTCCGCATGCATGTTTAAAGCAATTTTTCGCTTTCTTTTGCATTGAAGAAACTTTCTGAGCACTAAAAGCCATTTCTTTAACTAGCAGAGTATTTGCTCAGATGGATAGCTGCGAAGGACCGCAGCGAAGAAGCAATCCGGCAGAAACACCGCAGGCGGAGAGCAAATTCTCTCATCCGTAAGCAGCAGGAAAAGAGCGCAGAAGCGGCCCCCTCCGCAGAGTCTCATTAGAGACAGTCTGAGACTAGCAGAGAGAAGCAGCACAGGCAACAGAAGAGAGGCCGCCTAGTCAGGTGCAAGAGCAGAGAGCAGACAGTATCCGGTGCACCAAAAGCAGAAAAGAAGAAATGCTCTCTGCTTTCTCCTAGAAAATCTATCATGCGCAGGTCTGAAGAGAAAAAACGCGAACTTCTTATTTGAATCTGCACAGCCTGGCAGGGCGCATCACTCTGGGCCACCAGCGGCGCGGCCTTGCAGGCACACAGGGCTATCATTAAGCACCATAATTATTCGGCGGAGAAGCTCGGCAGCCGCGGGCCCCGACACCTCGGCCCAGTCGAGTCCAGCCCCGGGGCCTGGGGCCCCGCCATAAAAAGCCAAGGCAGCAATAAAACACTTGACTAGGCCGAGACAATGCGCCTGGCTTGCTGCTACTAAAAGACGGCTAATAAAATGCGGTGCCATAAAACAGGGAACCCGTCTGAGACAGAGCAGGCCACTCAAATGCCGGACAGTCAGCTGATGCGGGATGGGGGAGATTAGCGCCTGCGGAGGCTGGGGGCAGCGGGCGGTCTTGAGTGGGTGCCAGCCGATGGGGAAAGTGGGGCAAGGGAGAAAATTCTAGCAATTGAGAGATGATGAAGTGAGTAGGAAAGAGCCTGGAGACTAGATTACGTAATAATCAAAGCCTGGGCGGATGCGCAGAGGGCGAGAGGGGGTTGCGATAAAGCGGTAAGGGAGAAGGGGATAAAATCGATTTTCCCTCTCCCGAGCTGCCAGGCCGCGCCCAAAGCCGCACAGCGGCGAGCAGTTCGGAGCCTCGAACTGGGCCGGCTACTCACCCGCTGAAGGCCCGCATGCGGCTCTCGATTGTCCGCTGCTTCAGGCAGATTCGGGTGAGCGAGGCGCCCATGTCCTTGGTGGAGCCTGCGGGCGGTTACGGAGGCTGCGCTAATGAGGCTGCGTCAGAGTCAATCAATGCGAATCAAACTGGATTTAATAATTATGGTTTAATGAGTGCCGAACCAGTACGCCAACCAAGGGAGATTCTGTCCACGAACTTTTGTGCCCAATCTACACCCTGTGTGAGCGCGCGTATGAATGAGAGCCCAACGTGCAGCATCCGCGCGCTTGCAGGCGTTCAGGAATGGGAAGAATTGCTTCAGCGCTGGTTGTTGGGCGATGTCATGTCGACGAAGGCGTTGCGCCAGTGCCTACAGCCCTAGCTGCGTACTAACCACGGCCAACTCAGCTTAACCTGCGGTAAACGCGCTAGACCACTCAGTTAAGCAACTCTAATTTACAGACAAATACAGTATGAAGGCAGAAAAGAGTGCTGTATGGCACCCAGCCCGTACTGGCTACGCTAACACAATAATTAAAATGCTGACAACTTGAAGAAAGTTGCTTTAAATGCGCGGCGCCATACAAATCTGCAGCACAACCGAGTTCATAGCGGGTACAAGGCGGCTGTGCCGAGTGCCAGTTCGCAATGCACCCTCCCCAGGCATCGGGGCGAATGAATTGAAAGCGAATAGGGGAGAAATTGCCCATCTTTGCAAACTGCAGCTTTCCTATATCGGGCGGACCCCCCCCCCCCACCGAAAATGAACTGTCAAACAGCGGAGAGAAAATTCAGAGACGGCTTTGACAAAAAGGCCACAGGGTCTGCCCCCGCCCCCCATAGCGCAGCAGCTGGGCGAGAGCGGGTCACCCAGCGGACTTGACCCCGGCCTCGGCACTGCCAGCGCAGCTCTCACAGCCGCCTCTCCTTGCAGCAGCAGCAGCAGCAGCAGCAGCAGCTCTCTTCTCTCCTCTCTCGCTAGCTGGGTCTCTCTGAGTTTACAAACACTGAAGTCCACAGCGCGTAGAGCACTGCTCACTGCATGCATTGTGGAAAAAAGGTCTCAGAAAAAAACTCGTAAACAAAAGCGAAAAAGTCTTTTTATGGCCCTCAAGAAAAGAGCGCCAATGGCGAGTTTGGCGAGTAGCCATGGAGCGGCCATTTCGGCAATGGAGGCGCACAGGCATCGCCCATGCGCTCTTACATAACACGGGCTGGAAACAGGCCAAAAAGCAGCAGAAAAAATGGGCTTTTTAGCAATAAAAAACACGCATTGCAGAGGAACAATTAATGCCCGAGACGCGGGAAATGCTGTGAACCATGGAAAACACACCGCAGCCCAGGTGACAGAGAGGGCGATTTGGGACTTCCAGGGAGAGAGGGGATTCGGCAGGGATGGAACTATTACGTAATGCCCAGCGCAGCAGCTGCGAGGCAGGCCAAGGCCTGGGGATCAAAGATAAGAGCGCCAGGGCTTACCATGGGTGCTGGAAGCCAGGTCCGCAATCTTTTGAAACGAGTCCAGGAATGCCGAGCTCGCCGTTAGAAGCACCCTGCAGTGGTGAGGAGTTGCTCAGAATTCATTAATAGAATTCAGCCACTAGCTCCGTATCTAAAGTAAACAACTGCCGTTGCTATGCCAGTGAATTACCCAAATCTCAATTACACCCTGTGTAAGCGCTCAGGTCAGGGGCCAGCGGAATGAGCGCAGATGCTGGCCCCCTCGCTGGCTGTGGGGTTGCAGCAATGCCCCCCAGCAAGCTAACCGTCTCAACTGCTGTTAGGAGAATTTCGTGACCTGAAATGCCCCCCACTTGGCAATAGGAATAGGGGAAATGACTCGCTATCCCCTGCTGTTGATTCTGGAATTATGTGAGCAGCATTGAGTCCCAACTGAGCTTACTTGAAAGCGCCATTAAGCTTCTGAGCCTTGTTGATGAGCTCCTCATAGAGGGGAATGCCAGTCTTCATGTCGCACACCAGGTTGGCAAACAGACTGCCTGCCGAGCTGCACTCGAGCTCCAGCTCAGCAAAGCGCTGAGCGGACGCCTCAGAAATCATGCTGGGACAGGCGGTGCAGGCTGGACAGAAAGGGGATTTTCTGAGTTTAATTTGCATTTTGTGCTTGGTTTCATTTTGTGCTCACTACAGGTAGTTTAGTGATTGCTAATGCTTATTAGACAGAATTATTGCACAATTACTAGGACTTAAAACAAGCTTTAAAACAGCAATGATTTTTATCTTTTTGATGAATTAATATGAAACAATTTAAAGTAACCAATTTATGGCAAAAATTAAATGTACCTCTACTGACATCTATTTCCATGGTGTGAAATATAATATAATCAATATTAGTAAGATATAATATTAACATTAATAAACATTAAATAAACAGATTAAAAACCAAATTGATATTGAAATGTCAGAAATTTTACACCAACTTTTAGTTTATCTTCAAAAATACAATATGTCTAATGATTCTTAATCTTGTAAACTACTACTTATAACCCTAATCACTTACATATATATTCAAGTGTTAAACTGGTTAAAGTTCTTCTTCCTTCTTGCCTTTCTTCTGCCTTCTATATATAATAATTAAGAAGAAAAACAAGTATTTATTCTTATCTAAATCTTTATAATTGTAAAAATCATAGTAGCCATATATGATTTTTGCTTTGTTAGTATTGTTTCTATGTATAAACATAATTTTCTCTGCAATTGGGACAAAAAATCAAAGATCCAAAGCTATGAGTTCAAGCTTCAATTGGTTTTTATCCTTGAGCATAAATTTCAAAAACATTCTAAAAAGTTTTCTAAGAACTTAATATTGAAGTTTAAAAATTGTACATTTTATAACCAAAAGCCATATTGTCAAAGCCTGTTTGAAAGAAGTAAGTAAACCATACATTGACAACTAGGCTAAGTACATATCCAAAAAGGCTAATAGAATTCAACAAAGATTTCAATAAAACTTGATATTTTTTGTGTTTATAAATAAACATTCAATATAATTTTAGGTATCACTTGTAGCAAAATAATGCTCATCTATATATGCCTTTGATTTTCTTTCTATAGATGTAATATTTTATATAATATATACTAAACAAACTATTAATTACATTTCAATATTAATTAGTTTGATATATTAACTAGTTTGTCACCTTATATTGATTGTACAAGTTAGTTATTGCTTTTTCCTTACCAAAATTAAACTAAGTTACTTTTAAAATAACATGCTAGCAAAATTCTCTTATTTAACTAGGTATAATTTTTTATAAAGGAACCCTAGGAGATAATGCAGATAGAAATTATAGTATACCTATTATTTAATAAAATTGACTTAAATGATTTTAAAATAATTTTTTAAAAACAATAAATTTCTGTTTATTAAATATAGTGATCAACACATTTTAGCTTTACTTCTAAATATATGCAAATCTATATGCAAATCTAGATCTAGATTTTAATCTAGATTAAATATTGACTATATTGAGTTAATTGATTTGATTTTGATTGATTGATTTTGAAAATATTGACTGATTATATTAACTATTAAATGCAACTTGGCAGAATTAATAAGAAAGTTAAATAAATTAATTATAGCCTAAAATAAGCTATATATATTTTAGAATAAACTATATCTTAGAATGAAAGATTAAAGGCCCTATTTCAACATTAAGTTAATATTAAGTTAAAATCTATTTTTGAAATTTACAAAAGTATAAAAAGATTGTCACTAAATAACTAGGGCCTATATATGAATATTATAGCAATATTTGACTTTGCTAGACCTAACCTAGCTAGTATATAATCAAGATAATAGCATAATCACTAAGACATATCTTAAAAATTGATCAACTAGGCACCCAAAACACAAGGCAAATATAAAATGTACAACAAAACATTTAAAATCAAATATTATATTTGACAGACAAAACATTTAAACAATCAAATATTTAAAATAAATAAATATATATAATACAAAAACTAAGAAAATCTAAGAAAGGAAAATAATTTCTAAATATATATTTAAATTATAGAATGATAAAATAACAATTAAAGAAAAAAGCATTAAAAAGTTAAAGCAAAGAAAGAAAAATATTTAAAGTAAAGCATGTAGAAAAAGCAAAGCTATATAATTACAAAGCCCTTTAAATATGGTTTAAGACTAGGTATAAGCTTTATTATATTTTGATTTATTTTAATAATATTATTAGTAGTTGTTAGGTCCTTATTGTTATAATGACTATATAAATAGCAAAATGGTTTTTTATGGTTAACATATAAAACAAATATTATCTAAATTAAGTAGCTAACTTACAATGCTAATAATAAGACTAAGAAAAGTCTTACTAAATTTTAAAGATATATTAATACAATGGTCACTTTTAGTGGTTCTTGTCATAAACCATAGCTAGCTTATTAAATATACCCCCTTCTAATTTTTAACCATTAATATAACTAATTTTTTTCTCATGACTATAAAATATTCATAACCATTTTGCTTTTTATAAGCCTATATAAGCCTACAAACTGTTGACTAAAACTAACAGTTAATATTTATACAGTTAATATTTATATAGTTAAAACTTAAGGCCTATATAAGCCTAGTATGTTTAAATCGTTCAAGCATATTTTTTATAGGTGCGCTATCAGTTCATCTGCTTCTTTTTCATCTGCTAGAAGCCATGCAGAGTTTTAATAATGAGATGTCTTTTTTGTAATGTTACAAAACCATTTTATGCATTGACAATAAAAAAACAATTTTGTTATGAAAATAACAATTGCATTTATTATTAATATTAGCTCAACAATATTTCATAATACAAATAGTTTTAAGTTTTCTAAAAAAATGACTACTTCTAGAATTCATTTGGTTTTGTCTTGTTGTCTGTTGATAATGAAAGTTGACATAAATTATGCTAGCCAATTAACAAAGATGAGACTGAGCATGCAATTGAGCAACTTGAGCCTAGAGGCTTGGCTTAGGCTATTGAGCACCATTATATTAATACTAATATTAAATTAATATAGGGACTAATATAAAAAACAGTGAACAAAAGCATGTTGTTTCTAATAATATTCTACAATAGGGACGAATAACTAGGACTAGGTTGTACAACATGGCAAGTTTTTGGTACTGATGTACGAGGCTACGAGCGTATAGGCCTAGCCTAATAAGACTGAAAAAAACTACTGATAATATTTTCATATTTTCTACGACACTGTGGTAGGGCGAGCTACCACTCCGAGCAAGAATGTTTCGTGAGACGGGTGACATCACCGCTATGACTCGTTGTATTTTGTCACCCGGTGCGCCGTCCCATGCCCCATCCCTCGCCCCATCTTTTGCCGATGCTCTAAGTTTTGTTTTTCTCCGTTCCCGGCTTTGTTGCCGTCCGTTGCCCCATCTTTTGCCCCATTCTCTGCCCCATCCCTTGCCTTGTTGCCCCATCTGTTGCCCCATCCCTGTCCGGGCGACACTCCCTCTATTTATATATGGCCAATTCGGGCCGCCTGTTATTATTCTTCTTCTTCCTCCTCCCTTCCTTCCTTTCTTCCTCTTGGTTTTGTTTTAGGTTTTGTTTTCTTTGTTGGTTTAACGTAGTTTGGTGTTTTAAGTTTCTTGGTTAGTGCAATTGGCACCCGGCACCGGCCGCGATCACCGTCGGTTTTGTTTCAAATAATTTTTCTAATTTAACCAGCAACCCAGCCTGCTCAATAAATAAACCCAGTAATAATTAAAATAAGTTGTTCAAGCATCGAAGCCCATAACAGTTATCTTGAGTCATTTGCCCGTGGGGCGTTAAACAACCGAATCGATCTCAACTTTAAGCGAGCTCTGAGGTCCCAACGTTCCGTAATACGGATCAAATTACGGTGGTGGCAGCGCTACTCTACTGACAGTAATCAGTACGACAATTCAAAAGCAGCTTTACGGTGTCAAGACCGATTGAGTCTACGGATCTGAACGACCGGGCCGCTATACGACCGCTCGACTACGATTACAACTACCCTCCCCCCGGACTTGAGAACCCGGCTGTCGGAGTAAGACAGGAGAAGAAATTTCGTTGTGATTCGTCTGCGCGTTTTTCCGGTTTTATTCGTGCGAACTCAACGCCGGCGGCAATTCAAACGAGGAATCCGCCCCACCTCACTGGTGTCAGCAAATTCAAAAAACAACCGTTCTAAGAAAGTTCTTCTCCACCCCCACCTCACTGGTGGTCAGCTAAGTGGGATAACGAAACGCCAAAACCCATTCGACGAGTCGTTCAGAATCTACGTTATGGCTTCGACTACTAACTCAACGGCCGCGGACGCGACAACCGACGCCGCGGGCCCGGACAATTCATCTACAAGACCTACCTACGACGAGATGATCCGCGCGGTGACCGAAGAGGTGCGACGACGACTGGAGCAGGCTAATTTGGGTCAGCCACAACACCATCACCACGTGTACCAGCCGCCCCAACAGCCGGACCGAGCTCCAGTGCCAAAACCGGTTAAGATTCAGCGGTACACTCCAAACCAGGATTTCAACGTCTGGATCCAGGCTCTCGAGGAGCGTTGTGAGCTCAACGGGATCATGGACGACAGACGAAAGAAGGCGGAAGTCCTAGTAAATCTGGACATCGCCACCACATATCCCGCAGTCGTCAGGATGGAACTGCCGGACAATCTGACGTTTGGCGAGTTCAAGCAGAGGTTGTCCGAGCGCTTCACGCACGTGGCCGACACGCTGGAGTACCGGGAGCAGTTCCGATGCTGCCAGCAAGGAAAAAACGAGAGTGTCGACGACTACGGTGACCGATTAATTGCTCTGGCTGATAGAGCATTCCCGCACTTCACCCCAGTTCAGAAGCAGGCCGAACTGGTGGACCAGTTCACGGTCGGAGTGCGAATCGCCCAGTCAGCCAGAGAGCAGCTAATCCTGGTACGGCCGCAGAATCTAACCGCAGCGAGAAGGGCAGTGCTACGCCTAGAGACAGCAGCGAGCCTGGCTCAGCGAGTAGCACCGCCGCCGGCCGCGAGACATGTACGGGTTCTCGAGGATGACGACTGTCAGCCACCAACTGGAGTGCAACACGACAAGTCACCTCGGCCCGAGGAAAATTGGTTGCGAGAAGTGATGGAGCAACAGTCAGAGACACTGCAGGAGCAGCGACGTCTACTAGAAGCCCTGAGCAATGAGATGCGAGAGTTCTACTCACGGGGATCGCGAGATAACGACACCCCGGAGCCATATGAACCTGCTCGCCACCAGCCGCGGGACTCCTGGGGCCAGCGCAACCGATGTCTGGTACCCATGACTCCTCGCCGCAGCGCTGAAGGAAGCGCTCAATTTGCGACAAACGGCACACGCAATGTGCAGCATCAACAGTTCCATCAGCTTCAGCAACCGCGGGACGGCAGCATTCCGCCGCCAAGGACGCCACCGGCAGGAGGACGGCGACAGCAGCAGCAGCAGCCGCAACAGCCGCAACAGCCGCCGCAGCCGAGTTCGAGACCGCCGCCTTATCAGCTAAGACGCCAGAGTGCAATGTGCTACAGGTGCAACCGGGAGCATCGCGCTGAAGAGTGCCCGCATCGACGGTCGGCCAGCAACGCGCCCCAGCGCAGCAGCAGCTCGGGAAACGCGACGGCTGGACGCGCCATCGGGGGCAGCGCCATCCAGCGGCCGAGCCAGCACTAAAGTCCCCGCCGCGGACTTTAGTCGCTCAGCAGGCTACTGCTGAGACCGCCTCCGCACCTGTACAGAACTCTGCACCCAAGCGCCCTCGGAGAGACCCGTTTATAACTGGTGAGATTAATGGGCGTTATTTTGCTTTCTTGCTTGATACTGGCTCTAAGTGCGAGGTCCTCGGATTCAGCACTTGGCACCGACTCTGCATCGACGACCCCTCTCTGCGTGGACAAATCAAGCCCTGTCTAGAGCGAATCGTGACCTACAATGGTGAACCAATCAAGATGGCAGGACAGCTTGCGATCAAGATGAAGATCGGCAACTTCGAGTCGACAGTCAATTTTCTGCTAGCACAAGGATCTCATGATAACATCCTGGGTTTCGAGTTCCTGGAGAAGCACAGCAACTCCCTCGACCTCGCAGCCGGGATGCTGTTTTTCAAGAACGGCACAGCCGCCCCACTCCGCTACACGCGAGCTGAAGCTACCACGTGCAGAATCTACACGGCCGAAAGCACCACAGTGCCACCATTATCATCGGCCCGAATTAGAATTAAGCTAGCTAAAGGGCGTGAAGACAATCAAGGAACACCGGCAGTTATCGAGCCGCTGAAACCAGCCAGACGCGAAGACGAGGTGCAGCACCTGGACGCTGCGCCTGCGCTAATATCTATGGTCAATGGTGAAGGTGCAATCGAAATGATTAATCGCGGTACAACATCTATTAAAGTACGAGCGAATGCACTTATCGGGATTGCAAGACCACTTAGACTGCCAGAACTGCAATTCTACCCGCTTCCACAGCCAGAAGTCTCTGTCAAGCAGATTCAGGATGAAGATCCGGATGCTTGGATTAAAGAGGTCGATATCGGCGAGGACTTGTCCAGTGACCAGCGCGCTCAAGTAATCAAGCTGCTGAAGAAGTACAAGAACATCTTCTCCCAAGGACCGCACGATCTAGGTCGAACTCACCTGGTCACCCACAACATCGTACTGAAGGATAAGGATCCTGTACACCTGCCGACCCGACGGATTCCGCCGCACCTGTTGCCCAAAGTGGACCAGCTACTAGATGATCTGCTTGCCAAAGGCGTGATCCGACCAAGCTTCTCGAATTACAACACCCCGCTCGTGATCATCCCAAAGAAGGACGGAAGCCTGAGAATTGTACAAGATTTCCGGAGTCTGAACCAGAAGTGTGAGTACTTTCCGTACCCGATACCGAATATCCAAGAAGCATTCGCCAGCCTCGAAGGAAGTCAACTATTTAGCACCTTCGACTTGAATAGCGGTTATTATCAGATACCTCTGCGTCCAGAAGACCAAGATCTGACAGCCTTTGCTACGCTGCACAGAGGGCAATTTGCCTACAATGTTATGCCGATGGGATTAAGTTCAGCACCAGCCAGCTTCATGCGCCTCATGAACGCTGTACTTCAAGGGATAGCCTACAAAAGTGCCATAGCCTATTTGGATGACGTCATCGTGTATTCCAAGAAATTCGACGACCATCTTCGACATATGGAGGAAGTCTTCAAACGAGTCCAAGGCGCTAACTTAAAGTTCAAAGGCAAGAAGTGTCATTTATTTCGGGAAAGCCTCCATTATTTGGGACATCTAGTTACGAAAGACGGCATCAAGACCGATCCGGCGAAAATCGAAGCAATCCAAACCTGGCCGAGACCAAGAACTGCCCGGCAACTGAAAAGTTTCGTCTGCACGTGTGCTTACTATGCAAAATTTGTACCTGGCTACGCAGAGTTGGCAGCTCCACTCCACGATGTAATTAAAGAGAAGAAAATTCGCAACTTTAACTGTCTATGGGGGAAAGCCCAACAAGACGCGTTCGACCAGCTTAAAGCGGCCATGACTTCGACCTCAGTGCTCGCGTATCCGCAGTTCAGCGAAGACCCCAACGTCATGTTTGTCCTGGACACGGATGCTTCTGCGACCAGAATCGGAGCATGTCTGAGCCAGCGCCAAGCTGATGGAATCGAACGACCAATTGGCTATTTCTCCCGGCGACTCAAACCAGCTGAAGCGCGATATCCGATAACAAAGCAGGAACTCTTGGCAGTTGTAGACGGCATGCGACATTTCCGATTCTACCTGCTGGCCAAGAAGTTTATTTGTCGAACTGATCACGCAGCGTTGACCTGGATTCTCCGGCGAACTCAACAAGTAGGCATCTTTGGACGATGGCTACAGCGCCTAAGCGAATTCGAGTTCGAGATCCAGCATCGCAAATCGAGTCAGCACCAGAATGCCGACGGCCTATCGAGACGGCCAGAGGACGACGCTGAATGCATGGAGGAGGCTCAGCGAGAGGCAGCAGACGAGGACCAAAGTAAGCAGCCAGCCGCGATAACTGGCGCAGCGGCGCCGAAGGTCCTTGACAGCAGCCACCCTAGCCCTCCACCGAGCAAGAAGCCATCGACCCGCCGGAATCGACGACGACCGCCGACAAAGCCGAAGGAGTCCAACGGCGAGGCTACGCCGCCAGCAACACCGACAGCCGACAGCAGGCCGCTGACAGAGCTGCACCCGCCGGCGACGAAGCCAAGGCCAACGGCCAGTCGTTACAAGGACTCGCAGCGATCGCCCACTAGTCTCGTTAGCACGACACGTTGCCCCGCGAGGAGCCGCCGACTACGAGCTGGAGAGGGCGAGGACAGCGACCACAGTGCAGCCCGAGATGACCGCTGCCAACCCGCTCGCTGCCCAAGGTTCAAGAAGGTGAGGTTTAGCCTTGATGCTGATAGTGCTGCCTCATCATTCTCATCTGCTGACGAATCAGGATTGAGCGACAGTGACGCCGAAGCCACTGACGAGGATCGACCCTCGGACACATCGACAACACGGCGACCGGCCCAAGTAGCCATCATGCGTAGGGAGCTCCAGACCCCGAACCATGTCGCCACAGCCGAAGCCGCACCGTCTAATCCTACTGATCGACGCCGAACTTTGAATCTAACTGATCACATTCCGAGGCCAGTCACCCGCGAGGAGCTCCAGACCCATCAGCGTGCTGACTCTGCCATCTCTATGGTGATCAACCTTATCGAAAGTCGACAACCCAAGCCGCCGCTGAATCAGCGATTGAATATGACAAGAGATGAGCGAAATTTGCTAGCGTTTTACGAGCAGCTCGAAGTTCGAGACGACGGACTACTAGTGATTCATCTCGACGATGTTGGCGAGGAGGAGATAGCGCGAATCGTCTTGCCGAAAAGTCTCGACGCCACGGTGTTAGCCGACCTGCATGGCTCGCCGTACTGCGGACACATGGGTCGAGACCTCACCATTGCAAAAGTGCGCGAAAGATTCTGGCGACCTGCCCTAGCTAAAGCAGTGTCCGACTATGTCGCTTCCTGCCAGACTTGCACGCAGAGCAAAGGGCGACGACGAATTCCGGCGCATGTACAATCGTTTCCGGTATGTGAAATCTATGGGCGATGTGCGATTGATATCTTAGGCCCCACTGGAGATCCTACTGACCGGGGAAACAAGTACATCTTGACCTACGTTGACACAACGTCGAAATATCCCTTCGCCTTCGCCATGAAAAATCAGCGGGCCAAGACGATCATAACTCTCCTGCAGGAACAGGTCTTCCCGATCACTGGAATCCCGGCGTGGATTCACTCTGATCAAGGCAAGCAGTTCACAGGGCATGAGTTCCGACATTTCTGCGAAGTCTATGGCATACGACAGACTACGACACCGCCATACTCGCCCTGGGCTAATGGACAAGCCGAGTCGTGTAACAAGAATATCAAGAAGGTGCTCACTTGTCTCCTAGAAGACCACCAGCAATGGGACAAGATGCTGCCAGCCGCTTTGACTGCACTACGATCAGCCGTCAATCGTACTACTGGTTTCTCGCCGCACTATGTCGTCTACGGAATGCCTTATCGATACCCTATCGACAACACCCTAGACCGCTTGGATGTATCAGCTGACCTCCCAGAATACATCGCGAAGCACCAGCGCCGACTGGCCGAGACTGAGCGCATTGTACGGCAACGTCTGCGAGCTGAGATCCAACGCCGTGAAGAATATTATGAAAATCGACCTAAGCCCGTGGAATTGCAGCCCGGCGACCTTGTCTGCCTGGCCAACCCGAAGCTTGAACTGGGAGAGCTGCCTAAATTCCACCGGCCCTACAAAAGCATGTACAAGGTCGTTAGGAAAGTCGGAGAAGTGGCGTACTGGATTAGACCGGCGACAGCTCGCCGAGGACGCCCGGCTGAAATGTTGGTACATCGCAATAACATCATCAAGGTGCCGCAGATGATGGCCGACCGGCCACAGGAGCCGCCGCGCCAGACTGAGAGGCCAATGCTGCCCTATGAGTCGAGTAACGACAGCGAAGCCGACTCCGCCGATCAGCACGCGCAAGTACAGCCAACCACAGCTCAGCCCGACCTGCGGGGCAGCCAGCTGTTCGAGCCAAGTTTGCGTCATCCGGAAGTGCTCGCTGAAGGCGACCCGGACCTACCTGATGTCGGCATGGAAGTGGAACTCTAAGGTAATTACCAGCGAATTTCTGTGCGCCTAATAGATAAATTAACGTTGCGCATTACTATGAGTAGTCCCGTTTGCGAACGCGTCCTGAATTAGATTTCGCTGTATGCTTTCTCTGCGCCCGTTCTGTGCTGAAAGCAAATTTCAATTTTTCGTTAATTAATTTTCTGTACTTTCCTTATGCTTGAGGGCAAAAGCAATTAATTTTCTGTACTTTCCTTATGCTTGAGGGCAAAAGCAATTAATTTTCTGTACTTTCCTTATGCTTGAGGGCAAAAGCAATTAATTTTCTGTACTTTCCTTATGCTTGAGGGCAAAAGCAACTAATTTTCTGTACTTTCCTTATGCTTGAGGGCAAAAGCAACTAATTTTCTGTACTTTCCTTATGCTTGAGGGCAAAAGCAATTACTTTTCTGTACTTTCCTTATGCTTGAGGGCAAAAGCAACTAATTTTCTGTACTTTCCTTATGCTTGAGGGCAAAAGCAACTAATTTTCAATCTCTGCTCCTTACGCTTTCTGGTCAAAAGCATTTGTAAACTTGGTGCTCATGCTCAATTTCGAGCGCATATTTATCCAATGCGACCTGCACCTCTGCGTCTGATATTTAGCCTTAGGCTTAATGGTAAAAGCCTTGCACCAACGCGATATTATTCACCCGCATCATCGCTCCCCTGCGTCTTAATAGTCTGCGAAAGCCCCAATCAATTGTAAAACTTTCCTAGCACCCTGTCAAAGTGCGGAAAGTCTCTCTCTTTTGCCTTATGCTTTCAGGAGAAAAGCATGCCTGAATTGTGAGCCTGTCAGTCTCAAACATGAACGGCAAGTGTGTACTTCTGCCATTTTTTATTCGGAAATTTTGCCCCGTTCGGGACAAGCACCCCTAACTCGAGGTCTTGTCTTCAGCGGAAGGCACCTGAGGAGAATCTCTTCCCCATATGTTTATTCTTTGTATTGTTCGTGCCAGCTAGGCCTGGGAAATTTTGTTAGAGCCCCTCATTTCGGCTCGGTTTCTTTTGCTCTTTTGTTGTAACTCCATATGGAGACCCCCGTACGATAACCTGTTCAGTGGTCACTACGCTATTCATTACGGTTATAATTACTGTTATAATTTTAGTCAGAAGGAGCTGGCTAGCCTCTCACTATTTTATCAGTTTATCGTTTCAACTAATGTTTGCGAGGCTCCCCTTTTTCTCAAACGCTTACCCCTTTCATGTAAGCCGTTTAAGGCGCCCCTTTTAATCAATAAGGCACTGCCGCCTTCGGTTAAGTTAGGAGGTTTTGGACCCCTCCTCGCGGCCAAATTTTATTGCTCTCTTTTCACTCACCCACCTCACCTCCGTTGTGTGCCTCGTTAGAGTGCATGGGGGGGGGTGACGGACCCACACCATCGGAAGGACAAACCCTGTCCATCGGATGCGTGGTTAGCCATATATTTGAAGCCCCAACTCTCCTGCTCTGTTTTTTTTCAATTTTGGTTTTGCGACTCTGCGCCTTGTCAGCAAATTAACAAGCCATCCTATCGACAACTTTCCGGCAACAATGTATAACGGCCATGAGAATAGGGAGATCGACGATCCGATTGAGCGACTTTTCGCGGTGGATCAGCCAAGGGTCGAGCCCGTCGGACCGCCTGCGCCGCCTCAACCTTTCGTTCCGCCGAATAGCCCGGACCATTGGCCTGAGGGATTCTTGGCCGACGTGTATGCGGCCCAAGCGGACCCCTTGCAGGACGCAATCCGCTTCGTCGAAGTACATCGGCCACCGTCGCCCCCGCCACAGCCGCAGCCAGCCCAATGGTCCAGCGGGTCCAGCGGCACACTATCAGCGCCATGGTCGGCGGAACACCGACCCACGGTAGAGGGCGCCCAGCAGCTCGCCGAGTGGCTCCTCTGGGAGCTGGATACGGATGGCCGGCAGCATTCTAGTGACTGCTGCACCTGGAGAGCGCTAGCGCAACAGCACGGCCAGGCCACCGCGTCCAGGGCCATCCTAATGGCTGCGGAGCTGCTGAGCGCGCGCCTCCCGCACGAGACGGCCGGCGCCCAACTGGGCCTCGTCGAATCGATGATGCATCTCGGCGCGGAATACGCGGCCGCCCTGGGCCGAGGCGTCCCGCCTGTGTTCCTAAATCTCTGTCGCCAGGGCCGACTCGCCAGCACGGCCGGCGCCGATCGGGAGGCCCGCGCTGCGGCTCGCGCCGCCGTACGAGAAGCTGCCGCCGCCGCTCAGACCGACGCTGCGACTGCCCGACCGCCACCCACTCGTCGAGGCCGCGGCTCCGGCAGAGGACGTCAACAGTAGCAGCCGGGAGACTGCTAGTTTTCTTTTAGCGCACGGCGCCCCGGCGCCTGTGGTAGGGCGAGCTACCACTCCGAGCAAGAATGTTTCGTGAGACGGGTGACATCACCGCTATGACTCGTTGTATTTTGTCACCCGGTGCGCCGTCCCATGCCCCATCCCTCGCCCCATCTTTTGCCGATGCTCTAAGTTTTGTTTTTCTCCGTTCCCGGCTTTGTTGCCGTCCGTTGCCCCATCTTTTGCCCCATTCTCTGCCCCATCCCTTGCCTTGTTGCCCCATCTGTTGCCCCATCCCTGTCCGGGCGACACTCCCTCTATTTATATATGGCCAATTCGGGCCGCCTGTTATTATTCTTCTTCTTCCTCCTCCCTTCCTTCCTTTCTTCCTCTTGGTTTTGTTTTAGGTTTTGTTTTCTTTGTTGGTTTAACGTAGTTTGGTGTTTTAAGTTTCTTGGTTAGTGCAATTGGCACCCGGCACCGGCCGCGATCACCGTCGGTTTTGTTTCAAATAATTTTTCTAATTTAACCAGCAACCCAGCCTGCTCAATAAATAAACCCAGTAATAATTAAAATAAGTTGTTCAAGCATCGAAGCCCATAACAGTTATCTTGAGTCATTTGCCCGTGGGGCGTTAAACAACCGAATCGATCTCAACTTTAAGCGAGCTCTGAGGTCCCAACGTTCCGTAATACGGATCAAATTACGGTGGTGGCAGCGCTACTCTACTGACAGTAATCAGTACGACAATTCAAAAGCAGCTTTACGGTGTCAAGACCGATTGAGTCTACGGATCTGAACGACCGGGCCGCTATACGACCGCTCGACTACGATTACAACTACCCTCCCCCCGGACTTGAGAACCCGGCTGTCGGAGTAAGACAGGAGAAGAAATTTCGTTGTGATTCGTCTGCGCGTTTTTCCGGTTTTATTCGTGCGAACTCAACGCCGGCGGCAATTCAAACGAGGAATCCGCCCCACCTCACTGGGTCGTTCTCAAAGCTAGGTCACAACTTTTTGTTATTGCAAAAAAAGTTTATACATCGACCAATAATCGTACAAAAAAAATTCTTTCGACAATTTCTGTAAGAAGCTGCTACTAAAACCACAAGAAAACTTGAAATTGAGAAGAAATCAAGGCTATTTGTTATTCTTTGTTGCGGAAAATAAACGACAAAAATATTAAAGAGAAAATAAAATTTTCTTCCGTTTTTATTTTAAATATGCAGTTAAATTTCTTTTGCAAAAATAAAAGAACAAGAAATTGACAAAGGAAATGTTTTTGAGCACAGCATTTTGTTACTCTGCTCTAAATCCCAGACATTTAAAATTATCGTGTGCGAAAAAGTGCGAAATTATTATAGCATGCACTCGAAAGAACTTCGATCAGTTTAACTAATCACTGAATTAAGAAGTCTAAATAAGTCTTGAAAGGTTGAATTAAAAATCAAGTTTTCACTATGTATCTTTTCAAAGGCAAGGTGATTCTACAAATAAAGAATGTTCATTTTTACCTTGAATAGAATTGTTCATTTTTACATTAAATATAATAAAATCTAACTAATAATAGAAAAAGTCAGGGAACTATCCTTGAACACCAAAAAGCACATTGTGGATTTAATATCGACTGCATGTTCCTTAATAAAGGAATTCGGATACTAGTATATATTTGATTATTTGTAGCATAATTTCTGAAAACTATAACTTGCTTGATCTTACTCTAAGTACTCATTACATTAATACTTATACCAAAGCTACATGTACTTAAAATAAAAAATTATAGTTACTTATTAGACATTTTACTCCAATTAACTTAAAATAATTCAAATTTATTTTAATTAATTCATTTTTGGAAACTTTTTAAAAAATAGACAAAATTGAATTATTTAATTACCAAAAACCTACTAGCTTAACTAAAATAGCAATTAGTCTTTAAGAAAAGATTTCACTTGTTAATTGAGAAAAATGAGGATGTGCGAGGTGTAAAAATGCGAAAGAGCACGCAGGAAACAGAGACAAACAAAAATGTAGGTAAAAGACACTGCACATGCACATAATATGATAACCAGACATAATGCGCACACTGAAACACCAGTAGCAATGACGCCCAAGCTTTTGATGATCACAAGCGAAAAGGCAAAACCCAGCCATCAATCAAAGAAGTAGACTATAGCACGCATCTTGAGTGCATCACGCATTTTTTGCAGAGAAGCTCGAAAATTAACATTGTATTCTGTGCACAACCACCAACTGCGACAGGGTCTGCCGGGGGATTTGTGGGCACGCGGTCGCGGATACAAATCGGAGGAGTCGCTGACCATTCTGAAATTACAAGCTAGTACATGTAATTTTGTGCATTAATATATTTAGCCCGCTTTATTTCTATGCTCTCGTCCGCCTCTCGTTAATGCATCCCCAGACTCATGCAATAATCAAACTTATGATCGAACTATGCATGGCTTCCGTCCCTCGCTTTGAATCTCTCACCTCCCCATAGTTCCATCAACCTTACCGTAGTGGCTTCCTATGCAAAAATCATCCCTCCGCATCTTACACAGGCTACTTCAGGCTGTAGACTGTACTACACTATTAATTAGTTGCGCTAAGGAATCTACATGTATTTGCTCGCAGCGCAGCGCGCTGCTCAAAGAAGTTTAGATCTATCTAGATATTCTAGTAATTTCAGGTTTGTCCATAGACTAGAGCTCATGAGATGAGAATTCCATTAACTAGTACATTTAATATGAATGAACTGCGTGTGTGTGTGCTGTGCATACATATGTATAATATACGAGTAGTTTATGGGCCAAATTATTGTGTGGCACAATTCTTGGCATCACTCAGCAGGCACAAGATGCAGTTAAGCAGCGCACGAAAATTCTACAAAAGAAATTGAGCCTGGTTGAGGTGATGCGAGGAGGCAGATCCACACAATCTCAGTGAATACACCAGACTGCACCAGATACGAGTCCAGTCGAATGTGCGCACTGGTCTAAGCAGCACACGCATGTCCTCCTGACAATGACGGCACCTAGCTTCGTCCAAGCCTTTGCCAGCGTCACTGACAGCGTCAATACTACCATGCAGTGCCACCTGCAGCACCGACAACGGCAATTCCTCCAGTTAGCCCACAACAGTGGCTAAACTGAGGGACAGGGAACCTACCCACAGAAGACACACACATACACACACAGCACCGGCAGCAGCACTCTGACAGCATAACCTAAAGCTCCATGAGCTCAGTTTTCAAGCTTTGAAGAAGCAGAAGCAGTCATCTTGAATCCAGGGATCAGGGAGAGTGTTGCATGTCCGACATGTGCTGTTTCCGTGGCAAAAGGTGATGGAGCAAATTAATCAACACTTACTATCTAGCTCGTATTAAGACTAAAAAACTGAGGCAAGCTGGGATTAAACCAAAGAAATTTTTTACTATACTTTTTTACCATATACTTTTACTATACTTCTATAGTATAGTAGAGAGGTACTCTATTTAAATGCAGTAAGAAGTGAAACAAATTTATATATTTAATTATTAAATTAAATTAATTCAAGGTAAATAACTAATTTAACCAATTTATTAGGAGTATTTAATATTATAATAAATTGATTTTTATACCTTACACGAAATAAGCTCTACATTCATTTCTTAGCTTGGGGCCCATCTGTATAAGGTCAGTTTCTTCAAAATGCTGATTAATTAATTAAGGCCTGTTGTCTTTACTTAAATTTATAAGGGCATCTTAGAAGTTAATATTACTATATAATACATGTATAATATTATTACTATATTATAATAATATAGTTGCAATTTTAATGACTATTGAATAAGTCTAAATGCTTCCCCTATTGACTCTAAATATATGGTATCTTTCCCTTCAGAAAAAATTAGCATAGAATGACTTGATGAAAACAAAAAAAAATCATTTCGAGATACACATTTGCTGATCATTCAGGTCAAATTTCAAGGTCCAGTTTTGCACATGTTTCTCTGTAGCTTGGTTACAAGGATTCTAATAAAAATATAATAAATATGTCCAATGAACTAACTGATACATAGCCAAATTGAAGTATTTTCAAAAACAAAAAAAATCATTTGCTCAGTTTACTTTACTGGATATCTGTGTAAAATTTCAGCTCAAAAGGTGCTCCATGGAGAATGCTAGTGTGGTTACAGGATATTTATTTTGTGCTTCAAAGTAGGAGTTTATTGCGATGCATGGTTGCTTTTAATTATTTTTATCAACAATAGTGCTCTATTTCATAACAATTTTTTACAAAAAGATAATAAGACATGTTTTTCTAATTATCTGCATCAAAATGTATCATTTTAAGCGCACATTCTAGACGTCAGCTGAAAAATACATTTTGTGAGACGCAAAGAGGCTATCCCACCGGAAATGCTAGGCGTACAGTTAAGCGTCTATAAAATCATTTATAGTGCAGTTTATTAAGCTTTAAAAAAAATCTTAAATTAAATTTATATAAGCTTTCATTTTAAATGTAATATAGCAAGTTTTCAACACAACAACAACTTTTTTTAGCTATAGACATCATAGTGTCAAAAATTAGGACATCGGTGAAGTGATTGAATTTGAATTTTTTCATCACCTAATATCGCCTAATACCGCAAGACAACTTAAAACACTTTTGCAACATAAATTTCAACCCAAAAATTATCTTTATTCACGGATGAAAGTGTCCTATTATTTTCAATACGGCAGTAACAATAGTAAATGTTCGGAAAATTGTTAAAATTTTCGCTCCTCCCAGAATTTGAGAACGACCCCACTGGTGTCAGCAAATTCAAAAAACAACCGTTCTAAGAAAGTTCTTCTCCACCCCCACCTCAACACGTTAGGAGTAAATTAGTCACTTTCTTTACCTTTAAACCAAGTTCTCTAAATATTCTAGATGTTGCTGTAAATTTTAAAATTAAAAGAAAAAAGCTTTTATTATTTTTAAATTAACAACCTATCTAAGTGCATATCTCCTTCTCGATAAAAGCGTAAATTTTGGTTTAACTTGCAAAGGAAAAAATAAATTTAAGTTTGAATTTATTCCACGAAGTATATAACTAAGAATTATAAAATGATTTAGGAACTGGGGAACTGGAACTAAAACCCCCCCCCCCCCCTAATTGAAATTCCTAATTATGCCACTGCTAAAAAGTAACATCAATGACACTATGTTTTTATATGGGCTACTAATAATAGCTGAATTCTTATTTTGTCAATCTAGCGGAATGGGTGCCTGCACCTTCCCGCTGTCTCCCCTCCAGGACAGCCCTGCATTTATTTTGTCAATCATTCAATAAAATAGATGATAACAGTGTATTGTAATGTAGATATATAATATATACAAAAGTAAACAAATGTTGACAATGATATCTCTTATTATCAGGGGCCTAGGTGAGCTAGGTATAAAGCCTACCTATGAATAAGCCTGCCTATAAATAATTTTGCTTTATGAATAATTTTTATGTTTTTTATATCCTATAATAAAAAAATTTAGGGTACAATACCACGTAAGTTAAATAAAATATTTTTGGAAACTAGCAAGCAATGTATTATTGATTAGTTGTAGCAATATATTGGCTTATTAGCATAGATATATGGTAACAAATCTAGGCTACTTGTTTGTCTATTTATTTTTTTATCTTTTGCAATATGGTCAATAACCCTTCAGATATATATAAATTAAAACTCTTCAATTGACTATAAGTTAGAAACATATAATCAATATCACCTATGAGTGCTTTAATATTTCTATTTATTATATATATATATAAATAATGTGTATATATTGCATGATATAGACTATAGCCATAGAGAAATTATTTTTGTAGGTCTTATTTGGCTAGTTTCATATGTTTTATGATTGTTCTCAAAGTCATCAAAGTTAATCTTCTAAAGTTTCAATTTAAATACTAACCTAAACTGAGGTCATTATATGCCTATGTCTAAGTAATTATTACTTAGAGATAGTATATTGGGCTTAGGCTAGTCTTAGCATTTTAAACTTTGTTGAGCACTAGAATTGTCAGTTTGTTAAGTGTAAAATGAACTTATAATTTTTTATAATTTATATATTTGTACTTAATTATAGACAAAGTTAATGGATTGGATTACTATTTTAATGCATGTCCTAAAGCTTGTTTTTTATTGCAATGAGCCAAGAACAGCAGCAGCAGGTGGCACCAGATTCTCCAGCCAAGACAGAGCACCAGCCTCGGAAATTCTATGAAATCCCAAGACAGGACAGCCAGCAGCCAGCAGAGAATGAGGAACCAGCTGGGCACGCTCTGCTAGACTACATCAATAGGTTTGTTGCATAGATTCTTTACTTGTTTTACAGCATATTTTCCTGTTTAGGTTTGGTTAGTCACATTGGGGCTTCTGGAGACAGCTGACCCATAGCCAGTCAAGGAGGCAAGTAGATATGTTTGTTCCCATATACCCATAGATTTGTACTCATGGCACTCATGACTCATAGAGTGTATAGCATGCCCTCATGACTTGTAAATCTCAAAGTAAACGCCAGATTTAATTTAACCACACGAGAAATCGAACCCAGCAACTTCAATTTACCACCGGGATTCACCATTAAAAAAACCCCACGCAGGTCCGTCATCGGCTCCTACATGCCTTTCAATGGGCCGTTCGGTCAGCGGCACCTGGTTTACTGCGACTACACAGCCTCCGGCAGGGCTCTCAGCTTCATCGAGGACTACATCCGCGATGAGGTGCTGACCCACTACGGCAACACGCACACCACCACAGGGGTCACCTCGCTGCAGACCACCATGTTCCGGGACGAGGCCAGGGACATTGTGAGGAACTGCTGCCGGGCCAGCGATCTGGACGCCGTCATCTTCACTGGGAGCGGCTGCACCGGCGCTGTGCACAAGCTCATCCACAACCTGCAGCTCAAGGTGCCTCCGGTGAGTTCTAAATATAAAGTTAATTGTAGTGCTGAGGTCCTTTGGACTGAAGATTAAATATTCAGGACAGCTGGTTGGAATATTCAGGACAGCTGGTTGGAATATTCCGGACAGCTGGTAGGAATATTCAGGACAGCTGGTAGGAATATTCAGGACAGCTGGTAGGAATATTCAGGACAGCTTGTTGGAATATTCAGGACAGCTGGTTGGAATATTCAGGACAGCTGGTTGGGATATTCAGGACAGCTTGTTGGGATATTCAGGACAGCTTGTTGGGATATTCAGGACAGCTGATTGCAATATTCAGGACAGCTGGTTGGGATATTCAGGACAGCTGGTTTCCAGACTGGACCCTGGTTGCTACTGCTAACTTTGCCGATCCCTCCGTCACCCCCAGCTGGTATTCGTCGGGCCCTACGAGCACCACTCGAACCTGCTGCCGTGGCAGGAGGTGGCTGCCGAGGTGATTCGCATCGAGCCCACTCCCGAGGGGGCGGTGAACCTGGACCAGCTGGAGCGGCTGCTCAAGGAGGCTGCGGCTGAGCCCGGCGCCAACCCCGACCGTCGCGTCATCGGCTGCTTCGCCGCGGCCTCCAACATCACCGGCGTGCTGAGCGACACGGTGCGTCTCGCCTGCTTGCTGCACCGCCACGGCGCCCTCGCCTTCTTCGACTACGCAGCCGCGGCGCCCTACGTGCCCATCGACATGAACCCCGTGGAAGACGCCGGCCTGTCCTACAAGGACGCCGTGTACTTCTCCTGCCACAAGTTCGTGGGCGGAGTGCAGACACCCGGCGTGCTGATAGTGAAGCGGGCGCTCCTCAGCAGCCCCGTGCCAGACGGCGTGGGCGGCGGCACCGTCTTCTTCGTGCGCCGGGAGCGCCGAATCTTCCTGGACGAGGCGGAGCACCGGGAGGAGGGCGGCACGCCGGCTATCGTGGAGAGCATCCGGGCCGGCCTGGTGCTGCAGCTGAAGCGGACGGTCGGCCAGGACCTGCTGGCCAAGCGGGAGCGCCATCTGTGCGACCTGACCTGGCGTGAGCTGCACGGCGCCGAGGGCATCTCTGTGCTGGGCGGGCGCGAGCTGCAGCGCCTGCCGCTGTTCAGCTTCGTGGTGCGGCATCCGGCCTCGGGCCTGCTGCTCCATCATATGGTAATTAGGGCATTGGGCTGGGAGCAGCTGCTGAGATATTCGACACCCCATGCTAGCCTTGTTCCCAGCGCCTGCTGGCTGCTGCTTTGCTTCAATTTTTCCTTTGATCTAAAAATTTTTCTTTCAAATTTTCTTAGCGATGATTTTGACGGATTTTGCAAATCAGTGCTGATTTTTTAGGATTTGTTGTGAATTAGGACTCACTCAGTGCTGCATCCATGCCACACAGACTCACTCAGTGCTGCATCCATGCCACACAGACTCACTCAGTGCTGCATCCATGCCACACAGACTCACTCAGTGCTGCATCCATGCCACACAGACTCACTCAGTGCTGCATCCATGCCACACAGACTCACTCAGTGCTGCATCCATGCCACACAGACTCACTCAGTGCTGCATCCATGCCACACAGACTCACTCAGTGCTGCATCCATGCCACACAGACTCACTCAGTGCTGCATCCATGCCACACAGACTCACTCAGTGCTGCATCCATGCCACACAGACTCACTCAGTGCTGCATCCATGCCACACAGACTCACTCAGTGCTGCATCCATGCCACACAGACTCACTCAGTGCTGCATCCATGCCACACAGACTCACTCAGTGCTGCATCCATGCCACACAGACTCACTCAGTGCTGCATCCATGCCACACAGACTCACTCAGTGCTGCATCCATGCCACACAGACTCACTCAGTGCTGCATCCATGCCACACAGACTCACTCAGTGCTGCATCCATGCCACACAGGCCTCGGACTCACCCCAAGGGGCCATCCCCGCCCGCAGTTCGTGGCCACGCTGCTGAACGACCTGTTCGGCATCCAGGCACGCAGCGGCTGCGCCTGCGCTGGGCCGTACGCGATGGACTTGCTGGGAATCAGCGAGCCGGTGGCAGCCCGCCTGGAGGCGGCTCTGGTTGGGCGCAGCGGCATGGGGCAGTTCGTGCGCAGCAAGTATTTTGACTACCCGCACAGGGAGCTGCTGCGGCCCGGCTTTGTCCGCATCAACCTGCCGTTCTTCATGCCCGACCAGGAGGCCGTCTTTGTTCTCCGCTGCCTGCGCTGGGTCGGCGAGCACGGCTGGAAGCTGCTGCCGCTGTACAAGGTGAACCCAGAGACGGCCGAGTGGCGGGCCATCGGACACGACCCGTTCCCTGAGCGCCTGTGGCTGAGCCGCGTCTCCTACGCCAGCGGCCAGATGACCTACCCGGCCTCTGCGTCTGGCGGCGCCGGAGGAGGCCGGCAGCGGCGGCGGCAGTCTTCATCCAGGTCTTTGTCGCAGCATTTTTTAACAGATTTAGTAGCGCTGCTAGTTTGGTGTAATAATAGGGGAAACGCTGCATCCCACGTCATATATTGCGTCTTAATGAAGAAACGCAAGGCCACCGGATATTATAATCGGCAGCATTAAAGCAAGACTGCCCCGATTCTCTGAAAGTTCAGATTGTTAATAATTTTAGGTGTTATTTTGAATTTTGCACAACACCTGTTTTCGCCCTCCCCACGGCCGCTGCCGCAGGTCGCTGGACTTTGCCCAGCTGATGGCCGAGGCCGACGAGCTGGTGCGCCGCTCGTTGTCGCATCGGGGCAGCCGGCGCCACTCGGACGCCACGCAGATGTTCGACGAGGAGTCCGGCCGCCTGCGCTGGTTCCTCCTGCCCTGCGAGGCCGAGAATGCTTTGGCCGGCGACGCCCCTCAGCAACCCGCGGTGGACGCCACCGCTGCCGCCTGTCCGGTGCAGCCCGGCCGCCTCCTGCCCGTCTTCCCCGCCGCAGCCGACTCCGAGCTGCCGCCGCCGACGCCTCCTCTGCCTCCGCCGTCCTCTGCCGCCGCCTCCACCGCCGCCTCCGCCCCCGCCTGCGGCCTCCGCAACCGGCGCCAACAGCCGCGGTCACCGGAGAAGCAGACGCAACAGCAGAAAAAGCAGAAGCCACAGCTGAGCCAGCAGCAGCTGTTGGAGAAGCGCCGCAAGAAATTCTGCAAGCCGGGCACGCTGTGGCGCTCGCCGCCCCGCAATATCTTCCGGCCTTTCCTGGAGGCCATGGAGGAGTTCGAGATGATCCGGGACGGCGACCGGGTGCTCATCTGCCTGTCGGGCGGCAAGGACTCGCTCAGCCTGCTGCACGCGCTGCATCAGTTCCAGGCCTACGCTGACCGGACTTCGGGTCCGCGCTTCCAGCTGGCCGCGTGCACCGTGGACCCCGTCAGCAACTCGTACGACCCCTCGCCTCTGATTGGCTACCTGGAGCGCCTGGGCGTTACCTACTACTTTGAGCGGCAGTGCATCATGGAGGAGGCGGCTAAGTGAGTTCGGCTCGAATTTTCTATCGTGTTTTTGTTTATTACATGTGTAGCTCACCGATTAGCTCACCCATTAGATCACCTGTAAATTTCAACTAGCTGCAGTTGAAATCGGTGCGAAGGTGTAATGCGCATCACAGAGTCCTCAGAGCATCCCAGGTCCTCAGATTACCCCAGACTCCTCACCTCAGAGCACCCCAGAGTCCTCAGAGCACCCCAGAGTCCTCAGAGCACCCGAGACTTCTCAGATCACCACAGAGTCCTCAGAGCACCCCAGAGTCCTCAGAGCACCCCAGAGTCCTCAGAGCACCCCAGACTTCTCAGTTCACCACAGAGTCCTCAGAGCACCCCAGAGTCCTCAGAGCACCCCAGACTTCTCAGATCACCACAGAGTCCTCAGAGCACCCCAGAGTCCTCAGAGCACCCCAGACTTCTCAGATCACCACAGAGTCCTCAGAGCACCCAGACTTCTCAGAGCACCCCAGAGTCCTCAGAGCACCCAGACTTCTCAGATCACCCCAGAGTCCTCAGAGCACCCCAGACTTCTCAGATCACCACAGAGTCCTCAGAGCACCACAGAGTCCTCAGAGCACCCCAGAGTCCTCAGAGCACCCTGGAGAGTCCTCAGAGCACCCAGACTTCTCAGATCACCACAGAGTCCTCAGAGCACCCCAGAGTCCTCAGAGCACCCGAGACTTCTCAGATCACCACAGAGTCCTCAGAGCACCCCAGAGTCCTCAGAGCACCCGAGACTTCTCAGATCACCACAGAGTCCTCAGAGCACCCCAGAGTCCTCAGAGCACCCCAGACTTCTCAGATCACCACAGAGTCCTCAGAGCACCCCAGAGTCCTCAGAGCACCCCAGACTCCTCAGATCAACAGAGTTTTTAGAGCACCCCAGAGTCCCCACAGGCTTAACTGATCATTCTTGGTGACCCCCACAACTGCAGGGTGGACTGCGACTCCATCTGCGCCTACTGCGCCCGCATGAAGCGCGGCCGCCTGTACGCCACGGCCAGGCGCCACGGCTACAACGTGCTGGCGATGGGGCAGCACCTGGACGACCTGGCCGAGAGCTTCCTGATGTCCGCCTTCCACAACGGCTGCCTGCGCACGATGAAAGCCAATTACACCGTGGAGACGGGCGACCTTCGCGTCATCCGGCCCTTCGTGTACGTCCGCGAGAGCAGCACCAGAGAGTTCGCCGACCTGGCCGGTCTGCCCGTCATTCCGGACAACTGTCCGGCCTGCTTCCGGACACCGACCGAGCGGTTCCGGGTCAAGCAGCTACTGGCCGAGCAGGAGTGCCAGTTCCCCGACCTGTACGCCAGCCTGCGCTCCTGCATGCGCCCGCTGTACGGCCTGCCGGGCCGCGGCGCCGCCCTCGCAGCCGGCGATGCCGCTGCAGCCTCGGAGCCGCGCAGCCTGGGCGGCCTGCTGCCCAGCCTGACCTCCGTGCTGGTGTTTCTGCTAACGCTGGCGTTCGCCGCCTTCGTCTACCGGCTGCAGCAGCCGGCCAGGGGGTGAGGCGCGCAGTTTTTCGACCCGACTCAATCGGAGGAGTTGAGTAGTGCAGTGACGAATGAATAATTTTTGCGCTTTGTTGACAGTTGAAGCTTTTTAAGCCTAAAAATCTTGAAAAAATATTTTATCCCTCCACCCAGCTTACTTTGTTCCTACTAGACAGGGCAGGTGGCAAATGAAAAACTATGATTCTGCATTTTGCAGCTGTGATTAACAGTTGATGAAGCTGGCCTGTGATTGCTTGAATTGGGATGGATGCGCGGGTGTGCCTACCTGTCCTGTCCAGTTCAGGTAAGCGAGATTTATAACTATTCTGTTATAATGAAGCAGGTAAACAGTATGCTCTGCTCAGCTGTCGGCTGTCTCGTTTCTGTCTTTGCCGCGTGTTCACTCGTGAATTTTATCAGATCAGATTTTTTTGTTTTAGCTGTTGCTGTTGTAGTTTGTTTCACAAATATGCGGTTGACTGTTTCTCAGATGTATTTTAACTGTCTAAACCTGCTTACACTGATGTCTATGTACGCATGCTGTTTTTTCTTGTGCTGCTTTGTGCGACTGCCCACTCTGGCCACACATGATGTTGGCTTATGCGAGTATCACTGTTACCTACTTACTATGAGTAGCTACCTGCGCCCAGTGTCATTCCAGCTGGCCTTCATGATGCCATTTGTGCGCCGGTGTCTTAAGATTTACTCAGAGTTTTAGCACGAATCGACAGTGCAGCCGGTGCGCTGCCTCCTCCCAGTGTTTTCTCTCTAGGCAAAACTCCTTTAAAACGTAATGGGTTGCTTCGGCTTTGACATTAGCTGGCGTATTGAATGTCCATCTAGGAAAGCTTTCGTGTTCAGTCTGCTGTTATTTTGTGAGAGTGCGCACTTGCCCGGCTCAGCTTATTTTACTAATCATTGCCAACTAAATCCTGCCGTCTTTGCAATCAGTGTCTTTTAATCAGTTTCCCAATGCAAGCGCTTTCCGGGTCATGTCTAAAGCGCATTTCAATAATTCAGTGTAATCGGAAGATGAACAATCTATCTAAATAAGGTTTGTGTGGTTTTACTCGTATTTAGTATAGGATTAGTATATTTAGATTTGATTACATTTTAGCTAGAATTGTGGTCTATTTGGGTGTGCTTTTTCGTATCTGTTTTGAATTTCAAGAGACAGCGTTTTGGTTTCATTTTGTCTGGCTGCTATTTCTATTTTTGCTTTTGTTGTCAGAATCCAGCGGCTGCATTTGTGTCAGTGCTGTGTTTTAGAGCGGAAATCCTATCCTTTGTTGACTGCCATTGGCTACCAGAAATACACCTGACCTGGCTTCTATGCAGTTAAAGATGAAGGAATTGCAGAATTAATGTTGTTTACATGAACATTTACTCGTACTTTTTTCAGAGTGGGTTAATTTATGCGGCTGCTTAAGTCAAAATGCTATACTTTTACTGAAATACATGTACCTACTTGCAACTTGCTGTTTTTCCAGGTTATTTGCAACTGAATCTAATGCGGCATACTACTGTATAACTGAATCTATGGGTGTCAGCATCTCAGTAAGATTGCAAATTTGCAAGAAAAAGCTCGATGACTTCAAAATAGCTCAGTTGCCTGGTTTTTATTTACTTATCTACTTATCTACTGTCTAATTCTGTTATGGCAGCTACATAATGTAACTATCGAGATAGTATTTTAGACACCTAAGCTAACGGTATGAGCACAGATGCTTTTTCAACGAATTCTAGATAAGTTTACTTTTTTACTTTAGGTCCTTTACAAAAATATAACGTTTGTTTGTTGGTTATCACGTATCCGTATATGAAGAAATTGCTTGATAGGCAAAGATATTTTTATTAGAATATACTGATATATTTTAAATTTAATAAGTGTTAGTAGACGAGTTTTTTTCACGAAATTCGAATCAGCCATTAATTCATAAGATTTGAATATCCTATAAAGGCGCTCGAGTTGTTACTGGGAAAGCTAATTTAAAAATCTATTTGCTGTAAATTTTGCTTTGCATTACCAAAAATCCAACTGTAATAATTTAGAATCTGTGGAAGCCTTAACTAATTATTTAGACTAGCCTAGGTAAGGTAGGGGCTTCAGCCTTCAATGAACGCTTTAACTATTTGCTATCTATTCCTATGAGTATGAGCACGATTTCAGTCATTTTGTAGTAGTTTTATTGGCATTAGAAAAAAGCCTGGTAGGTCTATTCCTGACCATATTTAAAGTGGCATAGTATGCATTAGAAAACAAATTTAGGAGGACAATCTGTACTGTATGCCAATGCCATCTGTGTGTTGTTTCTGTGCCCTAACACATTCACATACTGCCATGACTTCAAAATAGCTCAGTTGCCTGGTTTTTATTTACTTATTTACTTATCTACTTTCTAATTCTGTTAGAAATTACAGAATTATTATGCCTATGCATAGGCATATGCCATAAGGTAGGGCAGGCCTAGCCTTTGCCATAGAAAATTCTAGCATATAAGGGTCCCTATTGATAATGTAATAATTGACTAGGAATATAATCATATAGTACACTAAGGTCCCAGGTATGGGATTTGGATGTCATCACTGTCTATTTCCTTCATCTATTAATAATGGATAAACATTTTTTATTATTATTAAAGTAGGCAATAACTACTGGCTACTGCCTGCAGACTTAAAATTGTATTTGCAGAGAGCAGTGGCACAATCAGGGGGGTGGGAGGTGGTTGCCCCCCCCCCTTAGATGGAGATTGGAGACCCAAATAAAAAATCAAAGGGGGGACCAAGTGAATTTTTGCCATAAACAGAGCCACCCCTCTGCCTCCCATCTAGGGACTTTACCCTCCAAAATCTGCTTTTCCCCCCTAAAAAAAATTCTGGTTGCACAACTGGCAAAAAGCAAAAAGTTATTACAAGTGTGTCCACAAAATCAGGTTAAATAGGCCAACCTATTAGTTAATCAACCTAACTCCCATGTAGATCAAGGTAGGTGGATAAACTCCTCTCTAGGGTTAGTGGTACATAGATGTGGCGTGATGAGAGGTGGGTGCAAGGGCACCTATCCTAAATGGCTATTTTTAGGTGCACTTGCACTTGTTTGCCACAGTATATTAATTAGACTAAGGCCTAAATCAAAAACTAAATAAACTAAATTAATTTGCCTTAATTGCAATTAAAAATTGCTTTAAGTTTAGTTTGTTAATGCAATGTAGTATAATTTAAAAAGCTAATTTTATCAATTTTGTCTCTTTCATTTTTATTAACTTTATTTTAAAATATAGACATAGCTTGCAATAAAATTTTTGTTAATATTCTATTGTTCAATTTAAAATTTATGGTATATATATTATATAGCAATATAGGCCCTAAGCAAGTCTAAATATTATTAGAAGTGTCACAAGATCTTGACTAAATAAGATTCAAGATAATATTTTGACATTTTTTAACACAAGAAATCTCAAATTCCTTCATTAAAAATTTAAGGAAGGGTTTAAAAACTTTTTAATGGCACATAGATTGTTCAAAAATTATTCTGGTATATGCCATCTTCCTAACCATGGCCCTAATCTATATAGTGACACTTATATATGTACTTGTAGAAATTTAATATATAAGTATTGATTTTGTTTTAAAATACTCTTTATATATGCATATACTAGTTTCCTTGGCAAAGGCTACCTTCTTGACTATAGGGTCCCTATGCACATTTTAAATCTTTTTAAGCAAAATCAAGTTTTTTAGCATTTTTCTTAAGATATCATTTGATAAATAATTTTAGGTCCATATTTTCTTTAGAGAAATGAAAGTATAATTTTTTTATTAAATATTTTTTTCTTCTAGGTTATAGAAGAAAAAAATCTTGATAGTATACCTATTTGATAAAAAGTATTATTAAATTTTTAATGTTATGTTGTTTATTTCTATCAATATTTTAAATTGATAAAATAATTTTTTGGTTTAAAAGTAAATAACATTTACCTAAATATCATTATAATCATACATGCGCAACTGCTGGCCGACCTGGCCGATCTGGCCACCGTAAATTGTGGTGGACCAGGGGTAAGTCGCAAAAATGCCCAGCCTATAGAATACAGACGTAGTACTAATTAGATGACGAGGCATTTAGCCCTTATAAGACAGTCATAGTTACTCCTGCCGTTTACCCAAAATTGCGTTAGGGTTTCTTTCACAGGTAAGTCGCATTTTTGGTCAAAAAGTAAGTCGCATGGCCAGTGTAAATCAGGGGGGTTGCGCATGTATGATTATAATGGTCTATTTTGTCTTACTATCGTCTCAAGGGTTGAATAGGATCAACTTATTAAGAACAATAAAAACCTAAAAAAGTGTAGTTATAAATTCTTGAACATACAATTAATCTAAATAAATATAGATTTTTTATTAAAGTATTTAGTTTGTTAGACCTACCCATAAAAGTTCATTTGAGATCTTATACTATCTTAGTATTTATTAGATTAATAACTTTTTATTTAAGATCTAAAAATTTCTATTTTTACCCAGCAAAAGTTATTAAACCAAAGGCAAAGTGCAATAACCTTCTAGACAACCTGGTAGAATACTTTTATAGAACTATTCATTTATTATAAATTTATATTTAATAAAGAATTCAATTTTTATCCATAAAGTGTCAGATCATTTTGGCATTTTAATGTAAAAAAATACTGGATACATAATCAGAACCCATGTATATGATCAATCGATAGTAATCTGTAGATCAGTGAATTTTTATGCCTTCAATTAAATTGAATGTGTGCTCGAGTAGGACTGTGTTGCTTTCTGACTTAACCTGACCTAAACACAAGTAATGCATTTCGAACTGCACCGCAGCTACCTGCCGCTCCCAGCCCGCCAATGTCCTTGCCAACGCTCGCCCAGGCTGCGGCCGGGCATCCCCCAGACGGCGACGATGAAGAAGAGCAGCTGGACTTTGTCGATGACGTGCCCCGGGAGGCTCCGCAAGCGGCGCCAGCGGCTGTCCAAGTCGCGGAAGACGACGGCGAGGCGTCCGACTCGAGCGTCAGCGATGGCGAAGTTCGCACCAGCGACGAGGAAGGCGAAGTCCGCGGTGACGGCTCCAAGGACTTCGAGGAGGGCGAGGTGCTGTCTGAGGACGAGGCGGCCGCCGCCGCTGCTGCTGCTGCCTCGGCTGCCGCCGCTGCTGCTGCTGCCTCGGCTGCCGCCGCGGCTGGAGGAGGAGGAGGTGGCGCCGGTGGCCGCAGACGCTGCTGCGACGGCCGAGTCGGCAGAGGCCTCGAAGCCGGAGACACCATGGGAGAAGGCGCTGCGCATTGCTCGCGAGCGCCGCGCCAAGGCGCAGGAGCGGCGTGCCATGGAGGCGGAGGCCTTCAAGGAGAAGAAGCTGAACCTGCCGGCAGCCAGAGATGAAGCCCTGGCCAAGCAGCTGTCGGCCGCCACCACCTTGACACCGAAGCCGAAGCCGGCACCACCGCCGCCGGCTCCTCCGCAGCCTCCGCAGCAGAAGGCGCCGCCAGCCTCAAAAAAGAAGCCCGCGCCGCGCCTGCCGACCGCACTGGTGGCCCGGCCGGAGCCGGAGCCCATGTTCTGTGAGTACTACCAGGCCGCTGCCGAGGACCTCAAGCGGAAACGCTTCCTACCCAGAGACATCGACGATGTCGGTGAGGACAACGGGGACTCTGCCGCAGCCGAGGCCGCTGCCGGTGCTGCCGCTGCACTGGCAGCTGCTGAGGAGAAGGTGAGGCCCCATTTCGCTGGATCTGTGTCAAAAACAGCCGCACCTATAGGCAAACTGTAGAAGTGCAAGGAGCTGAATTAATACTGCTGGCCAGAGTTGCTGACCTTCATTTTTATAAGATCGATCTTATTGCCCGCTTTCACGACCCGCTTCCGCAGGAGGAGGACATCGAGTACTATAGAGACGTGTTCCGCGAAGTCCAGGAGACCCGGCGGTGGCGCCGTGAAATGGAGAAGCGGCAGCGAGAAGCCGCCGCTGCTGCCGCCAGCGCCCGCGCTGAAGCATCTGGCGGCCCGGATGCCGCTGCTTCAGGAGCGCCGACCGGTGGCCGCCACCACCGCCAGCCGCAGCAGCCACCGCACAGGCGACACCGCCGCGGTGAGAACGGTGACGGTCACGACGGCACCGGCCCACCGCCGGAGTCTGGCTGGCAACGGCGTGGTCGTCCGCGGCCTCCAGGAGACTCTGGCGGAGGACCAGCGGCCTGGGTGGACCCCTGGGACCGCAACCGCGCCGCTCAGCAGCGCCGGCGTCGCCAGGGCGCCTCCTCGGACTCCAGCAGCGGCTCCTCCTCGTCCTCGCGCTCCCGCCGCTCCTCGTCCTCCTCTTCCTCCTCCTCCGGCTCCTCCTCTTCCTCCTCGTCGGCGGCCTCCTCCGAGCGGGGCCGCGGCCCGCAACGCTGGAAAGAACGGCCGCCGCCGCCCGCGTCGGCTCAACCAGAGCGTCGCCCGCTGCCGGCTGCCTACAGAGACGGCGCCGTCGGCAATGCCGCTGAGACGGCTGCAGCAACTGACGGCGCAGAACGGCCGATGCCACCGTCACGCCGCCGCACGGACTCGGCCAGCTCTGCGTCTTCTAGCTCATCCTCGTCCTCGTCATCGTCGTCTTCATCTGGCGGCTCCTCGTCCAGCTCCGCTGATTCCTCGTCGTCCTCTGCAGAGAACAGCGACGGCGAGCAGCGGCGTCAGAAGCAGAAGCCGGCAACGCCGCATGCCGACGGCCAACCGCCCGCCATTGCTGGCCACGTGGGCGGGAAGCTCCGCTCGCACGCTGTCCTTCCGCCGCCGCCTCCGTCATCGACCGCTGTGCCACCGCCAGATCAAAGGAGGCCACCGCCAGATCAAAGGAGGCCACCGCCAGATCAAAGGAGGCCACCGCCAGATCAAAGGAGCCGCGCTAGAGCAGCACGGAAGCGCCGGCCGAGCTCCTCTGAGGTGGCTGAGGCGGGGAAGCGCCAGCGGCCTGCGGAGCCAAGCGAGTCTAGAAAATGTGAGACCCCCGCCTTGTCCGGGCTTTGCTAAACTCTAAATTGGCCTGTTTTCTTTAGCTTAGTAGTGATGCAGAATCTTAGTAGTGAGCCTGACTCGTACAACTTTGATCTCGTGCACAGATATTTGGCGTGCAACTCTCACCCATAGGGCGAACCTCACAGAGTATGTACAGGCCTAACGGAAAGAAAGTCTGTGCCGTACACCCTGTGTGCCTGCTCTGGGAATAGATAATGACTACTTGCGTCTCTGCAAGCTAACAATCATGTGATAATAATGGCCTGGGTGATGAGAATAATGTATAATAAATCATGTAATTGAAGCAGTTCAGCCAGGCATTAGACACGATTTTTTAACTTACTCAAACCCGTTCGTTTTTGCCTCTGCCACCCGCAGCCCGGACACACGACTCTCGGGAGCCGCGGCCGTCGCGTCCAACGCCCAGCAAAGATTCCGGCACGGAGGCCTCTGGCAAGAAGCGGTCCTCCACGGCGCTGTCTCGCAAGGAGCAGCTGTTGGAGCAGCTGAAGGCCGTTGAAGACGCCATCAACAAGAAGCGGGCCAAAATGGATGCCAGCGGGCAGAAGTCCGTGACCTGAGTTGACCTGAGCTGCGTAACCTATTTTATTTGTACTTTTAGCTCGTATAGCTGCAGACACGTAATAATAACGAGTATCGCTAGAACTGGCCTTGTGTTTGTTGCTAAGCGTATCGCGGCCCTCAATCCTATCTGTTCCGATTTTTCCCCCGCTCCCTAGTTTGTTGTTTGTTGCTCTGGCGTGTCATCCATGCTGAGACTCGGAAGAATAAGTTAGCCACAATTGTAGCCAATTGTACAAGTTCCTCGGATCCAATTTTATTAAGGAGTGTTACAAGGCAATTGTTGCTGTTGTGCTGTCTGCATTTTTATGACTATAATTAAATAAACGAGGCATCAGTGAGCCATTAATGTATTTGTAACACCTGTTCCACTATTCCAAAAGCTAATTTGCTTTGTCATTTTCACGGTTTTATTATAAAAAATTCTTTTTAACTTTACAGCCGATTTTCTTTGTCGGCTTTAAGTTCTAGTTTTATTCGTAATACTTCAAGTACAAATTGTGTCTGTACGAGTAAAACCTCCGGGGATCGTAACATTTGAGCATTAAAAATATGAACATCTGACTAGTCTGTATGAAATTTGAACATACATATAGTATAGCTTGATATTCTCACTGGAGCTCTTGCATGTAGAAAATAAAAATAATACAACATAACATTACGAGTATTCAGAGTTTTAGAAACAACTCTATCAATTTTTGCGTAAACCTCGAACTACATGTATGTATTCCTTGCACACATAGTGTACATTGTGAACTGTTCATGGTTAAAATTAGTGCTAAATGTGGCTATATAGTATTACTAAAAGTATGAAGTCTTTTCCATTCTCTGTACACTAGCTTGTCCTGAAGGTAGCTGTAACTCATTTCGGAATCAAGTGGAAATACACATCAAGATGCAGAGAGTATTTTTGACAGCTTTTTTCTTGCTAATGTTCGATACTGATTAAAAACTCTTAAAGTGTCTAAAATTTGTGTCTAAAAGACTATTGGTAAAACTTAAAGTCTTTACGGCTTTTAGCACAGTTTAACAAAATAGTTTTTTAACTTTATTAAATAAGGCGCAATCCTGCATAATGACCGTTATATATATAAATAACTGTTGTTGGCTTACTTTCTAAAACAAATTTTTTGATCCATTGGCTTACGGATCAGAGAATTATACTAGAAACATGATCTCTTCCTAAGTTTTGCCAGAAGATTACCAAGCTTCCTCCTTTTTGGTTGATATCTTATTAAGTCGGTTTTTGGTTTCTTCTGGTGACTCCTTTAAGTTACAATAATTTTCTCAAATTCTTAATATGTCACTTTCAGCAAGGTCAAAATTTTATGTGGATCTTGTAAGCTATTGTTAATTCTTTCCAAAAAACAGACAGGGTTTTCGTTTCGAAAGAAGTCTAAGCTTTTTAAAAGATTATTCTATGCTTAAAAATGCTTGCTACTAGTATTATTTCACTTCAGCTATTGCAACAATTAATTTATTTTTTTCAAATATAATGCAGCAGGTTCTGAGAATTAGTTCGAGCACGAATTCCAACAAGGCAGCTTTTACTTGTTTTTTACTTTTGATTTCAGTATTCCTACTTTTTAAAGCTAATATTAAATACTTTTACTGCATTTATTTGACACAATTTGATATTTCTAATACATATAAGCAGGGATAATAAAATTTTAAAGAAACTTATTTAAAAATATTTTCTAATTTGTACTCATAATTCATATTATTCTTTAGAGCAACAATATACAATTTCATGCTCTGTGGTTAAGAAAGCAATTTTATTTGTTACTTTTGATTAATTAAACAATGCTTTTTCTAGGAAGACTCTCCACCAACAGAAATTGTGGAAGAGGGCTATGCTGTCTACACTATGAAGATGAAAAAGCAGTTTGTTTCTGCAACTGGTTCTCTGGTAAGCAGTACATAGTATCTGTAGCCCAACTATATCATTATGCCCTATACATTACCCAAATATTAAGCTACCCAAATAAACACCACAGCATCGACAGCTGGAACAGCCTCCAGAAGATCGAGCCTGCATTTTCATGGCCGGCTCTCTTGAGGCCATCGTGGAAGGCCTGGCGCCACCGGACCACCTGGAGGACAAGGTGGACTGCCTGCACATGAACATTCTGCTCACCACCTATCCGGCTTTTGCTAGCACCGAGGAGCTGCTGCAGATCGTATTTGACAAGTGAGTTTGCTCATGTGCTGCAAGTGGTCAAGACTCAATACGTTATATGCTGAATACTTATTATTCAAATCAGTAGTAGTACATCGGTGATTTTTCTCCCAGGCTCCGCAACGGCAGCAGCCGGGTGAACTCGGAGCGGCTGCGCGCGGCGCTGCTGGTGACGCTGAATGCTTGGCTTGCCGAGCCGTTCCAGGAGCTGCTTCGCCTGCCGCCGGAGTTTCGCGAGCTCCGCCTGCTGGCCGAAGGCTGCGAAGCGGCAGCCGCGGCTGCGGAGACCAGCGAGACCGCTGGCCGGCTCGACCTCCTGGCGAGGCTGGCACGCCGGCGGCTTGAAACTTTTGGCGCCGCCGCTGCTGCGGAGGCTTCGACTGCCGAGGCGGAGGCCGCAGGTTGCGGCGGTCAGGGCGGGAGGCGGCACTGGCGGAGGGTGGAGTGGGACGAGATCGACGACCTGCAGGTGGGTTTGGCCGGGTGGATTTTTAGAGTTTAGGGCCCACATCGGGATCTGCAGCTAAGCCCAGCATCCCTATGAGCTGATGGGGATCTGCAGCTAAGCCCAGCATCCCTATGAGCTGATGGGGATCTGCAGCTAAGCCCAGCATCCCTATGAGCTAATGGGGATCTGCAGTCGCACCCAACGCCTATGTTAGTGGCTTCGTATGCCACGAAAACTTGTCTATGGCTAAGAGAGCCTAGACTACAAAGTGCTGTATAATAAAGGGCAGTTAGCAAATAAAAGGAAGGAAAAGGAAGACGCGAGTTGTATCGAGAATGTACCGAGTGTCGGTAAAAATCAAAGTTTTAATATTCCAAGTCTTTTGTGAGTTATGTTGTCGTAAAAGCCCACGACGATAACAATGGCGACGAGGACGCCAACTATGGAACTACTAGACGAAGGCGAGGATCCCCAAAGATGGAATCAGCGCTTCGAAATATGTGCCTCTCTAAACGACTGGAAAGATGACAAAAAGCGCAATGCCTTCCTGGCCTTGATTGGTAAGAAGACATTCAATATGCTCGCTGACGCTATTGTTCCGTACAAACTTGAGAAGAAGACGTATGATTATCTAAGCCAACTTCTCAAGAATCAAGTCAGAATGGAAAAGCCAACGATTGCATGCAGATACGAATTTCATAAAGCAAAACAAGAGGCCAATGAAGACATTGTTACATACGGCAGAAGGTTAAGGCAGCTTTCTGAAGACTGCAGATTCGGAGAGGACGAGGGCAAGAACCGACTCCGCGATCAGTTCATATTTGGACTGTATAATAAAGAAATCCTCCGCAAGCTACTTGAGGAGGATATTGAGAAACAGACATGGGAAAGAGTTACGGCAGTGGCGACAGCCTGCGAAGCGGTGCAAAAGAGTGAAAAGCATATATCTGGCTCCAACGTACTACAAACACGGCATATCACAAGTCGGCAGCAGCCACAGAGAAGTGGTGAGTACCGGAAGAGCCAACCTACAAGGAATGCAGAGGGAAGAAGTAGCAAGGAGATTACTTGTCTTTGCTGTGGAAAAGTTGGCCATATGAAAACTAAGTGTCGCTTCAAAACACGAAAGTGTGATAAATGCGGTAAAGAAGGCCATTTAAAAAATATGTGCAAAGCTTCGAAATTCCGAAGTGACCAACGAGGACCATCAAGAGTGAGATTGATGCAAGAGCAACGGCAGCGTGAACAGTTGTCGGACGAATAAAAGTGCAGCAAAATCTTCTCACTGTCAGCCAGTAAGAGTAGGATTTCTAAGCGTGTGCAGATCAACGGTCAGTCAAGAGTGTGGGACGATCGTGGATATGGTATTTGATACTGGCGCGGATGCTTCACTGATGTCTATGGACACCTTCACCTTCAGACGGTTGGCCAAGCCTACAGAAGTAGTATCTACTGGTAGGAGTTTTAAAGACTTTCAAGGAAACTGCGGCCAGTCAATGGTTGCTGTGAAGTTCAATGGGATCACAGCTGAGCTTTCCATCTTCATTGTGGACAATTCAAGTGCTGCAAGCATCTACGGCCTCGAGTGGATGCGTAAGTTGGAACCGGAGCTCAATATTTATCAGGTCAAAAACTTTAAAGCACACCTAACGCTGAAGGAAGGTTCAACGCCTGTGTTCTTCAAGCCAAGGCCGCTGCCATATGGTCTGAGGCACAGTGTGAAGAAGAGTTGGATAGAATGGAAAAAGATATGATTTTAAAGAAGGTAGACCAGAGCAAGTGGGCCACGCCAATTGTCTGCGTTAGGAAACAAAATGGAAGGATAAGACTCTGCGGCGACTATAAGGTGACTAAATAAATTTCTCTGTGACATGGTTTCCACGACTCCTAGCATCGAGGACGTGCTTCACCGTATGGAATAGGTGCAGTACTAGAGCTATCCAAGGGACCTGTCTTGTTCATCTCCAAGACTCTCAGCCAGGCCGAGCGAAATTATGCACAGATAGGGCGTGAAGCTCTAGCGATTGTGTGGACCGTGAAGCGACTACGCAAATATCTGTTCGCTCGAAAGTTTACTTTGGTGACTGACCACCGTCCACTTAAGTATATATTCGATCCAGCCAAGAGCATCAATAGTCTCGCAACGGCTAGAATTCAGCGTTGGGCAGTTGCTCTTATGTCTTATGACTACGAAGTAGAGTGCCGTCGGTCAGAAGAGATTCCAGTAGCCGACGCACTGTCCAGATTAAGATCAACGAAGGCCGATTTGCAACAATTTGACGTAAGCTCAGTTCAGGACACCCTACTTGTGGAAAAGTTGTACTTGTGGAAATTTCTTTTTTGATCGAAAAAAAGAAATTCGTCAACAGTCGCTGAAGGACGCTATAATGCGAAGGCTTTTCGCCCAAGTCAAGCATGGTTGGACCGAGACTGGAAGACGTCAGCTTCAGGAATATGCCAGGTTCGAAAATGAAATGTCCATTAAAAGCGGGATAGTGTAACGCGGAAGCAGGATCGTTGTTCCAACAGCGTTGCGCAAAACTGTGCTTAGCGCATTACACGAGGGACATCTGGGTGCCGAGCGGATGAAGTCTATAGCACGACCGTGTGTGTGGTGTCCGTCAGTTGACAGGGACATTGAACACCTGTCCAAGACATATACCAATTGTCAGTCGCAAAAAGATCACGCTAAGTGCGCGTGGACACCATGGCCTCAAGAAACGGAAAAGTGGAGCCGAGTTCACATCGACGTAAGCTCAGTTCAGGACACCCTACTTGTGGAAAAGTTGTACTTGTGGAAATTTCTTTTTTGATCGAAAAAAAGAAATTCGTCAACAGTCGCTGAAGGACGCTATAATGCGAAGGCTTTTCGCCCAAGTCAAGCATGGTTGGACCGAGACTGGAAGACGTCAGCTTCAGGAATATGCCAGGTTCGAAAATGAAATGTCCATTAAAAGCGGGATAGTGTAACGCGGAAGCAGGATCGTTGTTCCAACAGCGTTGCGCAAAACTGTGCTTAGCGCATTACACGAGGGACATCTGGGTGCCGAGCGGATGAAGTCTATAGCACGACCGTGTGTGTGGTGTCCGTCAGTTGACAGGGACATTGAACACCTGTCCAAGACATATACCAATTGTCAGTCGCAAAAAGATCACGCTAAGTGCGCGTGGACACCATGGCCTCAAGAAACGGAAAAGTGGAGCCGAGTTCACATCGACTTCGTTGGACCTTTAAAGACTTTGTAAAGACCCACGACGATAACAGCCTATATGGGATTTGAAAACCCGTCTTTAGAGGTCGAGTGGGATCCCTTTTTAACCGGGAGTTTAGGATCTCATTCTATCTCTACCCAGCATCCTTATAAGTCGATGAGGACCCGGCTGACGCCGCCCCCATTCCGCAGGTGGCGGAGCAGCTAACCCGCCTGGACGCCCGCCTTTTCGAGTCGGTGCGGCTGCACGAGTGCCTGGGCTCGCAGTGGGGCCGCCACCGCCGCAGCGGCTGCTCGCCCAGCGTCGACGCTACGGTGCAGCAGTTCAACCGGGTGTGCAGCCTGGTGGCCAGCCAGGCGCTGCAGCCGGGCCTGCAGCCTGAGGACCGGGCGCAGCTGCTGAACAGGTGGATCCACATCGCCCAGTACCTGCGGGAGAGGCGCAGCTTCTCCTCCCTGTGCGCCATCGTCTGCACGCTGAACCTGCAGTGCCTGCGGCGTCTCAGCCGCGTCTGGCGCCGCGTGCCGTCGGCCAGCCGCGACCTGCTGGCCGAGCTGTCGCAATTCGCCAACGCCGGCGAGAATTTCCAGGCGCCGCGGCGCGCCATGCACTGGGAGGGCACCGGCAAGGCGCTCAGCCGCCAGCTGTCCGTGCCGGGCGGCGTCGGCGGCATCGGCAGTCACCGCACCGCCTCCAGCGTGAGCCGCTTGGGTTGACTGGCGGGATGGAGTGACTGGCGGGACGGAATGACTGGCGGGGTAGAGTGACTGCTAGGATTGAGTGACTAGCAATTGAGATACATCCGGAGTGACTGGCTGTAGAGGCAGAATCCGGAGTGACTGGCTGTAGAGACAAAATCCGGAGTGACTGGCAGTAGACGCAAAATCCGGAGTTACTGGCTATAAAAATCGGCAGAGAAGCGAAATCACTGTGGCTTCGCCTCCCCCCCCCGCCGCAGCTGTCTCTGAGCGAGTCCTCCGGCACGGTGCCCTATCTCGGCACCTTCCTGACGGACCTGGAGGGGCTGCACTCCGCATTCCCGGAGCGAGTCCACGGTGGCCTCATCAACTTCGACAAGCGGCGCCGCGAGTACGACATCCTGGCCCGCCTGCGGCTGTACCAGGTCACCTGCCGGCAGTACCAGTACTGCGAGGATGCCAGGTTTGAGCACTGGCTCAGCACCATCGAGCTGCTCAGCGATGAGCAACAGCAGCTGCTCAGTCTGGAGATTCAGCCGGAGCGGAGGTTTGTGTCCACTGTGTGACCTGCGTGACTGCGGTGTAACCTGCGTGTCTGCTGTGTGACCTGCGTGTCTTCTGGGTGATCTGTGTCTGTCTGCTGTGTGACCTGCCTGTCTGCTGTGTGACATGCGTGTCTGTGGTGTGACCTGCGTGTCTGCTGGGTGATCTGTCTGTTCGCTGTTCGCCTGTTCGTCTGTTCGCTGCATCTTCTAGGCTACATGTCGGCGAGGGCCTTCTGTATAGAATGAAGTCATGTATTATTTTTTTGGTTTAGAATCAAGTTCTCAAGTATCAAGTTTAGATACAACTATACATGCACCATCATTCAACTAAATATCAATAAAATCAGCATGAATTAGAAAATTTTGTGTCGCCTTACCTGTTCTCACTAAGCCGCGGAATCTTCTTTGAAGGTGGTAGCTGCCGATCTTCGTCCTCGAAGTCCAGCTGCTCTGCTTCAAAGTCACATGGCCGCTTCATTATATTTCTTTTCTGGTGCTTTTAAAACTATTTTGTTTGGAGAAGTACTCTCGTAGCTCTTCGATGAAAGCTGAAAGTGAACAGAATTAGAAAAAATGTTTGTTAAAAACTACAGTACAGCATTGTTTGGCAGTAAAAGTCGCACAGCTTAGCCTATCTTTCCTAAAGAGTTTGAAGAGCCTTTTTGAACCAAAGAGAAATAGAAGAGAAGTAAGATCTTAGGCCTAAAACATAAAAACATAAAAACAACTATAAGAGCACACTCTAGAAGGCAGATTGTAGGAGAGATTGTAGGAGTATAGCTATAAATTGAATAGAAATGAAATAAGCAGAAAAGTACTAATTAATCGTATATAGATGTAATTATAAACATGCAAAAAGCAAAATGCAACAACATTCTTAAAAAAATTAGTAATGAATGGACGTACGGTGCTAAAAATTCAATTATATACAATAACACTTGGTTTACAGCTTACAGAGTAGTGGACGAGTAAATAATTGGCACCTAATAAATTACAACTATAAAAAGTGGAATACAAATATGAAATCGAAATTAGTCGAAAAGTACAAAGTCGTTACAACACAACATCACAACAAGTAAATAAATGAAAGTTAAGCACACGATGAAAGAAACACGATAAAAGTTAATTAAGCACAAGGTTGATACATTATTTTTTGGCGCGTTGCAAATGGCTTTTCCACATGTTTATGAAACTGTCCATTTGTTCATCGACTTTGCGTTGCTCTTTTGCGGCTAGTCCCCTCAAAGTCGAGTGACATTTCACTTGCGAGTAATAAGCCCGCTTGCTCGGCTTAATTGGGTTCTTGCTCTTCGGCCCGTTGTTCGCCAAGAGCTCTTTAATGATGGACTTGATTTTTCTCCCAACGTCAGAGTTCATCCTCTCAATCGACGCCCTCTGCCTTTGTAGAATTTCCTCGCTTTAGGAATTTCCGCTTCTCCTCTGAAAAACAACGCTGACTACGCTGGCTATTTTCGGTGCCGACCTAGCCAAATCGTCGTCTGAGCCGCCGCAGTCGTTCGCTAGGTCGTCGGAACAGACCTGGCTCTCGTTGGGATCAGCAGGTGGTCTAAGGGCGGATTTGCCCTTAGAAAACGAATCACGCGGCTGTGCCTCAAAGGACGAACCTCGAAGGACGCTAACGCGGCTGTGCCTCGAAGCGACGTTGGCAGCCGCATCGCGTCGAGGCTCGTCCTGTTGTACAGTTGTTGGCGACATGCGTCCGCCCTGGATGTCCGCCCTGGAAAACGAATAATGAAGTACAAAGAAATTAAAGATAAAAGAATCAGAAGACAGAAGAGGCACAAGTCATTTGTGCAAGAAATTCATATGAGAATATCTGGCAATACGGAGAGAGAATAGGGTCGGCATAATTTGTTAACAGAGATAAATCCGCACAAAATTACCCGAACAACAACAGTAAAAAATTCTTCATGTTGAGTATGTAGTAGAAATCTAATATGTACTACCCGAGATCACTACCCAATGTCTGAAGTTCTGCTAGTAGTGTTTTAAAATGCTTTAGAAAGTCTATTTAACTCTGTAATTTCTGTTAAAAGTGCCTTTATCTACGTAACTGGGCATACATACATGCATGACTCAAATATGGCAGTGGGTGAGCCCAGACTCAGTTGATGAAAGCCGAAATGTGTCTACAGAAATGACCACAAAATTATCTGAACAACAGTCAGCGGTGTCTGAACATTTTTCAAGTGGGGGGAAGGCTATTGGTGGGAAGGCACATCGCACATTAATTTTTTTAATCCAGGGACACCCTAACTCCTGCTTTTATGTCAGTTTGTGACATTTTTACAGCCACCCCTCCGGTTCCGACACCCCTGACAACAGTAAACATTCTTCATGTTGACTGAGTGGTAAAAATCCAATCTATATGGCTCAAAATCCCTCAGGAATTACCTTCAATCATTTACATCTCTGAGCAGATATCGAGAATAGACTCAATGAATAATCCCTTACTATAAGTATATAGCACAAAAAGCAAAAATATAATGTCAAGAGCATCTCTACGACAAAGCAAATTGTAAGCAAATTGAAAAGGAAATTGTGGTACTGCGTTTGCACCTGGCAGAGGTGCCAGAAAAGGTACTGAGATAACGTCACTCGGGTCTCATTTTGGACACAAACCAGAAAACACATAGATTCCAAAGAAGGGCCAAAACACAAACTCACTATGTACACAATGTATAGACTTCGTCGTTTCCCGACCGAATACTGATGTCGAAGCTTCTTTCCGAAGCAGACGGGATAGTCGGCACCATTGAAGTCGAAGCCGACAACGCTGCATCTTCTTCCTCACATGTCGGCGAGGGCCTTCTGTATAGAATGAAGTCATGTATTATTTTTTTGGTTTAGAATCAAGTTCTCAAGTATCAAGTTTAGATACAACTATACATGCACCATCCATTCAACTAAATATCAATGAAATCAGCATGAATTAGAAAATTTTGTGTCGCCTTACCTGTTCTCACTAAGCCGCGGAATCTTCTTTGAAGGTGGTAGCTGCCGATCTTCGTCCTCGAAGTCTAGCTGCTCTGCTTCAAAGTCACATGGCCGCTTCATTATATTTCTTCTCTGTTGCTTTTAAAACTATTTTGTTTGGAGAAGTACTCTCGTAGCTCTTCGATGAAAGCTGAAAGTGAACAGAATTAGAAAAAATGTTTGTTAAAAATTACAGTACAGCACTGTTTGGCAGTAAAAGTCGCACAGCTTAGCCTATCTTTCCTAAAGAGTTTGAAGATCCTTTTTGAACCAAAGAGAAATAGAAGAGAAGTAAGATCTTAGGCCTACGTAGTTATAAAAACAACTATAAGAGCACACTCTAGAAGTCAGATTGTAGGAGAGATTGTAGGAGTATAGCTATAAATTGAATAGAAATGAAGTGAAGCAGAAAAGTACTAATTAATCGTATATAGATGCAATTATTAAACATGCAAAAAGCAAAATGCAACAACACTCTTAAAAAAATTAGTAATGAATGGATGTATGGTGTTAAAAATTCAATTATATACAATAACACTTGGTTTACAGCTTACAGAGTAGTGGACGAGTAAATAATTGGCACCTAATAAATTACAACTATAAATGGAATACAAATATGAAATCGAAATTAGTCGAAAAGTACAAAGTCGTTACAACACAACATCACAACAAGTAAATAAATGAAAGTTAAGCACACGATGAAAGAAACAAGATAAAAGTTAATTAAGCACAAGGTTGATACATTATTTTTTGGCGCGTTGGAAATGGTTACAAAGTGTATAATAGAATTAGCAAACAGGAAAAAACACCACAACATTTATAAAAATTAAGTAATGAATGGACTTAAGTAATGAACGGTAATAAAAATGCATTAATATACAACAACGAGTAGTGGACGAGTAAATTGGCACCTAATAAATTACTTTAAACTATAAATGGAATACAAATAGAATTAATAAACATGCAAAAAAAGAAGTAATAAAATGAAAATTAAAAACATTGTCTTTAGACGTATAATGTCAGATATTGTCATTCAATCATTTCTTTTGCGAAGTCGCGACCATTGGGACTTCCATCTATTAATTTGCATTGTCATGCTGTCAGCAACTTCGGCCTTGTCCACAAACCGCAAGGACTGATGTGTCGCGACGTACTGATTGTACGCGGTCTTGCTTGGTGGGATCGGGCAGTTGCTACTCGGACCATTAAGACGCAGCAGCTCATCAACAACTGCACTGATTTTCAAGCCGTTGGCTGTCTGCATGCGTCGCTTTGACTCAGTGCGCTTCTCTGCTGCTGTTAACACTCTAGGAGTGTTGACTTCATGGTGAACGGCCGCATTGGCTCGATAGGCCTCCTGGCTAATGATTTGGTTCATCTCATTGTAACCATTGTAGGCCTGGGTAACCATTCCGCCAGGTTCGTCCATTGTCGTAGGGGAATTTATTGTACTCGTACTGATACTCGGCTGTTTTGCTGACTGCTGAGTGTTCACTGGTGTCGAGAACAGCGCGTTTGCAGTTTCCACAGACGCCTCCACGATGGGTGTGAGATTCCTCCTTGAATAAGAGGAATTTTAGTGGCGAGAGGTAAAGAACAAGTGCAAAAAATGTAAAATGCGTATACCTCTTTTAAAATGACGGGATTATGTGCAGCGAATGACGGAGATGAGAGGCAGATGAACCGAGAGGTAGACAAACAGTGCTACTTTTGTAAAATCTACGCTCGAAATACGTGTATCTATGTTGGAATACCGTAAAAAGAGGAAACCTGCACTCACCTCTTTTTAAACTTGACGAACTCATCAGTATTGTCAGAATCATCAGAATCATCAGTATTGTTGCCCATGTCGATAGCATCTTCCGCTTTCCGTTGGCTGTCGTCTTCATAGTTCTGGATGCCGTACTGGTCGTCCTCAGCTGCCGACTCATCATGACTCGTCCAGTCTGGGGCCATGCTTTCTAGGACGAATGCTGTCATCGTCATCATCCTCCTCATGGTCGTCCTGGTCGTCATCAGCTGCCGACTCATCATGATCGTCGTCCAGTCTGGGGCCATGCCTTCTAGGACGAATGCTGTCATCTTCTTCTTCTTCTGACTTTTTATCGCCTTTCGGCATAGTCAACCAGGCGGGTCCCCGTCTCACTCGCCAAGGCACACTTTCCTATGTCGAGCCAGGTTCGTTGCAGCCTGCTGTCGGCCACAGTGCGGGCACGGTACCCGTCTACTGCGGTAGATTCTGCCGATGTTGGCCATCGGTGTGGTCCTGATCGGAGTGTCGGCTTGGTCCGTTCTCGTGTTCTGTTTCTTGCACGTCCTCCAGTGTCTCGCGAAATTGCTGCTACTGAGCCATTTCCCGCAGCTTGTGCAGTTCGTGCGGCCGTCGGACTGGGTGGTTCCGCGGCACCACTTATGGTGGTTTTTTCTAGTCGCTTCGGTCTTGAAAGGTTTCCCGCACTTAGGGCAGGGGAGGGATACCTCCGCGACGGTGTGGTGCATGCGTTTGTGGTGAATGGCCAGGCCGCCTCTTGATGCGCATACCTTTTCGCAGTGCTCATATTTGCACCGGTAGCCCGTTAATTCGGTCTCTTGGGTGGGCTGTGTCCCTGCTAGGGGTGCTTCGGTTTGCTGATCGACTCCTTCTGGTGGTAAGTTCCCGCGCCTGCTTAACATCTTTTCTAGGATGTCCAGTTGATGCCTTCTTTCCTTAGTCACTGCTCTCCAAGTCTCCCGATCCAGTGCCAGTCTTTCGATGTCTAGTTCGTCAACCTTTGCTGTTTTTAACATTTTTTTCCAGTAGGACATAATAGTTTGTTTCCGTTTACGGGCTTTTCGAACACTCTCGAATGCTGTCATCGTCATCATCCTCCTCATGGTCGTCCTGGTCGTCCTCAGCTGCCGACTTAGCATGATCATCGTCCAGTCGGCCACGCTTTCTAGGACGAATGCTGTTCCCGGCATCATCGTCCTGCATGTCGTTCTTCTCGCCAACAGCTACTGACGAATCCTTGTCGCCGTCAAGTCGGTCGAGCTCGCTTGGATGACCGCTCCCATAATCTTCATCGTCCTGGCTGTGTTCCTTTTCACCATCCTCATCCTCTATCAGCGTCGGAAGCTCTACTGGGCGCGCGGGGTCAGGCAAAGCTGCAAGCTTTGCCTGCATGTTGAGTAGAGCGGCCATGGTGACATTGTGGTTCCTGGCTTGATAAAACTGCTCCGCAATGGCACTGGAATGGCGTCGGGACTCAACAACAACGATTTCCTCAGATGGAGAAAGCAGCTCCTTTGACGCAGTAGAATGTGCTTGGCGGATATGCGTTGCTGTTAGCTGAAAATTATGGAGAAAGATGTTCAGAAAGTTTCGAGCTCCGGTTGTTGTCAGGCAGCGGTAGTTAGGATGTGGTAGTGCGAATATCTATCTCCCTCAAAAATATCTTGGGGAATTGGGGAGTGTCCACTTGGGGAATTCCTTTTTTAACCGTCTCTAACTATAAAAATGAAAACTCTGTCTGTGTGTGTCTGTCTGTGGACAATTTCATTCGCTCCCAAATCTCAAACTCCCAAATCGCTCAACCAAATTACACCAAATTTTGCACCCACCCTAAACTACGGAGAATGTCTTAGGTTATCTTTTGATTTCCTAATTCGAGTCTTTTTCCTACCTAAAAGTATCAAAAGGATGATGTGATTAACCTGATTAAAATGCAATCCAGCAAAATTAGTTACATATGAAAATTTTAGCTCTAAGTTTCACATAAAGGTACTTTACATATCTGCGTGTGACCTGCGTGTCTGCTGGGTGACCTGCATATCTGCGGTGTGACCTGCGTGTCTGCTGTGTGACCTGCGTATCTGCTGGGTGACCTGCGTGTCTGCTGTGTGACCTGCATATCTGCGGTGTGACCTGCGTGTCTGCTGTGTGACCTGCGTGTCTGCTGTGTGACCTGCATATCTGCGGTGTGACCTGCGTGTCTGCTGTGTGACCTGCGTGTCTTCTGGGTGATCTGTGTCTGTCTGCTGTGTGACCTGCCTGTCTGCTGTGTGACATGCGTGTCTGTGGTGTGACCTGCGTGTCTTCTGGGTGATCTGTCTGTCCGCTGTGTGACCTGCGTGTCTGCTGTGTGACCTGCATGTCTGCTGTGTGACCTGCGTGTCTGCTGTGTGACCTGCGTGTCTGCTGGGTGATCTGTGTCTGTCTGCTGTGTGACCTGCGTGTCTTCTGGGTGATCTGTGTCTGTCTGCTGTGTGACCTGTGTGTCTTCTGGGTGATCTGTATCTGTCTGCTGTGTGACCTGCGTTTCTACCTGCTGTGTGACCTGCGTTTCTGCTGTGAAAGCATATATGTTAAATAACTCAGACATGCTTAGAATGCACAGCTTTTTAAAGTTTCTCATCTTGCCTCCACTCTGCAGGAATGAGAGCAGCACCGAGATCTCCAGTTTGGCGGTAAGATCAAAGGAATCGGCTAGATAAGCCAGTTAAGCCAGTGTGCTATTCAGCCCACTGTAGTTGGTTTCCTGAGAGCGGGTTGGTTTGAGCAGTCAGTTTAGCAGCGTCCCCTCCCTTTGCTCAACTCGGAACTTCCGACAGAGCGACGCGTCTCTGGAGGTCGTTGCGGAGCAAAAGGAGCCGCAAGAGCTGACGGACGTCTGCATTGTGCTGTTCCGCCTGGACCTGCCGGAAGGCCATCCGGCCTTCAACCGGCTGCATGCGACCGGCGGCTCCGGCGCCTACAAGAGCGTGCTGGTGAGGCTCGAGACTGAGCAGGGGGGCTGCTGTGCGGGGTTGAGATGGATCAGGTGTGGGATAGATCAGGTGTGGGATAGATCAGGTGTGGGATAGATCAGGTGTGGAATAGATCAGGTGTGGGATAGATCAGGTGTGGAATAGATCAGGTTTGGAATAGATCAGGTGTGGGATAGATCAGGTGTGAGATAGATCAGGTGCGGGATAGATCAGGTGTGGGATAGATCAGGTATGGGATAGATCAGGTGTGAGATAGATCAGGTGTGAGATAGATCAGTTGTGGGATAGATCAGGTGTGAGATAGATCAGGTGCGGGATAGATCAGGTGTGGGATAGATCAGTTGTGGGATAGATCAGGTGTGAGATAGATCAGGTGTGGGATAGATCAGGTGTGAGATAGATCAGGTGTGGGATAGATCAGGTGTGGGATAGATCAGGTGTGGGATGGATCAGATATGAGATGGGTCAAGTGTGAGATGGATCAGATATGAGATGGGTCAAGTGTGGGATGGGTCAGGTGTAGATTGTGTCAGGTGTAGAATGTGTCAAGTGTAGAATGTGTCAGGTGTAGAATGTGTCAGGTGTAGAATGTGTCAGGTGTAGAATGTGTCAGGTGTAGAATGTGTCAGGTGGAAGTGTGCTGTGTCAGGTGGCAGCCTCCTCTCCATCCGCAGGTGCACCCGGAGGACAAGACCGGCTCGGTGATCCGGGCTGCCCTGGAGCGGCACGGCCTGGCCGAGTCGCCCGAGCTGTTCGTCATCGTGCAGCTGCTGCCTGGCGGCGCCGGTGAGCAGGTGGAGCGGGATGGAGCATTGGAGATTTGATATTGATTGTTTAGGATGAGGTTTGATATTGTTCAGGGTGAGACTTGATATTTCGCAGGGTGAGATTTGATATTGCTCAGGGTAAGATTTGATAATGCTGGGGGTGAGATTTGATATTGCTGGGGGTGAGATTTGATATTGCTGGGGGTGAGATTTGATATTCCTCAGGGTGAGATTTGAAATTGCTCAGGGCGAGATTTGATATTCCTCAGGGTGAGATTTTGCACCATGTGAATGCAGCAAGCAATGCTCGCCACTTCCCGCAGAGTTGGTGGTCCCTGACCGGTCCAACGTGTTTTACGCCCTGGACACTCGGTCAGCAGCCCCGGTGTTCACCGCGGCCGCCGGGGAGGCCGCGGCCGACGGCCCGAAGCGAGTTCTGTGCGCCCTGCGGCACCAGCAGGTGCAGGGCGACCGCCTCATCAGCAGCAACCGGACGGCCGGGCTCAGGCGGCTGCTCCCACACTGGCTGAAGCTGTGATCTGAGCCGATATGTATCGAAAACACCTGTTGCTAAGGTTCTATTATTAAGTACATGGACCACTAGAACTGCCCCTGGACTGGGGACGAACCTGAAAATGTAAAAAATTCCAATGGGTGGTCAGAAAAATTAAATTATTTCCCTAAGGACTTTGCACTTTTAGCTTTGAAATTGTTCAACAGATCTGAAGAAGTACATGCAGTACTTTTTATATTAGAAGTCCTTCTACTCAGTACCGACTTCTTGCTTCCCCGAGCTGTTGGCACTGCGCCGTAAATCAAGGTGACAGCCGACCAGCAGCCAGCGAGGAGGCCAGCAGTCAGGCTGCACCTGTGTGCACCTGTGTGCACCTGTGTGCACCTGTGTGCACCTGTGTGCCTATCCCTGTGTGCACCTGTGTGCACCTGTGTGTCTATCCCTGTGTGCACCTGTGTACCTATCCCTGTGTGCACCTGTGTGCTTAGAGTCAGTGCAATAGAAACCCTACACCCTTATCGTGAAATTTTACATTTTCAGCCGTCCAGGTGTACTTTTCCAGAGGTCTCTGGTCACAGACATTATTTATAAAATTCCTGCAGTTAGAGGAGAAATCTGCAAGTCGCTACTCACAAGTAGCGCATTCCGTGCGATATTTGTATAGAATTTTCTTGTGTAGAAACTCGAATGCGTGCCGAGATGAAGGCAATTTTTTTCCACTCCCGCATAAGTCGTGTTTGCTGATTTCCTTCCGAAATTGCCGCAGATTATGAGTTATTCCTCTATTGCTTGATTTACAATGACAGAAACTGATTTGATTGCTTTGATTGAAATAATTTTGCTACTTTTCTATGCATTCCACTGATTGTAGGTCAGAATGAGAATCGTTTTTATCATTTTTAACAGATGGTCTATGGAATTCTTTGATTCCGCTCAGTGCAATGTCTTCCTGTATGTGTGCTCTGTGCAATGTCCTTTTGGATAATCAGCTTTTTTATATAATTATATAATTTACTATTTATTGACCTCGGTTTCTCCTCTACCTGCGCTGTACACTCGTATGTACAAGATAGCTCGTATATAGAAAATCGTTGAAAATAAATGAAATTTTTATGAGCCGCACCTACGGTCAGGAAGTTTTAATTAAACCACAGCAACCAGCTTGCTTGCAAGCGGCAACTGCTGGGTGCATGCTCTTGAATCAGAGTTCGATAAATATGACTCGAATTCTTACTGTTTTTAAGCACTGAGCTCAGAAGACTTTGGTTTGAATCGGCGAAATGCTCCAGTAAAATTCGGAAGCAGAAGGAACAGAAGTAGGAGACAACAGCAAGAGTGCTAGGAAGGACAACAGTAAGAGTGCTAGGAAGGACAACAGCAAGAGTGCTAGGAAGGACAACAGCAAGAGTGCTAGGAAGGACAACAGCAAGAGTGCTAGGAAGGACAACAGCAAGAGTGCTAGGAAGGACAACAGCAAGAGTGCTAGGAAGGACAACAGCAAGAGTGCTAGGCAGACAACAGCAAGAGTGCTAGGAAGGACAGCAGCAAGAGTGCTAGGAAGGACAACAGCAAGAGTGCTAGGAAGGACAACAGCAAGAGTGCTAGGAAGGACAACAGCAAGAGTGCTAGGAAGGACAACAGCAAGAGTGCTAGGAAGGACAACAGCAAGAGTGCTAGGAAGGACAACAGCAAGAGTGCTAGGAAGACAACAGCAAGAGTGCCAGGAAGGACAACAGCAAGAGTGCTAGGAAGACAACAGCAAGAGGGTTAGGCAGACAACAGCAAGAGGGTTAGGCAGACAACAGCAAGAGTGCTAGGCAGACAACAGCAAGAGTGCTAGGCAGACAACAGCAAGAGTGTTACGGCGGCAACAGCAAGAGTGCTGGGAAGACAACAGCAAGAGTGTTACGGCGGCAACAGCAAGAGTGCTAGGAAGACAACAGCAAGAGTGTTACAGCGGCAACAGCAAGAGTGCTAGGAAGACAACAGCAAGAGTGCTAGGAAGACAACAGCAAGAGGGTTAGGCAGACAACAGCAAGAGTGCTAGGAAGGACAACAGCAAGAGTGCTAGGAAGGACAACAGCAAGAGTGCTAGGAAGGACAACAGCAAGAGTGCTAGGCAGACAACAGCAAGAGTGTTACGGCGGCAACAGCAAGAGTGCTAGGAAGACAACAGCAAGAGTGTTACGGCGGCAACAGCAAAAGTGCTAGGAAGACAACAGCAAGAGTGCTAGTAAGACAACAGCAAGAGGGTTAGGCAGACAACAGCAAGAGTGCTAGGCAGACAACAGCAAGAGTGCTAGGCAGACAACAGCAAGAGTGCTAGGCAGACAACAGCAAGAGTGTTACGGCAGCAACAGCAAGAGTGCTAGGAAGACAACAGCAAGAGTGTTACGGCGGCAACAGCAAGAGTGCTAGGAAGACAACAGCAAGAGTGCTAGGAAGACAACAGCAAGAGTGTTACGGCGGCAACAGCAAGAATGCTAGGCAGACAACAGCAAGAGTGCTAGGCGGACAACAGCAAGAGTGTTACGGCGGCAACAGCAAGAATGCTAGGCAGACAACAGCAAGAGTGCTAGGCAGACAACAGCAAGAGTGCTAGGCAGACAACAGCAAGAGTGCTAGGCGGACAACAGCAAGAGTGCTAGGAAGGACAACAGCAAGAGTGCTATGAAGACAACAGCAAGAGTGCTAGGAAGAGAACAGCAAGAGTGCTAGGCGGACAACAGCAAGAGTGCTAGGAAGACAACAGCAAGAGTGCTAGGAAGACAACAGCAAGAGTGCTAGGAAGACAACAGCAAGAGTGCTAGAAAGAGAACAGCAAGAGTGCTAGGCGGACAACAGCAAGAGTGCTAGGAAGACAACAGCAAGAGTGCTAGGAAGACAACAGCAAGAGTGCTAGGAAGACAACAGCAAGAGTGCTAGGAAGAGAACAGCAAGAGTGCTAGGCGGACAACAGCAAGAGTGCTAGGAAGACAACAGCAAGAGTGCTAGGAAGACAACAGCAAGAGTGCTAGGAAGACAACAGCAAGAGTGTTACGGCGGCAACAGCAAGAGTGCTAGGCGGACAACAGCAAGAGTGTTACGGCGGCAACAGCAAGAATGCTATGAAGGCAAACAAGAATTAAGAAAATTTATTTTTCATATTTTACTTTCTTTAAAAGAACACATCAATTGAAAATCCAAACTGCTTATTATAAAATCAACGAATTCTAGTTTTTTAAAAATATTTTCCTCATAAAATCCAACCTTCATCAAGAACACAATCCCCGGCCCACCGCCATTGCTGTCTCAGTCCATTGCGTCAGCCTCAGTCCGTGAGCCCCACAATACACAGCAAGAATTCTTCAGTCCAGGGCCCCAAAAGCCCAGCCCCCTATGCGTCACCGTCCCTCTTCGGTGACACAAGACAATGGGCTCCGAGGGTCCCCTTCTACTTTGTTCTGTTCTGTATGTGGTGAGGGGGCCTTGGGGTCTAAAGTTCTCCCACACTGTGTGGGCCAGAGCCAATAGTTCGGCAAGAACGGGGGTGTACACTGAGTCACACCCTCTGGATGACTGGTCCAAGCGAGCCGGCCTCCCCCTGTCATAGCTTGCAATATTCGATTACGTAATCAGCCGTGTGGTGGAGCGGGGCGGCCTTGATGGGCCTCTCTCTCTCTGTTTCTCTCCACTCTCTCGTGACTGCCGAGGGTTTGGAGAGAGAGGCACAGCAGGGGGAGGGGTGCCTCTGACTGGCCGGGGGCGTTGCGTAACCCTCCCCAGCCCGGCACCCCTCCCGGGCCGCGGAGCAGGGCGCACAGTCATCGCATGAGGGGTGGGGGGTTTCGATTGTCAGAGCCGCCACCCCCCTCCCCCGCCGCCGGGCCATAAAACAGCCGGCCCGGCCGCGGCTGCCATTTTCTTTCGCTGCGCCCCCTTCTCTCGCTTTGTCTCTCCGTCTCCAGCCGGCTCCCGAGTGCCGGACTCCCCAGGTAAGTCTGCCATGTCCGCGGACTGTCCCTCGCCATCTCAGGCGCTTCAAATGTCCACGTGAGAATTGTTTGAGTTGCTTGAAGATCCACGTGGCCAGTTGAAGCTCTTCGCTGTGGCGAGATTTTGCATCTGATCCCCCTGTGTCATAACTCCCTGGTCTGCTCATAAGTCATAACCCTGCTTGTCTGCTTGTGTATTCGATGCCGCAGTGTACTCGTGCTTGTTTGCTCTGCTCATCAATACATTGTTCAACCGGAGAATTGCTAGAGTCACTATTTGTCCGTGCAATGCATTGCGATACTCGTTAAATAATAAATTAGAGCTGCGAGTAGTACGAACACGTAAAGAATGCCTTGCTTTCTTGTTATTTTAAACTTGCAACAGATGTCAACTTTGTCAGAATTGACGAAATTGTTTCGGAACTTGGCATGTAGTTTAAATTGAACTTAACCTACGATAGATTTCCTCTTTACTGATATGCAAAGTAGCCATACCATATTTTCAGTTTATTAACTTAACTATTCCAAGTATTTGGACTATTTTTCACACACTAGCAGGGTACATAAACTACATACTGAATGCATGCATCATTTACTTCTCGTCTGCTCTTGGCTTTCTTCTTTACACAGTGTTGCAGCTGTGACTGACTGACTACTGACCGCATAAAATTTTCCTTCCAGTTTTTTCGATCTAAGGAAGGAAATTAGGCACAAAATATCGCTTCAGTCTACTTGTAGTAGCATCAGTTGTAAAATATGTGGTTAAATCCTAAATATACGGTGATATTTTAGGAAATCTGTCGTTTTTATTTAATAGCGTCACTTTATCGAGCAGATGTCACAGTGCGTTCGTTTTATCACCACAATCGCACTGGTCAGGGACTGCAGGCTAATTGAATAGCCATGAAATACATCCTGACCATTAAGCCTTTGGTTTTAATCGCTGCCCAATATAAGCATGATCAAATAGGCTTTGGACATGAGCTTTTGGTATATTGAAGTAAATAGGCTACAGTCAATTCCAGGTTGGTCAAATGATGCTTTTCTCAGTCAAAGCCACTCATTAGTCTCTGATTTTAAATTTGAAAATATCATTCAAAGTTGAATGTACTGTAGATAAAATGGAGAAAAACGGCATGGATGGATGGATCTGATGAAAGCACGTGACGAATTCGACTGAACTCGGCAAGTTCAGCTGAGCTGCGCCAAGTTCCGCCAAGTCGCTCATCCAACAGAGATTGACATCTTTCATAAAGTGAAAAGCATCCACAGCTGAAGTCCTGTCTTACAGTCACTTATAGATTGCTAGCTCTTGGACACATGCAGCTCATACAGCCCATGAGACCTTTGTGCACCTGACCCAGGCATTGAGCCAGGCATTTCTATTCCAATTGCCAATTTAGGGAATGCAAGTCAGTCAGGCCGATATAAGAAAAATAAAAACAGAAAAATGCCTGACAGGAAGCCTGCCGTGCGCAGAACCGCACGGGTGGCCTCGGCTGCGTCTGCTGAGCTGCCTCGCATTCTGAGTCTCAGCTGGGCTCGGTTCCTTTCCGAACTCGACAGCCCCGCATTTGCGCAGCTGGCTGCTTAAATGAGCGCAAAAGCTGCCCGACTGAGTAGGGACTGCGAGCCTCTTCTGGATTTCTTAGAGAGCTCAGCTCAACAAAGATCCGTTGCCATGGTTACGGTGTCGTTTCATTTGGCTTGCGTCGTCACGCTTAGTCTGAGTCTCGTCTGCGGCATCGGCGCCTGCAGCACCAAGGGCTGGCGTGGGGGCGGCCTCTTTGATCTGGGCAGCGCAGGTGAGAGAGGCATGGTTAATTGGGGCTTGCGTTGGCTGGGAGCTGGCTGTTAAGCTGTGCTCTCGGCCTCTTTGATCAGGGCAGCGCAGGTGAGAGAGGCAGGTTAATTGGGGCTTGTGCTGGCTGGGAGCTGGCTAAAATCAGTTTCAAAATTTTGCAAGTTAAACCGGCAATCACTAAAATCTCCACTCAGCATCCGAAACGGTAGTCAAGGCGGCCTCAGTGCTTGGTGCCACCTTCACGGGACTCGCCCTGCTGCTGGAGGTGCTGCTGATGGCCTCCAACACCTTCAGGCAGAGTCGGCCGGTCAAAATTCTCTGCTTCGCCGGCTGCACTGCGGCAGGTGAGAATTTTGGCTTTCACATTCGCTTCTTGCCTACTTGAAGTAGAAATGTATGAAAATCATTGCTGAATTACCGAAAACCGGCTGATTGCAGCAGCCTCCTTGCTGATCGCCATCATCCTCTTCGGCGTCAATCATTCGGCGGGCGGCTTCAGCGTCTGGCTGCTGGCTGGCAGCGCCGCCTTCGCCATCGAGGCGCTCGGCTTCTACGTGGTGCAGTGGCGCTGCGCCTGAGACTGCGGAACCCGCTGCAATCTGCTGCCTGAAAATACTGCAATCACTTGTGTCTTTGGACATTAGAGAGATTTGCCAACTCCTACAGCCATCCCAGATCAACAACCCACACCACCAACCCACAACAACAACCCAGATCAACAACCCACACCATCAACCCACACCGCAAATTCACACCAACAACCTACACTTAAAACTTACACAGCCAACCCAACACTAACTCACTAAACCAGCTCAAGCTCACAACCTTTCTATTTTTCCAGCTTTCTTTGCATGCTTTGTCTCCACAGCAGCCGGGAACTTTACACTGCCGCCAGCAAACATACGCTAGTATTAATGTAGCTACCGTGCTTCTGCAGACCTTGAGGCAAATTTGGCTCTTTGCCAAATTCTCCTGTAGCTGCATTACAATTCAGAACTGAAAATAAACTGAAAAACAAAAAATCGCGGTTAATTTTAATTACTAATTTTACCTACCAGAGTTTTAATAGTTTTGCAGTGACTACTGTGACTACTGTACTGCCAGTGGCTTCAGGTTAAAAATGTTACTTAAAAAAACAATAATCTTCTGGATAAATTCATGCGAAAATAAAAGAAAGAAAAGAAATCCAGGTTTCAAAAATCCAAAATGTCTCTCAGCGATCTTTGGCTTCACATGATTAAGACTCAGAATCATTTGCGCCAGCCATAGCCTTCTTGTTAGCCTCAGCCTCAGCCTTAGCCTCAGACTTAGCCTTAGCCTCAGCCTTAGCCTTGGCGCTGTCCACAGCCCTGGCAACCGCGGCATCGTCCAGCAGCAGGCGGGTCTCCTCGGCGAACTCCGCGGCCCGGTGCGCCAGCTCGTAGACGCTCCTCGGAGCTCCATCGGCGGTGCGCAGCCGCTGCACCTTCTCCTCCAGCGCGTCGATCTCCAGCTGCATGGCGTGCTTCTCCTCGTTGACCGACCAGACCCACAGGATGATCCAGGCGCCCTCGCTGCTCAGAATCCTGTGCTCACGCTCAACCAGGCACCTGGCCTCCTCATTCTTGTTGTCCATCGCCGCTGGGAAGAAGCTCAACTTTTTGTTTCTGTCGAAATGCTTCCTGAGGTCTTCGCTTAGCGACTCCACAGTGCATTTGCTCGACCCGGCTTGATACAAAGCGACCTGCTTCTCCATTTCGGCTTCTGAGTGGTCTTTGTAGGCGCTGCTCTTCTTGTACGCGAATGGAAAGTACATCACAGGGCGAAAGTGCACACTTGACTGAACTTCCAAATTGAAATTCTTCCAGGCGTGGTCCACGGCCTTGTGCGAGTTCTCCAGCGTGACCTTGAGCACCTTTGTCTCTTTCTCGCGCTCTGCTTTGATGTGATGCCGCGTCACTTTAAGCAGATCTTTTCGCGGGTACTTGTCCAGCCCCAGAGCCTTCTTGACCTCCTTGCAGAGCGTCTTGAACTTGCGCTCGGCATCTTGTTGGGCCTTTCTGTACTCATCGTGCATCTGGCTGCTGGATTCCCCGTCCGAGCCCTTGGCCGGTTTGTACTGCATTCGCTTCTTGATGAAGAACGAACTGCTGCTGGTTTTTAAGTTCAGCAGCCGAGCTGCCAGCTCGTACTGCGCCTGCTGGTGCAGTAGTGGCTCAGTCTGAGGAGCATCTGGCACAGCCTGGGGAGCATCTGACACAGCCTGAGTAGCAATATCTGACACAGCCTGAGGAGCAGCATCTGGCACAGCCTGAGGAGGAGCATCTGACACAGCCTGAGTAGCAATATCTGACACAGCCTGAGAAGGAGCATCTGGCACAGCCTGAGGAGGAGCATCTGGCACAGCCTGAGGAGCATCTGACACAGCCTGAGGAGCATCTGACACAGCCTGAGTAGCAATATCTGACACAGCCTGAGGAGGAGCATCTGGCACAGCCTGAGGAGGAGCATCTGACACAGCCTGAGGAGCATCTGACACAGCCTGAGGAGCATCTGACACAGCCTGAGGAGGAGTATCTGACACAGCTTGAGGAGTAGCATCTGACACAGCGTGCAGCACAGCTAGTAAGCTTTCGGCAACACTATCTCTTGTTGTTCGTTCCTTCACATCTTGAAGAAATTTCTTGACTAAGTCAGCAGCATCCTTGCACTCCAGCAAAAGACATTTTACCAGCCCATCTTGCTTCTCCTTGAAGCTCAGCCGCTGCCATCGGCTCTCCAGCATGAACAAAACCGAGTCCGCAATGAGCGCACTCCTGTGATTCAGTTTTTCGTCGAGTGTCTCAAACAGTTTTATTGCTTCGTCGAATTGCTCTGCTTCTAGAAGAAGAATTCCGAGCTGCTCAGCAGACAGCTGGTGATTCGGTTCTGCCTGAAGGCACTCTCTGTAAGCTCGTATCGCCGATTCAGTGAGCTGTCGGGCCCCTTCAAAGTTGCCCACTTTTCTTTCGCACTTCGCCCGAACAGACTGGCGCAGAGCGTGGAAACATTTCGCCTCGAAGGCTGTCTTGTGCCCAAGCAGAGTCTCCAAATTCCGCCATTTGAACGGACTGAGGCAGCCTCTGACGTTCGGCACCTCATCCTGAGCATACTCATTCAGAGCCCATGCGATGCACTCCACACCCTGAGCCACCCGACCCACCGTGGCCAGAAAGTAGCCCTTCTCCGCCAGGATTTGGGCTGAGTGGGACGGCCTCAAGTTTCTCAGCCGCAGCGAGTCGTAGCGCTGGCAGATCCAGGCGACGTGCTCCTCCTTGGTCCGAGCTGTGCCAGCGGTGGCTCCGATCCCAGCTGCAGTCAGCACGCCATAAAATGCGAAAAACACTATGGCGGCCAGGATTCCTGCGGCTTGAATTGAGTCGGTGGCAACAATGGCCACAGCAACGGCCAGGACCGCCATAGCAGAAATGATTCCTGGGTGGAAGACGGCCAAGCTGACTCCAGACTCTGTGTCCGCGCTTGACACGGCTGGGTCCTGGTCCAAGTCAATCAGATATTTCGCCGCCCAGATGTTCCTCTCAGGCGCTGCTTTCCTGAAGTTCTTGATAGCCAAGCCAATGTTTTGATTGCTCAGGTGCCAGCGCGCCACTTGGTCATAAAAGTCCGGGCTGTCGTGGGATTCGCCAGGCTGAAACTTTAAAACAGTTGCAACCACCTGCTCCACAGAGCGGATGATCTCGTTTTCTTCTGCAGTTCTCTCTGACTTCGCGTTCTTGCCGCCTCTCTTGTCCCATAAAATTCTGCAGACCTTGAGGCAAAGCCTGAATGTCTCTACCAGTCCCGGATCTGTCTTGGAGCGGCAGGAATTGCTGGCGCTCTCCACCAGCTCCAAGCACTTGCTGTGCATTTGGTCCTTGCTGATGATTGCTTCGGCGTACCGTGCCTGGAAAAGAGGTCGCACCTGATCGTAGGCCGGCTTGCTCGCGCTGGCTTCTGCTTTTTCCCACAGCTTCAGCTCCGGACCGTCAGCCGAGCTGATGAAGTCTCGGTTCCTGCGAATCCTGGATCTGACAATCGCGAGACCGAAGAGCCAGAGAAAGTTCTCCGGCTCTTTCGCATTTGCTTCTTTTAGAAAGTCTTCGACTTCGAAGAGCTTTGAGTAGCCCAGGCGCAGCTTGATCCAGCCGATGGATCCGTGGAACATAGCGGATGTGTCGGGTCGGCCCCACTCAGCCTCCAACTCAGCGACATCATCTTTCCAACCAACTGGGAAGCCGTCGCAACTTTGCAGTACTTTTATTCTCAACCGAGCTGTCTTGATCAGGTATGTAGCGTCTACGAACTTGAAATAATTTGGAGAATTTTGCAGCTTCTCGGCTTCATTCAGGATCTCCAGACTTTTCGGCAGGTCCACAACAGCCTGGTGAGTGTGCAGCAGCGCAAGAGCCACCAGGTGCACCGTCTCCAGCCACGGCTCGCTCTGCCTCTTCCACTTGAACTTCTCAATCAAGTCTGTGACGTCACTGAGCTGGCTGATGTCGGGGAGCCGCTGGAAATGGCTGTCCATGACGTTCGATGCGGTCTCGGCTCCTCCAGTGCGTTGGTTGCGGAGTCGGCCGAAAGCATTGCAGATAGAGAGCTGCTCACTGCAGATATGTACTGCTGCCCTGTACTCAGGACTCTGCTCAAGACAGGAACAATAGAGACCCCTGCCGCCAGTCTCAGACTGCAGTGCAGTGCAATTGGGCAGCTGGGGGTGGCATACGGTTTCTATTGCTAGCGGCAGTGCAGTACAGTACAGTACAGTACAGTACAGTACAGTACAGCACAGTACAGTACAGTACAGTACACCGCTGCGGAGTGAAAACACAGACGGGAACTTCATTCCAGCCAGCGACTGCAGCTAGGGGTGTGACATTGTAGCACACTTTTGCTCTCCAAATTTGATTTCATTGGTTTGGGTGCATGACTATTTTCTTCTATTATCTTTGAAACTAAATGCTCGGAGATTACAGTGCGTGAATGTCTTATCACAGCTTGTGAATGCTCGGAGATTACAGTGCGTGAATGTCTTATCACAGCTTGTGAAAGCACGGAGATTACAGTGCGTGAATGTCTTATCACAGCTTGTGAATGCTCGGAGATTACAGTGCGTGAATGTCTTATCACAGCTTGTGAATGCTCGGAGATTACAGTGCGTGAATGTCTTATCACAACTTGTGAATGCTCGGAGATTACAGTGCGTGAATGTCTATCACAGCTTGTGAATGCTAGGAGATTACAGTGCGTGAATGTCTTATCACAGCTGGTGAATGCTCGGAGATTACCGTGCGTGAATATTCTATCACAGCTTGTGAATGCTCGGAGATTACAGTGCGTGAATATCTTATCACAGCTTGTGAATGCTCGGAGATTACAGTGTGTGAATATCCTATCACAGCTTGTGAATGCTCGGAGATTACAGTGCGTGAATATCCTATCACAGCTTGTGAATGCTCGGAGATTACAGTGTGTGAATATCTTATCACAGCTTGTGAATGCCCGGAGATTAAAGTGTGTGAATATGTTACCACAGCTTGTGAATGCCCGGAGATTACAGTGTGTGAATATTCTATCACAGCTTGTGAATGCTCGGAGATTACCGTGCGTGAATATCCTATCACAGCTTGTGAATGCTCGGAGATTACCGTGCGTGAATGTCCCGTTCGTAGGAGTTGAAGCGGAGAGACTGTTTGTAGTCGAAAAGTGCCGAAAATGCGGGGCTCAGCGATTTTGTTGATTTCAATATGTACTCTGCAGTGAGCCATTATTGCGCATCAAAGCCTGCCATGTACATCAGGCAGGAAGATAAATTTCAACACGATTGGCGCTGTCTCAAACACCGATCACAGAGCGTCAAGCCTGACGACCTGACGTAGCTCAGACGCCACTGCAAAAGGTGATGCAGCCGGGCCTGCTCGAGATGAGGCACTGGATCAAATGACCAGGATCTTAATGCTGGAGCTTAAATTGCTGCTGACCCAACCAAGGACAACTTAAGTCCTATATATATATATGTTACTTGACTAGTCCTTGGACGAACCAGGTAAATGCTAGCTCAAACAGCAGCCGCATCTACTCGTAAAAGCTGTTGCAATGTCAGGCAATGTTACAGAGACAATGGCTATTGCAGGCAATTTGCGGGCCATTTGCAGGATTCAGTATTCGGCTATGAAGTTTTAGTTATCGGTTTAGGTTTAGTTTATAGGCTTTCAGCACTCATGACCAAGACAATTAGGCAACGCCGTCACCGTCACAACGTGTCAAAAGTGACATGCAGCTGAAACGCTTCATATACTACTGTTTAACCAGTCAAGAACGCCGGGGACATTGTACGAGCTATACAGCGGTACAAATAGGCTTCAAAAACAACTAAAGAGACTTAAATAGCCACTCCGATGTTTCATGAACTCGACTCAAATGTCAATTACACCACTCTAGGGAACTTGAGTTTTATCAAAACTTCCTAGAGCCATTTCTGAGTCACAAACTGACATTCACCGTGGCATCTTCTCGATATGGCGTCTTGCCAAAGCTATCTGCAGCGACTAATAAAAATGCGAGTCCCCTGCTCCAGGGTTGACGGTGCAAATTCTCTAGACTAAAAGCAACATTCGTTTCTCGCTACTCGTTAGTAGCCGACCACCAATAACTGCCTCATTCAGTCGACCAACAGTCTGTTTGGCACTCAGTCATTCATTACAAGTAAACCGGCCCTAAGGTGGCTCATTTACTCATTCGCGAGTTCACTCTGGGATTTCGTCACTTCATGACCCGGAAAGTGCGGATGAAGAACGGCAAGGCTTCGTCAGTATCAGCCAATTTTGCATCATGTTGAAGGCCCGAAAGGTCCTTCAGGCAGGTTCGAGCGTATCGAACAAGACGTACAAACACTAAACGATTGGATTTACAGGTGATGAGATTCAATTTCAACTATATATTCTATGTAATGTGAGTGAACCTTAAGCTGAAGAAGTCCATTCACTGCTTATTGAGCCTTGTCTATGGCCTAAATCCCAGACAGTTCTAATGGTTCTCAGTCTCCATCATTCTTGCTGCTCTCACCATTCTCAAGCCCCCAGCCCACTGACTCATCAGTCACAAAATCGAATCGAAAACTAAGTCAGTCAGCCATGGCCGAAATTGAGAAGCTGCTCATCTGCGCTGCTGTCTTCTGTAAGCTCGAACTCCAGTGCTTATTCTATGCGGATTTTACCTACTAGATTTGCAGACTCAATTTGAATAATTCTTTCCTCTTTCAGTGCTCCAGGCAAACCTGGCAAGCACCGACTGCTACAACGGCACTCACTTTAACGTCAGGCCGGGTTTTCCGACAAAAATGCCCAAGTGCACCCCGACCACGGCCGGAAATTGCTACGAGATTTTGCACAAATTCACTGAGTCTTTGGTGAGTGTTTGGTCGTATTTGCAGTGACCAACCTGCCGCTGGCTCCCCTGCACTGCTGCTGACTCCCTGCACTGCTGCTGGCTCCCCTTCACTGCTTCTGGCTCCCTGCACTGCTGCTGGCTCCCCTTCACTGCTTCTGGCTCCCTGCACTGCTGCTGGCTCCCTGCACTGCTGCTGGCTCCCTGCACTGCTGCTGGCTCCCTGCACTGCTGCTGGCTCCCTGCACTGCTGATGACTCCCCTGCACTGCTGCTGGCTCCCTGCACTGCTGCTGGCTCCCTGCACTGCTGCTTGCTCCCTGCACTGCTGCTGGCTCCCTGCACTGCTGCTGGCTCCTCTCAAGCTCAGCTTCAACACCTGTTGATTTCAGAGACTGTTTATGGGCTGCGACAAATGCCCTGACGCAATAAAGAGCGTGAAGTACGACTTTGGAGCAAAAAAGTTAACCATTTCCGACTGCTCGGAGACCTCCGGCTCCGGCCTGTCCAACACCAAGTGGGGGAACAAGATTAAGAGCTATGTTCTCCAATCTGAGGTCTGCTCATTTGAGGACGCAACCGGCTCGAAAGGCACCATTCTCTGCAAGCCCAAGGAGAATTGCATGGCGGCCGTCATGTCGACCACCCCGAAGGTAAGAGGGCTCAGTGAGCAGTAGGATGAGACCTGCAATAGACCTTGCAAGCCACCCTACAAGCCACTCTACAAGCCACTCTACAAGCCACCCTAAAAGGTACCCTACAAGCCACCCTACAAGGTACCCTATAAGCCACCCTACAAGCCACTCTACAAGCCACCCTTCAAGCCACTCTACAAGCCACTCTACAAGCCACCCTACAAGGTACCCTACAAGCCAACCTACAAGGTACCCTACAAGCCACCCTACAAGCCACCCTACAAGCCACCCTACAAGCCACCCTACAAGCCACTCTACAAGCCACCCTACAAGCCACTCTACAAGCCACTCTACAAGCCACCCTAAAAGGTACCCTACAAGGTATCCTACAAGCCACCCTACAAGGTACCCTACAAGCCACCCTACAAGCCACCCTACAAGCCACCCTACAAGCCACCCTACAAGCCACTCTACAAGCCACCCTACAAGGTACCCTACAAGCCACTCTACAAGCCACCCTACAAGCCACTCTACAAGCCAATCTACAAGCCACCCTAAAAGGTACCCTACAAGGTATCCTACAAGCCACCCTACAAGGTACCCTACAAGCCACCCTACAAGCCACCCTACAAGCCACCCTACAAGGTACCCTACAAGCCACCCTACAAGCCACCCTACAAGCCACTCTACAAGCCACCCTACAAGCCACTCTACAAGCCACTCTACAAGCCACCCTAAAAGGTACCCTACAAGGTACCCTACAAGCCACCCTACAAGGTACCCTACAAGCCACCCTACAAGCCACCCTACAAGGTACCCTACAAGCCACCCTACAAGCCACCCTACAAGGTACCCTACAAGCCACCCTACAAGCCACCCTACAAGCCACTCTACAAGCCACCCTACAAGCCACCCTACAAGGTACCCTACAAGCCACCCTACAAGCCACCCTACAAGCCACCCTACAAGCCACCCTACAAGGTACCCTACAAGCCACTCTACAAGCCACTCTACAAGCCACCCTAAAAGGTACCCTACAAGGTACCCTACAAGCCACCCTACAAGGTACTCTACAAGCCACCCTACAAGCCACCCTACAAGCCACCCTACAAGCCACCCTACAAGCCACCCTACAAGCCACCCTACAAGCCACCCTACAAGCCACCCTACAAGCCACCCTACAAGGTACCCTACAAGCCACCCTACAAGGTACCCTACAAGGTACCCTACAAGCCACCCTACAAGCCACTCTACAAGCCACCCTACAAGCCACTCTACAAGCCACTCTACAAGCCACCCTACAAGCCACCCTACAAGGTACCCTACAAGCCACCCTACAAGCCACCCTACAAGCCACCCTACAAGCCACCCTACAAGCCACCCTACAAGCCACCCTACAAGCCACCCTACAAGCCACCCTACAAGCCACTCTACAAGCCACTCTACAAGCCACCCTACAAGCCACCCTACAAGGTACCCTACAAGCCACCCTACAAGCCACCCTACAAGCCACCCTACAAGCCACCCTACAAGCCACCCTACAAGCCACCCTAGAATTCACCCTACAAGCCACCCTACAAGCCACCCTACAATCCACCCTACAAGCCACCCTACAAGCCACCCTACAATCCACCGTACCGCCCTGCCTGCCTGTTCGGCAGAAGCGGTTCCGCGGCTGCGCCAGCAACTGCAAGGAATTCAAGCTGTCGGACTGTCGGGAGTGCAAAGAGAAAAGCTGCGACCACCCAGCGTTCGACTCGGCTGGCAATTACATAAAAAAATCCGGCGCCATGCAGCGCGCCGCCAAGACTCAAATGGCGCTCGGCGTGCTGTTCGCCGCTGCGGTTCGCTGCGCCGTGGCGCGAATTTGAGCGCGCCGCTGAGATGCGCACTGAAACGGACTCTAAAAACTTGGAATAATTTGAAAGAACTTTGAAACCCCAACTTTTTTCTCAGTTTTTTGTTTAAATAAGCCTGACTAATTTTTCAGACTACTGCAGCGAAAATCTGAAAGCATTTTAAACGAATTTCTAACTATTTCCTTTACAGTTAAAGTCGACCTCTTGCTGTTGAATTCGACTCATACGTAACAGCCTCTCTGTAGTTAATAAACAGGTCTCTGGCCTCTATAAACAGATCTCTCTGGCCTCTATAAACAGGTCTCTCTGGCCTCTATAAACAGATCTCTCTGTCCTCTATCAACTTGTCTTTCTGGCCTCTATAAACAGGTCTCTGGCCTCTATAAACAGATCTCTCTGGCCTCTATCAACTGGTCTCTCTGGCCTCTATAAACAGATCTCTCTGGCCTCTATCAACTGGTCTCTCTGGCCTCTATAAACAGATCTCTCTGGCCTCTATAAACGGGTCTCTCTGGCCTCTATAAACAGGCCTATGGTTTCTATACACAGGCCTCTGGCCTCTGTAAACTGGTTTCTGTGGCCTCTTTAAACTGGTCTCTGTGGCCTCTATAAACTGGTCTCTGTGGCCTCTATAAACTGGTCTTTGTGGCCTCTATAAACTGGTCTCTGTGGTCTCTATAAACTGGTCTTTGTGGCCTCTATAAACTGGTCTCTGTGGCCTCTATAAACGGGTCTTTGTGGCCTCTATAAACAGGCCTCTGGCCTCTGCAAACTGGTCTCTGTGGCCTCTATAAACTGGTCTTTGTGGCCTCTATAAACTGGTCTCTGTGGCCTCTATAAACGGGTCTTTGTGGCCTCTATAAACTGGTCTTTGTGGTCTCTATAAACAGGCCTCTGGCCTCTGCAAACTGGTCTCTGTGGCCTCTATAAACTGGTTTCTGTGGTCTCTATAAACTGGTCTTTGTGGCCTCTATAAACTGGTCTCTGTGGCCTCTATAAACGGGTCTTTGTGGCCTCTATAAACTGGTCTTTGTGGTCTCTATAAACAGGCCTCTGGCCTCTGTAAACTGGTCTCTGTGGCCTCTATAAACTGGTCTCTGTGGCCTCTATAAACTGGTTTCTGTGGTCTCTATAAACATGCCTCTGGCCTCTGTAAACTGGTTTCTGTGCCCTTTAAGAACATGTCTCTTTGGCCTCCATAAAAGACCAATCTGCAGTAAAACACCTTATTCAAAACCCTCTCTTATCGCCCATCCTCTCCCAAATCTTCCTTAATGTGCGGCCAATCCTCCTTAAATCCTCGGTCGAATGAAAGTTCAGACAGAATGGCTGGACAGGGCGGGCGGCCGCTCAGCAGGGGCCACGCCGGTGCACTCTGGCGTTAGTCAGTTTGAGCGGGGCCGGGCCGCTGACCCCTGTGCACCGGCCCGCAGGAGCAGCGACCCCAGGATATTCTGATTCCATTTTGATACGGCTGAGGAGGGCTGACAGCGGGCTTCGCCAGACAGAGGAGTGGAGATGAGGCGGGGGGCACAACAATGAGGCAGTGAGATCCAGACAGTCGCTGCTGAGTGGCCATTCACGGCCAGAGCGGTCAGCTCTGATCCAAAAACCCTGGGGCTCACAAAGCCGAACGGGGACTGCCACTGCTCCAGTTGAGCTGCTCGGGATGCAGCAGAGGGATGCTGCCACCAACACCGAATGGACAGGTGAGAATCTGATCTAGTCTATGTGCCTACCAGCCTGTCTCTGATCTAGTCTATCTGCCTACCACCCTGTCTCTGATCTAGTCTATCTGCCTAGAAGGTAGACATGGTAGATAAAGTAGACAAGGTAGACAAGGTAGATAAGGTAGATAAGGTAGACAAGGTAGACAAGGTAGGTAAGGTAGATAAGGTAGACAAGGTAGATAAGGTAGACAAGGTAGATAAGGTAGACAAGGTAGATAAGGCCACTCAGTTCCAATCAAATTTGCCGCAGAGCTGCGGGAGCCGCTGATGGTCCGCCCAACTTGCGGCGGTGCGCTGCACCACCCAGCCTCCTGGCAGCTGCCGACTCCACCGAATTTTCTGCCTCCGCCGTCTCCGTCAGATCCTTCATCGCCTCCTTTAACACCGCTGCCGCAGCTGCCGCCCCCGTCGCTGCCATCGCAGCCGTCACTGCCGAGGCCGCCAACCCCGCCGAAGCCGGCGCCCCGCCGCCGCTCGAACCGGTGCGAGTTCTGCGGCAAGCTGTTCAACAACTGCTCCAACCTCAGCGTGCACCGCCGCAGCCACACGGGCGAGCGGCCCTACCGTTGCCAGCTGTGCGGATACGCCTGCGCCCAGAGCAGCAAGCTCACCCACGCCACATGCGAACCCACGGCGGAACCGCCAGCTCCAGCAACACCGCCAGCGCCGGCTTCTCCTGCCGCTACTGCGGCGCTCCGCTCATCGTGTCCAGCACGCTGGAGAAGCATGTCCGGCGGTGCCCGCGGGCTGGCCGGCCGCGTTGCCTGGCGACAGAGGCGCACGTTCAAGATGACGATTGATCGACTAACTGATTGATCGATTGATTAAGCGATTGATACGTTGATAGATAGATAGATGGATATCTAGCAACTTCGTTAATTTGAGTGTTAGAAATGCCAAGGCTAAAGTATTGGCATGAAAACTACATTTTTCTTGAACTGTCACTGTTATCCCACCGGTGCCACTATTAATTGTCACTGTTATCCCACCGGTGCCACTATTAATTGTCACTGTTATCCCACCGGTGCCACTATTAATTGTCACTGTTATCCCATCAGTGCCACTATTAATTGCCACTGTTATCCCACCAGTGCCACTATTAATTGCCACTGTTATCCCACCAGTGCCACTATTAATTGCCACTGTTATCCCACCAGTGCCACTATTAATTGCCACTGTTATCCCACCAGTGCCACTATTGGTGTGCAGCAAAATTGTTCACAAAATTTCAGCTTTGCATCAAAATCTTCCGGAGCTGCAGGCAGTGGCTGCAGATCTTAATTAAAAAGGTAAAATATAAAAAGCAGTCTGAAGTTGCACTGTAATAAATTTTGCTAATTACTCTCAGGCTATTCTAAAGCTAACCTTTCGCTGCATGCCCTGTCTTTACCTCTCTCTTTTTCCCTAGCAAAATCCTGAGACCATGCAATATGCAGCAAAGGAATTGTCAGCCGGCAAAAACCAAGCAACCCTCAGGCAGGCAGTGACGCCAGCCTCCACGCGCCCTGCTACCAGCGGCTTCAAAAAGCAGATTAAGGGTGAAGACACTCGGCAGGCGCGCAGAGGAGGCTGGGGGCGCGGGCCCACCTGCCCGACTCTCAAAGCTCCCAGCCACCCTACACCTGCAGTCAACTGAGAAGGAGAGCAGCCGAGGACAAGCCGGGTTGCCATCCCGTGGCTCTGCCCCCGGGGGAAAGAAAAAGTTCTGCTCAAGTCTCCGTGAAGAGAGAGGGATGAAGCGGATATTGTTCCAGCATCTCCCGGCAAAAATTGCCCTCTCCACAGTTTCCTGCAGCATCTCCAGCTCCCCGGCTCCGTGTCGCGCCGCTTACCCACTTTCTTCATCCGGCTGAGCCCAGAGTACGGATCCCAGCTCCCTGAGCTCGCGACTTCTCACAGACCGCCTCCCCAGCCTCCGCTGTTGCCAAGGCCACATCGGACACAGAAGCTGCAAGACAAAGCCGAGGGTAAGAGAAGGAGGCCGGGGGAAGGAGGGTTGCAGCGGCTTCTCGGGATGAAGAGGCGGGCAGGTGGCCGATCTTGCAGCAAACTCTGAGTGAGCAGCTGCCGTAACTGCCCGCCAAACTGGGCCGAGACGTCAAGACGACTGCAGCAGCCCGCCATGGACCCCGTCAGCTTCGCGTCATCCAGCAAGCTGCTGGAGCTTCGCTGGGCCCGGGAGGGGCACCGACGGCACCGACAGTATATATATATATATATATAGATAGATAGATAGATAGATAGATAGATAGATAGATAGATAGATAGATAGATAGATAGATAGATAGATAGATAGATAGATAGATAGATAGATAGATAGATAGATAGATAGATAGATAGATAGATAGATAGATAGATAGATAGATAGATAGATAGATAGATAGATAGATAGATAGATAGACAAGACACCCCGCCCGAACCCCAGGTGAGCAGCATCAAGCACTCGCAGGCGCTGCCATCGGAGCCGCCGCCCAAGTCCTACCCGCACCTTACCGTCCGTCTCAAGAAGCTGCAGCAGGAGGAGGAGCGGAACGCTGAAATTGACAGGGAGAATCGCTTGCTGGTGGAGAAGCTGAGCGGCATCATCAACAAGCCGTCGGATCGGCTGGACAACTGGAACGCGTACGAGTCCGCACAGCTGCAGATGTGAGTCTGGAACTGAGCTTGCAGTCTGTCTTTGCAGCAGCTTGCAGTGCGGGTATAGTAGTGATCATGGGCCTAGCACGTGCCAATGCTCGATGGGGTGATGACGGATGCTGGATTGGGATCTGCCAGATGCTAACTGAGCTGATTCTTGAAGTCGCACCAAACCGCCCCACTGCAGAGTCCATAAGGCTTCAGAGAGGCGGCGACGCCAGCGGGCGCTGATGCGCGACAACCAGGCGATGTCCAACCGGCTGCTGGGCATCCGGTCCAGCTATGACCACACCGAGTGGGTGAGTTGCGGCTTATCTGGCCATGAGTTGCAGCTGATCTGGCCATGAGTTGCGGCTGATCTGGCCATGAGTTGCAGCTGATCTGGCCATGAGTTGCAGCTGCTCTTGCAAGTTTCCAAATTTATAATTAAAATGCACCTGCAACCGGGCCGCATACATTAATGCGCACATTATTAACAGGAGAAAGATTACAAAAGGCACAAGCACATCAAGGAGATGCTGGACAGCACCACCAAGGACTACACCTTCAACACTGGCGGCAGGAGAGCCGGAGGCGGGGTGAGCAACATGACCAATTTGTCGGTACGAGTTTTCCGTGTAAAGCTTGAGTCTGTCCCGCATTTTATTAGCATCAGACACCTGCTTCTCAGCATTAGCATCAGACACCTGCTTCTCAGCATTAGCATCAGACAGCTGGGTCTCAGCATTCGCATCAGACAGCTGGGTCTCAGCATTAGCATCAGACAGCTGGGTCTCAGCATTAGCATCAGACAGCTGGGTCTCAGCATTCGCATCAGACAGCTGGGTCTCAGCATTAGCATCAGACAGCTGGGTCTCAGCATTAGCATCAGACAGCTGGGTCTCAGCATTAGCATCAGACAGCTGGGTCTCAGCATTAGCATCAGACAGCTGGGTCTCAGCATTCGCATCAGACAGCTGGGTCTCAGCATTAGCATCAGACAGCTGGGTCTCAGCATTAGCATCAGACAGCTGGGTCTCAGCATTAGCATCAGACAGCTGGGTCTCAGCATTCGCATCAGACAGCTGGGTCTCAGCATTAGCATCAGACAGCTGGGTCTCAGCATTCGCATCAGACAGCTGGGTCTCAGCATTAGCATCAGACAGCTGGGTCTCAGCATTCGCATCAGACAGCTGGGTCTCAGCATTCGCATCAGACAGCTGGGTCTCAGCATTAGCATCAGACAGCTGGGTCTCAGCATTCGCATCAGACAGCTGGGTCTCAGCATTCGTCAGCTCGATCTGAAACTCACATCTCCAGTCAGAACTCAGTTTGCACTCAATCAGCACTCAATCAGCACACAATCAGCACACAATCAGCACTCAATCAGCACTCAATCAGCACTCAATCAGCACACAATCAGCACTCAATCAGCACTCAATCAGCACTCAATCAGCACTCAATCAGCACTCAATCAGCACTCAATCAGCACTCAATCAGCACTCAATCAGCACTCAATCAGCACTCAATCAGCACTCAATCAGCACTCAATCAGCACTCAATCAGCACTCAATCAGCACTCAATCAGCACTCAATCAGCACTCAATCAGCACTCAATCAGCACTCAATCAGCACTCAATCAGCACTCAATCAGCACTCAATCAGCACTCAATCAGCACTCAATCAGCACTCAATCAGCACTCAATCAGCACTCAATCAGCACTCAATCAGCACTCAATCAGCACTCAATCAGCACTCAATCAGCACTCAATCAGCACTCAATCAGCACTCAATCAGCACTCAATCAGCACTCAATCAGCACTCAATCAGCACTCAATCAGCACTCAATCAGCACTCAATCAGCACTCAATCAGCACTCAATCAGCACTCAATCAGCACTCAATCAGCACTCAATCAGCACTCAATCAGCACTCAATCAGCACTCAATCAGCACACACTCGGCCACTGCAGGGCTCAGACCTGGATTCGGAGCGCGGGGAGCCCAGAGGCCGCCGCATTCCTTCGCCCATGCCGTCGTCGTTGGGCTCTACATCCGACGTGAGTCTCCAGTTGCCAGGCCAGTTATTTCAGCTTCCCAGATTTCATTAATGATGACGCAATACATCTGCGAACCATTACAGCTAACAGAGGGCCACTCGAAGCCGTGGAGAGCGAATGCCAAACAGGTGAGGCTCCTGCAGCCTTTGCTGAACCTTGGCAGTCAGCCAGTACACCCATAAGTCCCTGCCATTTCCTCACGAGCAGGCAAAGCCGCGCCAGGTGCCGCAGAAGCTCTACGACAACGAAGCCAGAATGTTGATGAAAGTCTGCAATAAAATAGGTGGGAGAGTTTCTTCTTTTATTGCATAAAATATAATCAATACTGCATCATGCTACTTTTCAAGAGTAGTGAAAACTGCTTTTTAAATTGATTTTTTGCAGTTCAACCAAACGAGATTCTCCTGAAGTGCCTGGTGAAGAAGTCGCCGAAGCAGCGGCAGGCCATCCGGGTGCGGTTCAGGGAGCTGTACGACCTGGTGAGCTGCCGGACAGCCTTGCTGGTTTTGAGCGCAGATTGAGGAGTTTAGGTGAATTTGGAATTTACGGTACATCCCGCATGCAATGCCCCCGTGCCCAACCTACCCAGGACCTGGAGAGCCAGCTGAAGCAGTCGCTGCCCAAGGAGTACCGAGGCCTGGTCGAGGGCCTGCTGCACAACCCCTACCTGAAGGTGGTCACTGAGATCCACGCAAACATCAAGGTGTGTTGTAATTTGGGATCGCCTACAAGCCAGTAGCAAATACTTGAAGTATTAAGCGAATGGCACTTTGAATACACCTGTATAAGCTCATGAAATATGCCAATTTGTCAGTTCTGACTGACACCTGCACTGCTGTACTGAACTGCAGGACATTGACCCGTTCGCTCTGCTGACCCGCTGCACCCAGCACGACAAGGCCTGCTTGAAAAAACTGCTGGACGTCTACAAGAAACGTAATTGATTCTCTTGTTGATTTGCCTGCTGCCATGAGGCCTGACCGAGGCTTAGGAACCGTAATTTGAATATGTTAGCGCTAAAAAGTGTTTTACCCAGCAACTATGTCTCTAGGATGCTAAACTCGATAAACTTTTGCGTTTCCACTAATTTCTTTCATGCAAACTCATAATGGGATGGCACATTACGTTTCTAAGAAAGCTTCCGATTTGAATTCATGACGTATTTCGGTTTCTAGGAATGCTCTAGATTTAAATTTTTAAGTTTAAGGCAGTTGAATTTTGGTTGTTAGGAACGCCTCCAATTCGAATTAATGATGACAATTTTTTTGGGAATTATCGAAGGTGAGTAGAAAAAAGCACAGTCTGTTTCTAAGAATACTTCCGATTTACAAACATATGACTGAATCCCCGGGAATGCTTCGATTTGAATGCAAAGAGCGCAGCTGCCCTCTCCCACGCCAGACTACAGCTCCACCGTGGAGGCGGACGTGATGGACTTCTTCGGTGACGCAGACACCCGCGAGCTGACCTGCTCCGCCCTGGCCGGCCTCGTCAGCCGGCGGCCGCTGACCTCCGCCGCCGAGCTCGGCGACCTTCGCGACGAGGCGGCGCCCTTCGAGCCGGACGGGCTGCTGATGCGCGGCCTGCGGCTGCACGGCCCCGCCTTCCTGACTGAGCTGGAGGCGGCCGGCCTGGCGCCCTCTGGCCTGGACGGTGCCGACCGCAGCGGGGGCGCCGGCGCGGTGTACCGGCACCTGCTGGATCTGACGGCCAGGCGGCCGCAGGTGGAGGCCATCGTTAACGGGCTGGAGGCGCTGATGTCTGGCGACCTGCGCGAGCTCATGCACCTCCTGCAGCTGCTCAGCGAGGTGCGCGGAGTAGCTGGGGTCCATCGAGTATTCATTGATGCATATGTACCATGGTACATTAGATGCACCAATAGCTGCCGCAACCAATCAGTACACCAATAGATACACCAAAAGATGCACCAATGGATACACCAATAGATACACCAATAGATACACCAATAGATACACCAATAGATGCACCAATAGATACACCAATATATACACCAATAGATACACCAATATATACACCAATAGATACACCAATAGATGCACCGATAGATACACCAATAGATACACCAATAGATACACCAATAGATACACCAATAGATACACCAATAGATAGACAAATAGATGCACCAATAGATGCCTCAATAGATACACCAATAGATGCACCAATGGATGCACCAATAGTTGCCGCAATCAATCAGTACTCCAATAGATGCACCAATAGATACACCAATAGATACACCAATAGATGCACCAATAGATACACCAATAGATGCACCAATAGATACACCAATAGATACACCAATAGATGCACCAATAGATACACCAATAGATACACCAATAGATACACCAATAGATGCACCAATAGATACACCAAAAGATGCACCAATGGATACACCAAAAGATACACCAATAGATACACCAATAGATGCACCAATGGATACACCAATAGATACACCAATAGATGCACCAATAGATACACCAATATATACACCAATAGATACACCAAAAGATGCACCAATGGATACACCAATAGATACACCAATAGATACACCAATAGATGCACCAATAGATACACCAATAGATACACCAATAGATACACCAATAGATAGACAAATAGATGCACCAATAGATGCCTCAATAGATACACCAATAGATGCACCAATGGATGCACCAATAGTTGCCGCAATCAATCAGTACTCCAATAGATGCACCAATAGATGCACCAATAGATGCACCAATAGATACACCAATAGATACACCAATAGATGCACCAATAGATACACCAATAGATACACCAATAGATACACCAATAGATACACCAATAGATACACCAATAGATACACCAATAGATACACCAATAGATACACCAATAGATACACCAATAGATACACCAATAGATACACCAATAGATACACCAATAGATAGACAAATAGATGCACCAATAGATGCCTCAATAGATACACCAATAGATGCACCAATGGATGCACCAATAGTTGCCGCAATCAATCAGTACTCCAATAGATGCACCAATAGATGCACCAATAGATGCACCAATAGATACACCAATAGATACACCAATAGATGCACCAATAGATACACCAATAGATACACCAATAGATACACCAATAGATACACCAATAGATACACCAATAGATACACCAATAGATACACCAATAGATAGACAAATAGATGCACCAAAAGATGCCTCAATAGATACACCAATAGATGCACCAATGGATGCACCAATAGTTGCCGCAATCAATCAGTACTCCAATAGATGCACCAATCGATGCACCAATAGATGCACCAATAGATGCACCAATAGATACACCAATAGATAGACAAATAGATGCACCAATAGATGCATTAATAGATGCTCCAATAGATGCACCAAAAGAAGGACCAATAGATGCCTCAATAGATACACCAATAGATACACCAATAGTTGCCGCAATCAATCAGTACTCCAATAGATACACCAATGGATACACCAATAGATAGACAAATAGATGCACCAATAGATGCATTAAAAGATGCTCCAATAGATGCACCAAAAGAAGGACCAATAGATGCAACAATGGATGCACCAATAGATACACCAATAGATGCACCAATAGAGGCACCAATGGATACACCAATAGCTGCCGCAATCAATCAGTACTCCAATAGATACACCAATGGATACACCAATAGATACACCAATAGATACACCAATAGATACACCAATGGATACACCAATAGCTGCCGCAATCAATCAGTACTCCAATAGATACACCAATGGATACACCAATAGCTGACGCAATCAATCAGTACTCCAATAGATACACCAATGGATACACCAATAGCTGCCGCAATCAATCAGTACTCCAATAGATACACCAATGGATACACCAATGGATACACCAATAGTTGCCGCAATCAATCAGTACTCCAATAGATACACCAATAGATACACCAATAGATACACCAATAGATGCACCAATAGATACACCAATGGATACACCAATAGCTGCCGCAATCAATCAGTACTCCAATAGATACACCAATGGATACACCAATAGCTGCCGCAATCAATCAGTACTCCAATAGATACACCAATGGATACACCAATAGCTGCCGCAATCAATCAGTACTCCAATAGATACACCAATGGATACACCAATAGCTGCCGCAATCAATCAGTACTCCAATAGATACACCAATGGATACACCAATGGATACACCAATAGTTGCCGCAATCAATCAGTACACCAATAGATACTCCAATAGATACACCAATGGATGCACCCCAACAGATAGAAGCATGCATTTAAGAGTATCGGATATGTCTTGCGCTAGTTTTCCACTTATGCAAGGCTTTGTCCTAGGAGAAACAGCTGAATCTAATAGATGCACGGGCTCATCCTATACATGCATGTACAATCAGCCCCCTACCCGATCCGATGCCACACCGCAGTCGCCGACGTTGCTGTCGGAGGTCGGCAGCCAGGTTGAGAAGTCCCGCTCCATGAGTCTCCGCGAGCTGCTTGTGGCCCGCTGCCCGGGCGACACGGGGCCCGTGGTGAGCGGCCTGCTGCCTGCGAACTCCGGCAGGACGTCGTGACCGGCTGAAGCTGCTCCGATTGGACGAACATGCTCCGATTGTCTGTGTGTCTCAGTCCGTCTGCCTGTCTGTGTGTCTCAGTCCGTCTGCCTGTCTGTGTGTCTCAGTCCGTCTGCCTGTCTGTGTGTCTCAGTCCGTCTGCCTGTCTGTGTGTCTCAGTCCGTCTGCCTGTCTGTGTGTCTCAGTCCGTCTGCCTGTCTGTGTGTCTCAGTCCGTCCGCCTGTCTGTGTGTCTCAGTCCGTCTGCCTGTCTGTGTGTCTCAGTCCGTCTGCCGGTCTGTGTGTCTCAGTCCGTCTGCCGGTCTGTGTGTCTCAGTCCGTCTGCCTGTCTGTGTGTCTCAGTCCGTCTGCCTGTCTGTGTGTCTCAGTCCGTCTGCCTGTCTGTGTGTCTCAGTCCGTCTGCCTGTCTGTGTGTCTCAGTCCGTCTGCCGGTCTGTGTGTCTCAGTCCGTCTGCCTGTCTGTGTGTCTCAGTCCGTCTGCCTGTCTGTGTGTCTCAGTCCGTCTGCCTGTCTGTGTGTCTCAGTCCGTCTGCCTGTCTGTGTGTCTCAGTCCGTCTGCCTGTCTGTGTGTCTCCGTCTGTCTGCCTGTCTGTGTGTCTCAGTCCGTCTGCCGGTCTGTGTGTCTCAGTCCGTCTGCCTGTCTGCGTGTCTCAGTCCGTCTGCCTGTCTGTGTGTCTCCGTCTGTCTGCCTGTCTGTGTGTCTCCGTCTGTCTGCCTGTCTGTCAGCCCATCTATCTGTCTCCTCCTTATATAGCTTATAACGTTTTATAAAAATGTAACTGTGTCAAACGGGAACTTATTATTGTTGCTTGTCCAAAGTTTCCCAGCCTATAATTATTCCTTTGCTTCATCAATTCTTCAATCTGCGGAACTTTCCTGCCGTCAAACATTTTGATAATTCAATTTTAAAACGGATTTTCAAGGCTTTTTCTAGACTTGCGGCCGTCCTGGAGAGTTTCTATCCGAATTGCGGAGCGCAAATTTTTGCAGATGTCCCAGAAAATTCGATCTGTCCAAAATGCACCGCGGTTTCCATCGAAGTAAACCAGTAAAATATTTTAATCCCCACCGCGTCACTGCTACGCCGTGTGCAGATTTTAAAATCGAGTCAGTTGTAAAGGCGAACCAATCCAAATCCATTTAAGGCATCTGAAGTGCAGGTGCCGCGGTAGCCAGCGCAGTTAAATTTCAAATTCATTGGAAATTTTACCATATGCAGCTGCACTTTCACTGCCGGGAGATTACGTCCGAATTTTCCCAGGGTACCCCTCGGACTTCGGCTGGGAGTTTCTAAACGAAGAGTTTGAATCAGAGCAGCAGGATGATGAGATACAGATATTCAGACTCAGACACCAACTGGGCGAGACTCGGACACCAACTGGGCGAGACTCAGACACCAACTGGATGAGACTCAGACACCAACTGGGCGAGACTCAGACACCAACTGGCTGAGACTCAGACACCAACTGGCTGAGACTCAGACACCAACTGGGCGAGACTCAGACACCAACTGGCTGAGACTCAGACACCAACTGGCTGAGACTCAGACACCAACTGGGCGAGACTCAGGCACCAACTGGATGAGACTCGGACACCAACTGGGCGAGACTCAGACACCAACTGGGCGAGACTCAGACACCAACTGGGCGAGACTCAGACACCAACTGGCTGAGACTCAGACACCAACTGGGCGAGACTCAGACACCAACTGGCTGAGACTCAGACACCAACTGGGCGAGACTCAGGCACCAACTGGATGAGACTCGGACACCAACTGGGCGAGACTCAGACACCAACTGGATGAGACTCAGACACCAACTGGATGAGACTCAGCCACCAACTGGGCGAGACTCAGACACCAACTGGATGAGACTCAGCCACCAACTGGGCGAGACTCAGACACCAACTGGGCGAGACTCAGACACCAACTGGGCGAGACTCAGACGCCAACTGGGCGAGACCCAGACACCAACTGGCTGAGACTCAGACACCAACTGGGCGAGACTCAGACACCAACTGGCTGAGACTCAGACACCAACTGGGCGAGACTCAGGCACCAACTGGATGAGACTCGGACACCAACTGGGCGAGACTCAGACACCAACTGGGCGAGACTCAGACACCAACTGGATGAGACTCAGCCACCAACTGGGCGAGACTCAGACACCAACTGGATGAGACTCAGCCACCAACTGGGCGAGACTCAGACACCAACTGGGCGAGACTCAGACACCAACTGGGCGAGACTCAGACGCCAACTGGGCGAGACCCAGACACCAACTGGCTGAGACTCAGACACCAACTGGGCGAGACTCAGACACCAACTGACTGAGACTCAGACACCAACTGACTGAGACTCAAACACCAACTGACTGAGACTCAGACACCAACTGACTGAGACTCAAACACCAACTGACTGAGACTCAGACACCAAGTGACTGAGACTCAGACACCAACATGGCGAGGCTCAAAATACAACCCGGGCGTCATCAGCAGTGAGACCTTGTTACAGCTACTTTAAGAGCTCAGCCAGTGCTCAGATTCGCGAACTCAGTCAGACTCAGGCCAGAGGCACCCGGCCTGTCACTGAGCGAGCACTCAGGCAGTCCCAGCAAATTGGTCAGTCCATTCCGATCTTTTCGAGCGAACCGGGGGGGGGGGAGGGAGGCGGCGGCGTCGGCCCAGTGCGCAGCGCCTCGGTCGGGTGAGCTCTTGATGTGCCGCGAGACCAGCAACTGTGTGTGGCACTCCGCTGACAGCCCCAAGCCTAGCAACATCCCCGCTGGGACTCTCACGGTGCAGCAATAATTGCGGGTAGCCGAGGCTCAAAACAAACGCAAAGCAGGAATTATTCATCACTCGGCCGTGCCACAGACCCGCAACCCGCTTTAAAATATTGATTCCAATGAGCAGCATTGAAGGTAAAACTGGATCAACTTTTCCTGCAAATTTGGTGAAGCTTTGAGAACTGCGCTTTAAAGAACATTCTGAACTTACCCAGTGGGCTACTGCGTATGTTGTGAAATTGATTTGCACTGTAGTCTGTGCAGCTGAGGCAGAACATTTCCTACGACATCAGTGTAAACAAATATTCTGTTTTAATTCTTACAGTAAGGTTCAGAGACACTGGTCTCTCTGGATGCTAACTTAAATCCTTGTTTAATCTGAAGCTGAAATGCAATAAGAATTCTGTGCTCTCCATGGCCAACTTCATCAGGTTCAAGCCACACTGCACAAAAGACTTGCATTTGGTGCAGTTATGGCCATAGACAGTAGTGTTTAGTCAGCCTACGGGTCAGCCTACAGCAGCCCGCCCGCTGAGATGTCTATGGCCAAAGACTAACCAAACGCGTTTCACAAGCCTTCAGGTTAGTAGCCTATCGAACACGAGCCAGCGGACCAGGGCTCGGCTGTGGAGGCGACGAGCGCACCCCAGCTACACAATATCAAGCCATGGCTGTGCACCCTGCAATAAGGGCATCTGCGTACAGCGGAATGGCCGCACATATCTTTGCCTTTAGCTTTTAGCCTTTAAAGCAGCAAAGAAGTAAAACATGTTTGAAGCATAAAACGAACGCCATGATTTTGGTAGAACAGCGAAAATCAATTCCATGACAGCGGCTAATTAAATGTGCATTTATATCGCGAATCAGAGCGAGCGAAATATTTTTGTCCCCAGTGTCTGCCTGATAGAAAGGGCTTCAATAATTAGCAAGTTGGGATGGGGACTGACAATACAATTTGAATAGAATAAGTGAAGCATTTGCTAAAATCAGCACAGCTAATGAACAGAAATTGAGAACAGATGATGCATGCAGTTATTGGAGAGGGGCTGCATACGCATGCAGATGCTCGTGCGCATTAGCAAACCTGCGCTCGTGGCAGCCAAAAAAGCGCGACGCCAAACAAAACGCAGCTCGCTACAGAAATTCGCGCCATCCAAAGTCAGCACGGGAGAGTCGCCTAACAAAACTGGATTTGTTTTAATTTAACAGCGACTGGGGTGTACTTTTATGCGATCTAACAGCAACAGAGAGGTGAGCGGCAGAACGGGCATGAACAGCCTTCAAACCCCATTCATTGGACTGGGCGCCATTTCGAATACAGTTAAACTCAAATTCTGGAGCAGGACTCGGGGAGCATTCAAACAGATCAGTGAGAAGCCATTCAAGTCAGCCAGCCACATTGATTTCCGCACTACTCCGAGAAGTAGAAGGCTGTTAAACGGCTGTTAAACGGCTGTCATCCCTGCAAAGACGGAGAGGTCATCTGAAGTCACCTGGCAGACGGCGGCAGCGGCTACTTGGCCTCGGCCTTTGGCGGGTTGATCTTGACCACCAGCACCAGGTAGTACAGCCAGTAGAAGCAGTTGTACAGCAGGAAGCAGGCGGGAAACAGGAAGCGGCTGTACGCGTCGATGTCCGAGTCCGGCGCGGGCACTGGCGAGGCTGGCGGCGCGCCGCCTTTGCCGCCGCCACTGACGCCGCCGCCGACGCCGCCCTCTTCAACGCTGACAGCCAGGAGATCCTCGAGCTCCTCCGGGAAGCCGGGATAGCCGTGGCCGCCGCCGATGTGGCCGCACGGCAGGCCGGGCGGCGGGCCGCGGATGACGGCGAGGCGCTGCAGCTCGGAGCGGACGACGTTGCGGATCTCCTGCTGCCAGCTCTCCATCTTGGTGCGCCGCGCCCGGAAGGAGGCCACGGCGAACTCGATGAGGGCGCCGATGACGAACATGATGCTGGCGATGATCCAGATGTCGATGGCCTTGATGTAGGCAACCCTGTGAAGGCGGCGGGGCGGAGGGTTAGTCAGGTAGACTGAATAAAAAAGGCACTGCAGAGCCCTGTCTGATATTTTCTGCTTTTTTCAACACAACCTCGAAAAAATTAGCAGTGTTGCATTCTCAAGTTTATCAGTTTAGAAGTTTGCAAAAATCAGCAAAATCTTGGAGTTGAAAATTCCGATCTCTCCTCTGCAAATTGGCCTGCCGCGACGCGGTCCTTGTAGAAAAATTTCTGGGGCACAGGCGAATTGAGAAGGCGAACTGAGCAAACTGAGTGACTCCTGAGGCTGCTTAGACCCTGCCCTGCTCCATAAATCAGGAGCCACCACCGCAAGCAGGCTTGAAAGCTGACGAAGCCACAGGGAGAAGCAGCTTAGACACTTAATCTGAGCTCAGCGGAGGGGATTTATGACGCCCTCATTCTGCACTTTCTGCCGAACTCAGCGATAGGACCAGGATTAAGCCAGACTGAGCAGCTCAGCCCAGAGTGCTGGCAGCCCCATCAACCCCGCAGCAGCCCCAGAGACTCCCCGGACTCGTGCCGTGGGCGATAAAATTGAGTTTTTAGCAGTCTTTAATCAGCCAGCGAGATCTGGCAGCCAGTGCTAATGAGAACTGCTCAGCCCGGACTCGCCGGCGCCAAGGGCTCCGTGAGGACTTTGATCTCACCGGCCTCACCCTCGATCCTTGCCCAGATTCTTTATTACTCATTGAGGCGAACAGTCAAGACCTCTTTAATCGGGCACCCTTTGTGTGAAGTTAGCGGTCGCTTAAAACAGTCGGAAAAGGAGATTCATTTGATTAATCACTTTGTAGCAGACCTGTGTGAGACCTGCAGAACTGTGTGAGACCTGCAGAACTGTGTGAGACCTGCAGAACTGTGTGAGACCTGCAGAACTGTGTGAGACCTGCAGAACTGTGTGAGACCCGCAGAACTGTGTGAGACCTGCAGACCTGTGTGAGACCTGCAGTCCCTCCTACCTGTGTGAGACCTGCAGAACTGTGTGAGACCTGCAGACCTGTGTGAGACCTGCAGAACTGTGTGAGACCTGCAGAACTGTGTGAGACCTGCAGAACTGTGTGAGACCCGCAGAACTGTGTGAGACCTGCAGACCTGTGTGAGACCTGCAGTCCCTCCTACCTGTGTGAGACCTGCAGACCTGTGTGAGACCTGCAGCCCTGTGTGAGACCTGCAGACCTATGTGAGACCTGCAGACCTGTGTGAGACCTGCAGAACTGTGTGAGACCTGCAGAACTGTGTGAGACCTGCAGACCTGTGTGAGACCTGCAGAACTGTGTGAGACCTGCAGACCTGTGTGAGACCTGCAGAACTGTGTGAGACCTGCAGAACTGTGTGAGACCTGCAGACCTGTGTGAGACCTGCAGCCCTGTGTGAGACCTGCAGACCTGTGTGAGACCTGCAGACCTGTGTGAGACCTGCAGAACTGTGTGAGACCTGCAGAACTGTGTAAGACCTGCAGACCTGTGTGAGACCTGCAGAACTGTGTGAGACCTGCAGAACTGTGTGAGACCTGCAGAACTGTGTGAGACCTGCAGAACTGTGTGAGACCTGCAGAACTGTGTGAGACCTGCAGAACTGTGTGAGACCTGCAGAACTGTGTGAGACCTGCAGAACTGTGTGAGACCTGCAGAACTGTGTGAGACCTGCAGACCTGTGTGAGACCTGCAGTCCCTCCTACCTGTGTGAGAGCTGCAGACCTGTGTGAGACCTGCAGCCCCCTCCTCCTGTTGTATCAGCACCTGCTACTTGGGCAGATTGGCCATCAAGGTAGATGCCTAGGAGAGTCTGCAGTCCCTACCTGGGCAGGTTGGCCATCACGGTGGATGCCTGGGTGAGGATACCCAACAGGGTGAGCAGGCCCAGCGTAACCCGAGCGGGCACGGCTTCTATATTGACCCAGAAGCTGAGCCAGCTGACGGCAATGATGAGGATGGCGGGGATGTAGGTGCCGGCCAGGTAGCTGCTCAGCTGCCGCTCCAGCTTGAAGATCGCCTTCAGACACGCGTAGCTCCCTGTGCTGGTCGCGCTGCCCTGCGTGCAGTCCTCCACAATGGCGAAGTCGGGTGTGTTGAACTCGGAAATCTGCATGGAGCCGTCCAGCTCCACCGGGTCTTTCAACCCGTCACGCTTCCACTTGAACAGCAGGTTCCTCGTGGTGTATCCGTAGCTGCCGATGTTCACGAAGCACGTCTGCGTGTCCATGGGAAATGTCTGCAACTGCATCTGGCACGAGAACTTCATGGTAACCTTTTGCGAATACAGGATCTGCCCGTCGGGCTCAACTCTGATCAGATAGTTAGGCTGAGTCATGGTGTGCAGATAACCCTCCTTTCCATTACGGAAGAACAGGTCTGGAAGCCACAGGTGCTCCTTCTTGGCGGGGATGGCGATGGACTCGTTGTAGAAACTGAAGTCTTTGTAATGATCCCAGCGCAGCCGCGTGTCCTTCCAGAACTGACGCAGGTACATGTCCAGCGTAAACTCCATGTTGATGACGTCCACCTTGTTGATGCTGAGAATCTTCATGTTGACGTCCACGGCCGTGGATGGCTGCACCGGCTTGCTGGAGCCGGACACGTCTGGGGCGGGCTCAGCCGGCTGGCCGTCCGGCTTCGGCGGCATCTCCACCGGCCGCTGGTGCTTATTGTAGCCGCGGAAGATCGCCTCCACGATGCGGTCCACGATGTTGGTGTAGTTCGGCCGAACTGACCCGCTGGTCGGCTGAATCTCCTCGGTGGCGAACACAGCAGCGACCGCCAGCAGGGCTGGCAGCAGGCGGCACCAAAAGTGCATCGCGATCGGCCTATGGCTGGCTCTCGATGCTCTCCTCTCCGGCTGTCTCTGCGCTCTCCTGGGAGCGGCTATCGGCAAGTGCGAGGCTGGGAGCAGGAATTGTCAGCACCTGCCAGCCCGGGCTAATGGGAGCAGAGCAGCTTAGCTCCCAGCTCAAATGCCGGTAGCGGTGAGCCAGGAGGACATGCGGGGCTGCAGTCGCTATTTGAGTATTTCCTATATCTGTTCTGGGGATCAGTCTCGCGCAAACAACACTCTTATCCGCTTCCCATTTTCCTCTCCCGCTCATTCTCTTCCCTGGCCTTTGGTAGCCAATGACCGCAGCGGCTCGGCGAGCCGGCTTTAATCCGGCCTGCCCCGGCCCGGTTTCATTATCCCTGGCCTCTGCCCCGCATTGTCAGCAGCCACACCGGCCGGCCATTAGAGCCCCACCGCTGCCAGGCAGACAACAGCAGCAGAGTGAGTCCGCACTGCCACTTCCTCACTCTGAGTGGTGAGCTGCAGCTCAGCCCAGCCTCTCTTATCTGCGCTCAGCAACTCCGGGTCTGACTGGATTCGGCCAAAAAGCTCCCATATTACTTTAATCAATTTGGCGCATGCGATCCCCGCTGGAGCAAATTGTCAAGCAATTTGGCACCAATTCAGGGCTGGGCGACTGTCGATGCGAGAGAGACTGAACCGACTTTTGCCGGTGTTGGACCTGCAGCTCATCAGCCTGTTCCACACCTGGGTTCCTGGGGACCGGGTTTTGAGGAGCTTCTGCTAAGCAAATTACTTAATTGAATTAAATTTTCTAAATGATCTGTAGCTCAACCGAAGAGCTGAGTACAGCACGCAACCATAGACATGGAACACTGTGTACAGCACGCAACCATAGACATGGAACACTGTGCACAGCACACAATCATAGACCTGGAGCAGTGTACAGCACACAATCATAGACCTGGAACAGTGTACAGCACACAACCATAGACATGGAACACTGTGTACAGCACGCAACCATAGACATGGAACACTGTGTACAGCACACAACCATAGACATGGAACACTGTGTACAGCACACAACCATAGACATGGAACACTGTGTACAGCACACAACCATAGACATGGAACACTGTGTACAGCACAAAACCATAGACATGGAACACTGTGTACAGCACACAACCATAGACATGGAACACTGTGTACAGCATGCAACCATAGACATGGAACACTGTGTACAGCACGCAACCATAGACATGGAACACTGTGTACAGCACACAATCATAGACATGGAACACTGTGCACAGCACACAATCATAGACATGGAACACTGTGCACAGCACACAATCATAGACATGGAACACTGTGCACAGCACAAAACCATAGACATGGAACACTGTGTACAGCACGCAACCATAGACATGGAACACTGTGTACAGCACACAACCATAGACATGGAACACTGTGTACAGCACACAATCATAGACATGGAACACTGTGTACAGCACACAACCATAGACATGGAACACTGTGTACAGCACAAAACCATAGACATGGAACACTGTGTACAGCACACAACCATAGACATGGAACACTGTGTACAGCATGCAACCATAGACATGGAACACTGTGTACAGCATTAAACCAGTGAGACGAAGTCAAGGCAGTTGGCACGAGAGGCGCAGGTTCGAGCCTGGCCCTATTGTACGAGTATTCGAGCGTATTTATTAACTTTAATTTACCGGACTAAAAGCCGAATAAAAACCTTGGAGACTTAAAAGCGAGAAAAAAAAATCAATACGCGCTTGGCGGGTCAGCGACAGCCCGCACCGCATTAAAAAAACCGCCACCCAGGCCGCGGGCACGTGACCAAGGCCCGGCCCCCACCCCCGCACCAACGCACAAGAGCCACGCCCCACTGGTTTAACACCCAACCAAGCTACGCCCGGTCGGACCATTAAACCAGTGAGACGAAGTCAAGGCAGTTGGCACGAGAGGCGCAGGTTCGAGCCTGGCCCAACCCAAACCAGAAAGTTCGACATAGAGAGAGAGAGAGAGAGAGTTAGAGCGCGCCAACCCGACGAGCCAAGCCATGCACAGCCGCCCTGGCATCCGAGTCCCGAACAGATAGATAGCGAAACACTGAGTTGCCCTTCCAGTCGCCCAGCTTCTTGATCATCGGCAGTGGAACACCGAGCTGCATGGCTGCCGTAGCGCCGCCCCGCCGCAGCCCGTGGCCAGTGAACTCGCGTGGCGACAAACCCGCCGATGTGCAGAGCGAACGAAGCCGGCTATCAAACCTGCTAGCCGTCAGAGGCAACCATCCCGCGGACGACCACGTGGAGAACAGGTGAACCGGACGCGGCGCCTGGCCGATTCGGTTTGTCCGTAGCTGCCGCTCGAGCGCACGGAACGGACACAGGACACACAAGCTTCCATCAGGCAGTTTCGGAAGAAACACTCGCTGAACTCGATCGCCAAACTGGTTGGTCTTCGAATGCCGCACAGTGAGCTCACAGTCGTACTCTGAGAAGACGATGCTCGATGCTGCCAGGTCGCACCACAGATCGAGCTGCCCCGATTGCGTCGTCACATTCGCTTTTCGCAGCATACCCCACCAGGCTGCCAGAACTGCTGCCCAGAACGCGATGTCACTCTTCAGACGTTGGTCCAGGTGGGCGTGTAGCTTGAGGAGATCCGCGACTCTGAATGGCTCCCTTGAGCGCTGCTGCCGACTGAGACACCGGCGAAGACCACGAAGCACCAGCTTAACCATCGGCGACTCGCACGGGTCCGGCCGGCCGAGAGCTCTGAAGTACAGCGAGACCGCGTTAGCATACGCCTGGCAACTCCGAAAGGCTGACAGCCGGGTGGACAGCTCAGCCAGGTATTCAGCCACGTGCACAGGCTCTGCCCGCAGCGGCGTCAGGTGCCGGGAATTGCAAAATCGCAGCCAAGACGCGAGCTGCGACCGGTAACTCCGCTTCGTGCGGGGCGCGTAGGCATTGCCCAGGATAAATGCGCAACGCTTGCTGAGGCGGTCGGGAGTCTGGCGCGGAGGGCCTGTAAAATTAGAAAAACGGAGGCAGCAGGGCAGAAAGCATGGCTAGCGATCTCGTTAAAACAGCAGTCAACAGAGCCATACACCCGAAATAAAAAATCGCGCATTTTGTCCACGGCGTGCAGCCTAGAGCACGGGTCCGCAAAGACATGGTACCAGCCAGGCACATGAAAAGCGCGCACCTCAACCCCACGCCTAACAGCAATGAGCATGGCAGTCTGGAACAGCGGCTGCAACTCAGGCTGCCGACAGCAACCTCTGTTAATCATGCCAACAGCCGCACTAGAGTCGGAGTAGACCACGACCGAACTGTCATTTAAAAAGGCACCCCAGCGAACCATAGCCAGCAGCGGAACAATAGCTTCTTTGTACGTGATATGCTTGTCTTTAAACTTTCCTCCAGCATCCAGATCCCAATTGACGTACAGCCAATCCACCATACCGCTACCATTGCGCAAAATGGCTCCGCCACCAGCACTGCTCGCATCGGTTTCGATGATCCAGCCGTTTGTGCAACTTCTCCAAAGCTGAAAATCAGGCAGCTTCAGAAGGGCACCTCGCCACCAGAGTAAAATACGCACAGTGTCAGCGGACACACGCACTTTGTGATGTGGCTTTTCCAGGGCATTAAGCAGGTCGAACAGGGGTCTTAGGAAGCAACTCCCAGCGTGCACCACCTGGACGACCCAGCTGAGCTTGCCACAAAGCGACGAAAGCTGTCGTTTCGAGAGACGCCTGCGCTGCGAAAAGTTAAGCAGTGTGGTGCGCATTTCCTCACACTTTTCCGCCGGCACACTAAGAACTCCACGGACAGTATCAATCTTCACACCGAGATACACCAAGCATTGCGTAGGTTCAACCACTTTATTCCAATTGACACCAAAACCTAACTGGCGAACCAGCTTAATCAGCTCTTTCAGAGCATCCATACACTCTTTCTCGCTCTCGGCTGCAACCAGAAAATCATCCAGGTAAACCGAAATATTGGCCACGCCGCGTCGCACCATCATCCTCTTGACCGCTTGAGTAAGCCGGTAGAAAATCTCGACCGAGGCGCAGCTACCAAAGGGTAGCCGGGTGTCGACAAGCCATGTCAGATCACGGTTGCCTTTAAAACGCCAACCAATGCCGGTCGCCTGGTAATCATCCGGATGGATCGCCACGCTTCTGTAAGCTTGCGACAAGTCAAGCTTTGCCATGAACCAGCCCTTGCCGATAGAGGCTGCAACCTTCTTGACGGACTCAAACCTGGGGCTCAGCTTCTTCGTATAGTTGTCATTTACCGAGTAGCCCGGAGGCGTGCTGCAGTCATGAATAAGTCGAGCCTTCCCGTTATCCTTGGGAATTGCTCCCAGAGGGCTGACCATCGTAGGCTTCTTAGGCACAATCAAATACCTGCCATTCTCAATCTCTTCCTTAATTTGCAGCTCAACAGCGCGATGAAAAGTAGAAGTAGACATGTAATTGGCATTAAAAGTCTCACAAAGCCCTTTGCCATCAGTAATGCGAAAACCATTTGCGATGCCGTCTAGGATAAAATTCCGATCAGGGTCATTCTCAAGCTCAGAATCCCACGAACAAAAACGCAGGCGACCCCCTGCACTGCCAACGACAGGATTGTTAAAATTTAAAGCAGGCTGAGCATTAGGCAAAATTTTAGGATTAAAACAGAGCATCGCAGACTTCAGTTTTTTGTCGAATGGTTGGCCTCAGGGTGGGCCTCGAAACAGATGCGGCAGACGTGCCGGAATTTGCAGCTCGACCGGAAGCACCCCCGGCGATTAAAGTGCAAGCAGATCTCTTCCCCGTCTGGCGTTCTGAGGCTCTTGGGGTCTATTGGTTTTTGAAAACGCTGCTGCCGTGGCTGGGGCAATGACTTGCTGACTCCATGGTTTGCTGGAGTTCCAGTTCTGATTAAGTGCTTAGCAACGAGTTGGAAAGACTCCTTGCCCCATCGCATGCCAGTTTCAGCTTGCCTAGTGCGGTAGTCCTCGTCAAAACGATTCACCTGCGCCAGGCCGAAGCCCCCGTCAAACAGCTCGCCAATCTGTATTGAGTAGCGTAAGTAATTCATCAAATCAGTCGTGTCGGCAGTTCCATTTCTACTAGTCACCAGGGCACCATCCTTGATCATCTGCATCATCAGCCTGCAATTGCCTACCAAATACTGCGCTGCCGTGATGCTATCTGGATTAGGTTTTCTGCTCTTGTAAGTGATTCGGCCACCAGAACCATTAGCCAGCACCTCTTCCTGCTCAAAGCCGTCGAGGAAATCACGAACCAGGAGAGCCTTACGTCTACCAGAAGACTCCATCCGTTCATTGGCCCTGTTCTGTGACAACAATCTGTCAAGCAGCTCATTGCCATTATCTTCTTGGTCTAATCCAGCATCATCACACCCATCAGGAAAGTAACTGGGGCCAGCAGGCTTGGCACACTCACCGCGATTCATAGGACGCGTGGATGGACACTCGCGCTGCAGATCTCCGATCTCCCTCTTGAGTTGAGCGGCTTCCTTGCGTAGCTGCAACAGTCTGATCTCCTTCTCCGCCTTCGCGATGTCCTCGTCCAGGCCCGCCGCCGACTCCCGAGCCGCCTCCGTACTGATGTTGTCGTCTGCTTCGGCTTCTTGCTCAGATTGCTCCATGTTCTGCAACAGCGAATCTGTCCACGACTGGTCTGGGGCTGCGAGAAGGGCGCTGACAAGGTCGGCCTTGTTGCCCCGACTGCTTATGTTAGCGTGGGCACACAAGGCTTGCAGAGCCACCTTGCTCAGGTGCATAAGTTTGTCGCGGTCAGCCATTGCAAAAATTGAGAAAAAAAAAATGGCTGGCCTATGGCTGGCTCTCGATGCTCTCCTCTCCGGCTGTCTCTGCGCTCTCCTGGGAGCGGCTATCGGCAAGTGCGAGGCTGGGAGCAGGAATTGTCAGCACCTGCCAGCCCGGGCTAATGGGAGCAGAGCAGCTTAGCTCCCAGCTCAAATGCCGGTAGCGGTGAGCCAGGAGGACATGCGGGGCTGCAGTCGCTATTTGAGTATTTCCTATATCTGTTCTGGGGATCAGTCTCGCGCAAACAACACTCTTATCCGCTTCCCATTTTCCTCTCCCGCTCATTCTCTTCCCTGGCCTTTGGTAGCCAATGACCGCAGCGGCTCGGCGAGCCGGCTTTAATCCGGCCTGCCCCGGCCCGGTTTCATTATCCCTGGCCTCTGCCCCGCATTGTCAGCAGCCACACCGGCCGGCCATTAGAGCCCCACCGCTGCCAGGCAGACAACAGCAGCAGAGTGAGTCCGCACTGCCACTTCCTCACTCTGAGTGGTGAGCTGCAGCTCAGCCCAGCCTCTCTTATCTGCGCTCAGCAACTCCGGGTCTGACTGGATTCGGCCAAAAAGCTCCCATATTACTTTAATCAATTTGGCGCATGCGATCCCCGCTGGAGCAAATTGTCAAGCAATTTGGCACCAATTCAGGGCTGGGCGACTGTCGATGCGAGAGAGACTGAACCGACTTTTGCCGGTGTTGGACCTGCAGCTCATCAGCCTGTTCCACACCTGGGTTCCTGGGGACCGGGTTTTGAGGAGCTTCTGCTAAGCAAATTACTTAATTGAATTAAATTTTCTAAATGATCTGTAGCTCAACCGAAGAGCTGAGTACAGCACGCAACCATAGACATGGAACACTGTGTACAGCACGCAACCATAGACATGGAACACTGTGCACAGCACACAATCATAGACCTGGAGCAGTGTACAGCACACAATCATAGACCTGGAACAGTGTACAGCACACAACCATAGACATGGAACACTGTGTACAGCACGCAACCATAGACATGGAACACTGTGTACAGCACACAACCATAGACATGGAACACTGTGTACAGCACACAACCATAGACATGGAACACTGTGTACAGCACACAACCATAGACATGGAACACTGTGTACAGCACAAAACCATAGACATGGAACACTGTGTACAGCACACAACCATAGACATGGAACACTGTGTACAGCATGCAACCATAGACATGGAACACTGTGTACAGCACGCAACCATAGACATGGAACACTGTGTACAGCACACAATCATAGACATGGAACACTGTGCACAGCACACAATCATAGACATGGAACACTGTGCACAGCACACAATCATAGACATGGAACACTGTGCACAGCACAAAACCATAGACATGGAACACTGTGTACAGCACGCAACCATAGACATGGAACACTGTGTACAGCACACAACCATAGACATGGAACACTGTGTACAGCACACAATCATAGACATGGAACACTGTGTACAGCACACAACCATAGACATGGAACACTGTGTACAGCACAAAACCATAGACATGGAACACTGTGTACAGCACACAACCATAGACATGGAACACTGTGTACAGCATGCAACCATAGACATGGAACACTGTGTACAGCACAAAACCATAGACATGGAACACTGTGTACAGCACACAATCATAGACATGGAACACTGTGTACAGCACACAACCATAGACATGGAACACTGTGTACAGCACACAATCATAGACATGGAACACTGTGTACAGCACACAACCATAGACATGGAACACTGTGTACAGCACACAATCATAGACATGGAACACTGTGCACAGCATACAATCATAGACATGGAACACTGTGTACAGCACACAATCATAGACATGGAACACTGTGCACAGCACACAACCATAGACATGGAACACTGTGTACAGCACACAATCATAGACATGGAACACTGTGTACAGCACACAACCATAGACATGGAACACTGTGCACAGCACACAACCATAGACATGGAACACTGTGTACAGCACACAATCATAGACCTGGAACACTGTGCACAGCACACAATCATAGACCTGAACACTGTGCACAGCACACAATCATAGACATGGAACACTGTGCACAGCACACAATCATAGACATGGAACACTGTGCACAGCACACAATCATAGACATGGAACACTGTGCACAGCACACAATCATAGACATGGAACACTGTGCACAGCACACAATCATAGACATGGAACACTGTGCACAGCACACAATCATAGACCTGAACACTGTGCACAGCACACAATCATAGACATGGAACACTGTGCACAGCACACAATCATAGACATGGAACACTGTGCACAGCACACAATCATAGACATGGAACACTGTGCACAGCACACAATCATAGACATGGAACACTGTGCACAGCACACAACCATAGACATGGAACACTGTGCACAGCACACAATCATAGACATGGAACACTGTGCACAGCACACAATCATAGACCTGAACACTGTGCACAGCACACAATCATAGACATGGAACACTGTGCACAGCACACAATCATAGACATGGAACACTGTGCACAGCACACAATCATAGACATGGAACACTGTGCACAGCACACAATCATAGACATGGAACACTGTGCACAGCACACAATCATAGACATGGAACACTGTGCACAGCACACAATCATAGACATGGAACACTGTGCACAGCACACAACCATAGACATGGAACACTGTGCACAGCACACAATCATAGACATGGAACACTGTGCACAGCACACAATCATAGACATGGAACACTGTGTACAGCACACAATCATAGACATGGAACACTGTGTACAGCACACAATCATAGACATGGAACACTGTGTACAGCACACAATCATAGACATGGAACACTGTGCACAGCACACAATCATAGACATGGAACACTGTGCACAGCACACAATCATAGACCTGAACACTGTAAGAATCGTCGGAGAGTCAAACCTTCCCTCTTTGAGAAATGAAAAAAAATTCCATATCTGAATGGTCCGCACAAGCCTTTAACTAAAAATTAAGCTTCTTACACGCTGGTGCATTTAAAAATCCAGTGAATTTTCAACCAAGCAGACTACTTACAGTAGAATGTGTAGCAAAGCCGGTGGCTCAGGGGACTTCAGTAGGAAGCATTGAAATGCTTCATTCTGAGCAGTCCAGCTTACACAGGCAGAGTGCATGAGTAGGACTTTGCTTTCTATAATTTCGATAATTGGCTAGGCTTTGGCTAGAGCGGTACAGTTGAGCTTATTTCAATGTACTTCATTTTGCGCACAGGCTGATTGAGCATTTCATAAATTCATGATTATTGACCTGTGGTCGAACTGATGCATGAAACAGCTGTTTGCAGCTGCTGTACCGTAGTCGGTGCAGAACTGCCCCAGGTCTTGAATTCCATGTCGAATCTCGTCGCTTATTGAGTGCCCGGGGATTAAAAATCAGGGTGAAAGGAGAGTTGAATCCATTGGGACAGGGACTGAACCAATGGATTTTGTCATTCTCATTTTAAGCTCAAAAGCGGAACAGCTCCTACATAGTGAGCACTTTCTTCAAGAATTTTTGGAAAAACGTTTTGCTAGTGGTCCTCGTCTATTTTAATCCAGAGCAACGAGTCCCATAGCTTTGAAGAGGTGAAGTTGCTTCTGGAATATTTGCAGTTCATGCGACCCTGTCACGAGAACAGGTAGGAATAAATGGCAACAGAGTAACAGAGACAGCTTTTCAAATTCTAAATGATTTAGAGTGCATCTATTTTTAGAAATTAAATCAACCGAATCCTCAGCAAGTGGCCACTGATTTTGGAGGCTGCGCAAGTCAAAGCCCGCGGATACCGAAACCAACGCCTCCACAAAGTACACTCTGCCCTCACTGTGTGATGAGATGGTGTGGAGTGAGCAGAGTGTGATGAGATGGAGCAGTGAGCAGTGTGATGAGATAGAACAGTAAGCAGAGTGTGATGAGATGGTGGGGTGAGCAGAGTGTGATGATGGTGGGGTGAGCAGAGTGTGATGAGATGGTGGAATGAGCAGAGTGTGATGAGACGGTGGAGTGAGCAGGGTGTGATGAGATGGTGTGGAGTGAGCAGTGTGATGAGATGGAGCAGTGAGCAGTGTGATGAGATAGAACAGTGAGCAGAGTGTGATGAGATGGTGGGGTGAGCAGAGTGTGATGAGATGGTGGAATGAGCAGAGTGTGATGAGATGCTGGAGGGCGGGGAGAGGAGATGCAGGAGACGGGAGAAGGGGATGCAAACATAGGATGGTGCGTGAGAGATGATGTGGGATGAAAAGTGAACATAATTGGCGTCTGGATTTTAACGGCGCAGAGAAATCGGCAAGGAGTTTCAGATCCCACCGCTCTGATCCCGCACAAGACGGATTAGGAGAGCGCCATGACGGAGCCAAGGGGATAATCTGGCCTGAGCTTTCCCTGCCTCTTCTCGAAAAAGAGGCCCTCAAAGGGGATTCGGATATTAAAAGATGAAAAGCGGGGCTTTGAGCACAGTTCTCATCGGAGCTGAAATTAATAGGCAATCGCAACAGCCGTCAGCCTGCATGTTCAGAAGGCACTCAAGAAGCGAATGCGTCTTGAAGCTTGTGTCTTTCTAGAGGAAAAGCTCCTCAAAGGCTTGCAGAGGCCAGATGAAAAAACTGAGCTTGGCTGTTTTGATGCATTTATGGAGAAACTGGGCCGTTTCCGGCGACAGTCCGGCGCAGGGTGCGGCTTTCTGACCGCCTACAGCTGGGATTCGGGCGGCCCACCTGGCTTGCATAAATAATGATTTGAGATCGCACTGGTGGGCTCTCTTCACCTGTCCCCGTGAGAAAGAAGGCTCAGCCTGAGGATTAGGGCCGCTTCTGAACTTATGCAGCCGCGGATTGAGGAGGGAATGAAGATGCCGAGAGAGGCTGGGTGAGTAAGCGGAGAGGAGCTGGATTTCTAGATATCGGGTGAGCTGAGCACCACAAGCTCTGGGCCTGAGCCCGCGAAACGGGCGCATGACTTGCTGACAGGGCAAGACTGAAAACTGGCATGAGAGACCGCAGTGAGCAGACTGGATGGGCACTTTCAGTGAGCCGTCAAATGCTCAAAAAGGGCACCAATTAAGAAATAAAAGTAACCTCAATTTTCTTGAAAACAGCTGACTAAGAATGGCCTACCTGGGCAGGTTGTTGATGACTGACATGCCCTGGGTGAGGATGCCCAGCAGGGTGAGCAGGCCCAGGGAGACCCTGGCTGGCACGGCTTCAATACTGATCCAGAAGTTGAGCCAAGAGACCGCCACGATGAGGATGGCGGGGATGTAGGTACCGGATAGGTAGCTGCCCAGCTGCCGCTCCAGCTTGAAGATCGCCTTCAGGCACGCGTAGCTCCCTGTGCTGGTCGCGCTGCCCTGAGTGCAGTCGTGGCTCTCAGCAAAGTCGGGCGCGTTGAACTCGGAAATCTGCATGGAGCCGTCCAGCTCCACCGGGTCTTTCAGCCCGTCCCGCTTCCACTTGAACAGCAGGTTCCTCGTGGTGTATCCGTAGCTGCCGATGTTCACGAAGCACGTCTGCGTGTCCATGGGAAACGTCTGCAACTGCATCTGGCACGAGAACTTCATGGTAACCTTCTGCGAATACAGGATCTGCCCGTCGGGCTCAACTCTGATCAGATAGTTAGGCTGAGTCATTTTGTGCAGGTAACCCTCCTTTCCATTACGGAAGAACAGGTCTGGAAGCCACAGGTGCTCCTTCTTGGCGGGGATGGCGATGGACTCGTTGTAGAAACTGAAGTCTTTGTAATGATCCCAGCGTAGCCGCGTGTCCTTCCAGAACTGACGCAGGTACATGTCCAGCGTAAACTCCATGTTGATGACGTCCACCTTGTTGATGCTGAGAATCTTCATGTTGACGTCCACGTCGGTCGAATCCTCTTCTATGGTGCCGTCCGGCTTCTGCCGGCTAGCGGGCACGGGCCGCTGGTGTTTGTTGTAGCCGCGGAAGATGTGGAACACGATGCGGTCCACGATGTTCGTGTAGTTGGGTGCGGCGCCGCAGTCCGCAACCTGCACCCAGGCCAGCAGAACGGCCAACAGAACCAGGAGCAGCCGCGCTGGCGCCATCTCGGGCGCCTTAGACGGAGACTAGCGGCTTCTGCTGGCGCGATCGCGGGCGCCTCAGACGGAGGCTAGCGGCTTCTGCTGGCGCGATCGCGGGCGCCTCAGATGGAGACTAGCGGCTTCTGCTGGCACGATCGCGGGCGCCTCAGATGGAGACTAGCGGCTTCTGCTGGCACGATCGCGGGCGCCTCAGATGGAGACTAGCGGCTTCTGCTGGCGCGATCGCGGGCGCCTCAGACGGAGGCTAGCGGCTTCTGCTGGCGCGATCGCGGGCGCCTCAGACGGAGGCTAGCGGCTTCTGCTGGCGCGATCGCGGGCGCCTCAGACGGAGGCTAGCGGCTTCTGCTGGCGCGATCGCGGGCGCCTCAGACGGAGGCTAGCGGCTTCTGCTGGCGCGATCGCGGGCCCCGACGCCCATGCGGCTTTGGTCGGCTGGAGGCCTCGCTGCAACTGCCGCACAGAGGACGGAAAACCCTGGGACCAGGCCGGTGATCCGAGCTGTCGGTGTCTGAATTCCCGCTGAAACTTTGGATGGCCGTGCTAATTCGGTGGCGCTCGGGTGGGCCGAATTCCAACTCTCTGAAGTATCAGCCCGCGGGGACTGGCGTACAGCCGTTCAGCTCGCTTGTGCGCAAAGGCTTGGCGAGGCTGCTATGGACGGGTCACGGGCTGAGTTGCTGCAGAAGGCCGCGGGAGAATCCCCCTCTGGGAGGGGCTGCAGAGCAGCGCGGGCCTGCTCGGCTCCCATTGGCCCGCTAGACTGTTTAGGGATGAACGGTCGGAGGTGAGGTGGCGCTCACGCAGGGAAACCGGTGCGATCCGGAGCGGACGGGCAGGGTCTCCCCTTGCCCTCTGTCCCCCCAGCGAGCGGTCGCCACAACCCGCCTTCCCATTGTTGTTGCAGTGATCGATGGCTCAGTGGGAAACTCGCAGCAGAATCTGAGAACTCAGTGTTAGTGCAAAGCCTGAGGGAGCTGTTCATGCTATGCTGAATTTTTTTTGCTCAGCAGAAAGCCAGCAAGGTGCCTTGTATTCAGTTTCGACGCAGGAAGACAGTTGGATACAGATGGCGCAGCTGAATTCCTGGAACAAGGCAGCTGGGAAATTCTTGCTTATCTGCAGAGTACTCCCTAATGGTTCTGTGTTCTGCCTGGCCGGCACCTCAGCCCCAGCCTCTCCTAACACCCCTAAAAGATTCGCAGCCTGACAGGTAAACAAGAGAAAGATTATTCAAGCGACAATCCCCTCCCGCAAGAGGAATGCAGCCGGCAGGAAGTCGTCCGCATAAGGCGGGCGAAGCCAATTAGCAAAGCCCTGACGACAGATTCTCGCGGACTGGGAACCAGCACAACGAAGTCGGCAACAGGCAGGTCTGGCACTTTTCGCTGGAGCCCTTGGCATGTTAGCGCAGAGTCAGACACGATCCGCAGTTTCTCCTAGCCGACGCGGTGCGCTTTCAGTAGCGGTCACCCTTCGGTGCACTTTTACTACTAATGCATTTAGTCCACGGGCCGGGTGGCTCCAGCGAGCGGTAAAGCCGAAATAATTGAATAATTATTGCCGCTCAGGCCGACCACCTCGAGCTAGTTTGAGCAGCTGAGCTTTATCGCACTGATTTCATTAGTTCCCCCGAAACCCCAGACTTGCACTTTTGTCTCCATTGTTGGTCTCGGCTTTTACACAGGCTTTGGCCACAAGCTCATAGCGCGCTTCTACATCAAGGATTAATCGAGACCGATGACTTTCAGCAGAGCCAGGCTCATGCGGACCGAGCGCCGAGCAGAAGAAAATGAAGCACCGACAGTCATAAGGAGAGCTGCATGACCCGTGGCATGAAATTAATATTGAAGCCCGCCGTGCCATACGGAGTCGAATGGCAGCGAAGGGGGCCTAGCGCTGCTCGTACTTTCACTCTGTTTGCCAGCCCGGGTGGGGCGGCGGAAGAGTCGCGAAGGCTGCTGCGATTCCCCCCTCCCTCAGGAATCTCTTTGGCCGCCTGCCCTGCCCTGCTGCTCCGGAGAAACCTCAGCCCTCTCCCGGGCCAGCGCACCCAACTTTGAATTTGAGGCCTGCCGGGAGACTCAGAGGCAAGTGGGAGTGGCAGCATGCAGCCCACTCCCTGTTCATCTATCCCAGCCTGCTCACGGCGACACGCGAGTTGCCTCCCCCTCCGAAGTCCCAGACTAGCGGACCACTGCGGGAACACCGGCAGCGCGCTGGAGTGACGGTCTCTAGTAATAGGTCGCTTGCCCTCCCAAGAAGCTGCCTGTGCCTCTTCCACTTTCTCCTAGTTTCTGTCTGTCTGTCTTCTCAAACTCTCGAGCTACAGATCATGCAAGAGCAGAGATCGGTAAATTAGCCCGCGCTCGGCCATCACGATGGGGCAGCTTTAAAAGTCCCATCAGTCTTAGGCGGGAGATTCTCCAAAGAGATTCCGATCATAGCAGCTACTCTAGGAACGAAAAATTGCTCTGCCCGCCCATGCATTGAGAAAGCGTTTTTGAGCATGAGAACTCATTTTAAAGCTGAGAGCCTTCAGAGAGCTCCTCCGTCTTTCACGTCTCCTACACTACAAAAATCCTTGAGTCGATGTGGGCGTAATTTGCTCCGAGATAGAGTCAGCCGCATGCTTAGCCAGCCCTGCGAGTTATAAAAGTTTGCATCTTCATCACGCAGTCCTGAGCGGCGTTCGCGATGAAGTTAATCCCAATTTGCTTTGAGGCTGGCGGCCCGCCCCGGGCGAAGTTGTCACTAATCTGCTCCCGATTTCAGCTTAATCCGGCGGCCTCACCCCAGGGACACAGGGGATGGGGCGGAACTTCAGGGGACAGAAAAGCTGATGAGAATTTCTGAGCCCCTCACGAGTCTCTGGACTCGTTGGTTGAGAGAAAGTGCAGCACAGCGGCTTCAAAATTTTCTCCCGGCGTGAATTCCGGCTGGAGCTGCGAGCCACTTCAACACGAGAGCAACCCGACACCCCCTGCTCAGAGCACCGGACTCAAACAAGGCAACGGCTTCGCTCAAGAGGGACATGGGCTATAATTTGTATTTTTGCCGAAATAACTGACTGTGAATTCAAAAGAAATCTACTAATAAGAATTCTGCACGACTTGAAGGCGCTGCAACTCGAGAGGGAGCTCAGCGAGATCCCGTGATGCCTGCTCTCAACTTATGACACACAATCGGATTAACTCACTGCATCGGACTGGAGGCTCTGGAATCCAAGCATCATCCCTTCAGCTGCAGCCGCTGTGGAGGCCTATTTCTCTGCCTGTCTCAGCTGCCCCTCTCTCGCACCCGCGACAGAGGAGGGAAGGCGCGTCACTTCGCATTACGCGTGAAAACGGGAAATTGCCTCACGAAACGGAAGACACTGCCTTTTCCTCCGCTGGCTGGGCCGCTCGGGCCAGGGTGGGGGGGGGGGGCACGGGGACTCGGCTGGGCAGAGTTCGTCTGACCTGCAGTTGCTCAGTAGAGCAGCTTCTACTCTGTCTTAATGAGCGGCAGCGGGGCTGTTGAGCACTGCATGCTAGCTTTGGCACGCGGAGGTATTGCAGCAGCGGACATTATAATAGTTCAGGTAAGCGAATCTCCGCTAGGCTGAGTGCTAGGGCATGCAGAGCATAAATTTGCTTGTGCTCTGCCCGTACCTCCTCTCTCCATTGAGAAGATCTTTTTGTACTTTTCACTTCCAAGCTTGGCAGAGTTTATTTTGGGATGCTGCATCAATAAAACACCTAGAGAATGCAGAATTCAATATTCTCCCATCAATGAAAATGGGAATAAAAAGATAATAGCCACCCACATCCAGCTTTATGGCCTCAAACATGCCTACCAGGTTCACTGCAGTGTCTTCCATCGGAATGGCCGCTCTATAATTGCTTGCCAGATTTTTTATAAGACAGCAACCGGCTGTCTCGTAGCGATAGATATGGTCGAGTGAGCTGCAGCAGGGCGCCCGCGCTGTCCCCTTCCCTATCCCGATCTCCCTTTGTGCCGAACTTTCTAAAGAAGGATCGCCTTTGGACTGAGAGCTTCCTGCCCAGCACGACCGGCTGCTTTCTGTCCTCTTTAATTTTCAGCGCAATTCATAAGTGGATCTCAAGCCCTTTAGCTCTCTGGCTTCTTTAAACTACAATAAAGACTCCAAAACGGCTTTTGCTTTGAAAGGGTAGTCCTGCATCCAATCCTGCATCCTGCACAGTGGCTGACTGCAGACAGTGTAGCATTGGCTAAGCCCAAGGCATCATTTTTCTTTAAAGTACTTTGCACAGAAAACTGTCTTGGAATAGCAGAATCGTGGTGGCGAAGGGCAGGTCAGCTAATGGGGGTGCAAGAGTTGTAGCTGCAGCAGGGCACAGTATAGGCTCAGCCAGGTGCATAAACAGACATACTTGAAGATTATTAGCTAATTTTCATATTCTCGCAACAGTGTACGAGCGTAGAGTGTCATATCTCTGCACGGAGGGTGTACAAAGCAGTTAGCAGTGTACACTTATCTTGCTACCATATAAAGAGAAGAACAAATGCCATTAAAGCTTCTCTAGGCCGAGGTGAGACAGACTGTTAAATACTAAGCCGAGTGAAAAATGTTGACTGCAGCAGTACGCAACGGCTGGACGCGGTGCCGCCTGCTGTTGCAGCCGGTGGCCACCGGCATCCGCCAGCTCAGCGAGAAACGGTGCGCCACAACAGCGGCTCAGCAGAACTGGCAAGCCAGGGTGGACCTGGCGGCAGCCTACAGGGCCCTGGACCAGCTGGGCTACAACGAGGGCATCTGCAACCATCTCAGCCTGATGACGCCATCGGCTGACGGCTCCGGAGCCGAGCTGATGCTGCTGGTGCCCTACGGCCTGCACTGGTCCCGCGTGCGCGCCTCCGACCTGGTCGGCCTCGACGCTGCAGGTCGGGTAGTGGAGGGCAACGGTCGCGCCGAGACGTCCGCGGCCACAATCCACCGACCGCTGCACGAGGCCCGGCCCGAGGCCAAGGCGGTCTTCCACCTGCACAGTCCGTACGCCACCGCCCTCAGCTGCCTACAGGACTCCCGACTGCGCATGGTGCACCAGAACTGCCTGTACTTTCTCAGCAGCATCGCCTACGATCTGGACTACAGCGGCGTCTCCGTCCAGGACTCAGAGGGCGCTCGGCTGGCTTCCTGCCTGGCACCTGACAAGACCTGCCTGATGATGGCCAACCACGGCTACCTGGTACTAGCGGGAACCGCGGCCATGGCCTTCCACTACTCCTACTACTTGGAGCGCTGCGCCATGTACCAGCTGCTGGCCATGCAGACGGGCCGCGAGCTTAAGGAGCTGGATCCGGCCTTCGCCAAGGCGGCGCAGCAGGACATGCTTAAGTTTGCCGAGCGCGACGGAGAGCAGTTCTTCCGGGCTGTGCAGCAAAAGCTGCGTGACGAGGGCTCTGACTTTGACAAGTAATGGCGAACTCGTCACGATGACAAATTGAAATTTATGTTATTTCCGTTGCTCGTATAATAAATGTCATTCGGCTAAGTGATAATGTGCTTGCAAAATATGAATAATGTGCTTGCCAGTGCTGGATGATGATAAAATGACTGCATTGAATTTCGCCAAGAGACTCGTGAAGACTTTCCTTACACTCAAGCTCATTGCAGCTGACGATAGTAATCTATTGTAGCCATCTCAATGTTCCTATGTTGCTGAAAATGTTTTTGAAACAGGCCAAATGGAGCCACACGTCTGTATCCGCTATCTAAAAACGCTGGCCTTTCTGAAGAATCGATCGAAGGGGCGCGATCAATTTTTAGTGGCAGCTGATGAAGTTTTCTGCCCGTTTCCATGAGGCCCAGAAATCGATTTTGTCCGACCAGCGGGCGGGAGCTGAGACTTGCTGGGGGGAGGCATCGATCGACCCGCGCCAGCCGAGGTGCCCTAAGGCTGCCAGACTGCTGGCCAGAGTATTAATTAGAACTCAATGTAACGGACAAAGAATGAAGCAAATAAAAGTCACGGAAGGTTTAAAGAATGAGGCTGGTAACTAGCAAACACACAGAGTTCCATTCTGAACCCCGAGTTTCTTTAGTAAAAGCATCGAACACTGAAGCAAATTAACACGGTAAGAGAGTGCTGAACCGCTCTCAGATGGTCCTGCTAGTCCAGAACACTACGGTCACAATATTGCTGATATTGCCATGCAAACCAAGGCGCAAACCAGGTGGTCAAAGCAGAGTCTATTGTTGGAAATCAATCCATCTTGCTAGTTAGCTGAAGTTCGCCATGGCAACCGGGATATTCGAAGTTTACAGAAATGATCTACGCATCAAAGTGTTGCCATGGCGGACTGTATGAAAACCCAATCTAAGCCCAGTTCAGCCAAGTCTGAAGTCGCTGGCAACTCATGGCTTCCCCTAAGCTCGGCAACTGGCCGGCAGGGACTCCTTGAGTTCACCGGCCTGCTGCATCTCCCGCACAATATCCAGGCCGCCCAACAGCTGCCCATCAGCGTACAGCTGCGGGAAGGTCGGCCAGTTGCTGAACTTCTTCAGGCCCTCTCGCACGGAATTGTCCTGCAGGATGTCGAAGTGGCCGAACTGGACGCCCTCGGAGCGCAGCAGCTCCACGATCTGCCGGCTGAAGCCGCAGCGGGGCGCGTCTGGCGAGCCTTTCATGAACAGCATGACTGGCGCGGCCTTGACCAGCTTCTCCAGGCGGGCCGTCACGGCGGCTTTCAGCGCGGGGCCCAGCTCGCCGGCCTCGTCCATCTCGCGAACAACGTCGAGACCGCCCAGCAACTCGCCGGCTGCGTACAGCTGCGGGTAGGTTGGCCAGTTGCTCAGCTTCTTCAAGCCCTCTCGCACGGCCTGGTCGGTGAGGATATCGAAGTGGTCGAAAGGCGCCACCTCGGCGTGCTTCCGCAGCAGCTCCACGATCTGCCGGCTGAAGCCGCAGCGAGGCGCGTCTGGCGAGCCTTTCATGAACAGCAAGACTGGCGAGCGGGTCAGCAGCGACTTCAGGCGGGCCTCCAGCTGCGCCTGCGTCTCTTTTGGCGCCGCGGCGACGTCCCCGCCGGTAGCCGGGGCGGTGGCGGACACAGCGGCCGAGAGCTTGGCGGCCAGGGCCGCGGGGTCAGCACCGTTCAGGCGGTCCATAACTTGCGGCTGCTGGCTCTCAGCCGCCCTGCGCACAAGCAGAAAGGTGGGCACCGCCAGGACGCCAAACCTGCTGGTTACCTGCGGCACCTGCATGCGATTTGATTGAATCAAATGGATTTTGCGACTCACTTTGACCAGCAAGCAGCTCCGCACAGCTCACCTGTTCAGCCTCCACATTGACAAAAGTGACAGCTGAGTAGGCCGGCTCCTTGGCCAGCTCGTCCATCACCAGCGACATCTGGACGCACTGGGCCGCCCAGTCAGCTCTGAAGTGCAGCAGGCAGAGGCCGCCCGGCTTGGCGGAGGCCAGGGCGGACTCGAAGGTCTCGGCCGAGGTGGCCAGCACCACTGTAGCGCTGCTAGTCATTGGGCAATCAGCTGCAGTTGCCAGACAGAAATTTTGTTATATTTTCAACATAAGTTACTACTACTACGAGTACAAATAATAATATTATTATCAGGGGGCGGTCAAACAACCAGGGTTCGTAGCGTGAGAAAGTTAGCGAAATTTACCGCTGAGCTACCCTGTCCCCTAGCATAATTTGCTAAGCTACTACTTACAAACTAAATTAGAAGTAGTCTCATTCGTTGACAGGTAAAATTTAGGCTAATAAGCAGTCAAAAAGTTGATAAAGTAACAAACTTCAATTCGGTTCAATTGGTAGCAAATGCTTGTATTATAAAACTGAGAAAATAACCAAAAACAGACTGACATCAAGCCGGATAGAATATAATGCAACCAGTGAGGCAACGGTAACGCTAAGGTAAACTGGAGCAATAAAGGGATACTTTTAAGCACTCCCGAATAAATATAGAAAAATCTGCTTTGTGAGCATAAAATGCGACACCGGGTCAAAGGTACTGAATGAAAGCAGAACAATGTCATTGAAACAGAAACGGTTGGATTTCATTATTGCACAACTGCAAGTCACCAGAGCAGATCGGCAAACAAACCAAAACGATCTGTTGGCTACGAAAACACGATTCGATAAACGCATTAAAATTTATTTTTGGAAGGTCAGGCCCCGGTATTCCAGGTGCTTGTCGGAGGCCAAGCCCCGGTACTCCAGGTGCTTATCAGAGGCCGAACCCCGGCACTCCAGGTGCTTGCCAGAAGCCAGGCTTCGGTACTCTTGGTGCAGCCGGTTGACCAGCGCCAGCTGGCGCCGCTCCTGCGCCATCATGCTGGCGCGCAGGTCGACACCTTCCAGGTGGGCAACATCGGCACCAGCCGCTCGCGGTGGCAGCGGAGTGTTGCACAAGCGGCAACTGTGGGCATCGGGCGGGTTCAGCAGAGTGCACGCTGGACACGGGGCGTCCTCAGCCTTGAGCCGAGCCGACTGATGGCGCGTAGAGCTCGAGGCAGCCTGGGGGATCTCCTTGCGGGTGGCGCGGTGGCTGCGGCGCTCGGGGTGGCCATGCCAGACAGCGTCGCAGGCGCAGCAGAGGCGCTTGCAGCGGGGCGCAGAGCAGGCCACTGCAGCGGGCTCATCGCCGCAGTACTCGCACAAGAGGTTGGCAAACTGCTGCTTCTGGCCAGTTGCTGGCATTGCCTGGAGCTGCAGAAGGTGATTGACATCTCAGTTTCCAGGTTGGCTCTCAATCAAGCTGTCAGAATGTGTATAAAATCAGACATTTACGTTTTCTATTTTTTAACTGTGAATTTACAAAGGGCAATTGATTAAAAAATATTGAGGCAACACTGAGCTTGCTTGCACCTTAATTGACTAAACTGAGAATGACTGTATGCTTGTTATGACTTATTAGCTTTACTCTTGTACCAATACTCTTGTACCAATACTCTTGTACCAATACTCTTACACTAATACTCTTGTACCAATACTCTTGTACCAATACTCTTGTACCAATACTCTTGTACCAATACTCTTGTACCAATACTCTTACACTAATACTCTTGCACCTTGCCTTCATAGAATTTTTTAGTCCTGGGCCTGCAACCCCATTTGTTCTCTCATTGCTCTAGTTAACATTTAAACTAATGCTTATATTCAGTTAATTCGTCTATTAAAATAGATTAAGCAGGCTAAAAAAATTCTCAATGATTGCATTTGTTTCAATCAAACAGTGTATCAATATAAATTTATATTATTTTTTATTTTTTTAAAAAATCTCAGGTCTAAGCTATTAGCTCAATGAATATAAGATATAATTATAGACTTTATATTAATTATAAAATCCAAAGCTTAACAAATGATAATACAAAGAAATAATACTGTTCAAATCTCTAAATTAGGGCTAAGAAAGTACTACTAGGGACTATTATGATAAAAAACTTTGCAAATAATGTTTAATAAAAACTCTTACCATATTTTTAGTCAAAACTAATCCACATGACAAGTATAATATAATTTTAGAAATTGCATATATGATATCAGTATTTCTAGCCTAGAACTAACAAAAAACTCAAAATATTTTAAATAGATATTAAGAAATATTTACTATTTATTATAATAGAGGGACTTACTCATTAAAAAATGAAGATTTTATAAAAGCAATAACAATAACTTTAAACTGTAGGCCTACCTTATAGAAACATAATATTTATAATATTGTAATACCCTAACCCTAACCCTAACCCTAGTCTACTACTGAGGCAACATTGAAGGAGTCCAATGGCAAGGCTATGTTGCCAACATCATCAACAGCTGACAGCAAACCACTGACAGTGCTGCACCTGCCGGCAACAAAGCCAAGGCCATCTGCCAGCCATTATCGAGACATGCAGAGGTTATTTACTAGCTTTAGCAGCACAACATGTTGCCTTACTAGGAGCCACCATCTACTAGCTGAAGGTGACAAGGACTGGGACCATAGCATAGCCAGTGACAACCGCTGCCAACCTGCTTGCTATCTGGTGTTTAAGAGAGTGAGGTTCAGCAGCAATGCTGACAGCTGCTACACCTTATCATCTGCTGACAAATCTAAATCCAACAATAATGATGCCAAAGCCATTGACAAAGATTGACCTTTAGGCACCTCAACAACATGGCAATTGGTCTAAGTAGCGATCATATAGAAGGAGCTCCAGACCCCAAACCATGCCACCACAGCCGAAGCTGCACCAACAAATCCTACTAATAGATGCCAAACATTAAACTTAACTGATCATATCCCAAGGCCAGTCACCTATGAGGAGCTCCAAATCCTACTGATTTGGAACTGAATCTGAGTTGACAACCAAAACTGCCACTTAATCAGCAATTAAATATGACAAGAGATGAACAAAACCTATTAGCATTTTAGAAAGCTTAATATCAATATTTGAATATGATTGCAATTTCTAACAACTTTGCACACCATTGTGCATCGTTAGGATTTTATTAGAACAATTTGAGAAAGTGAGATTGAAAACAATTGATTAAATATTGGTTTTTGCAACGTACATAGATAAGGAGGGTAAGATTGAAAACAATTGATTACAACTTGGCTTTAACAACATACATAGGTAGGTAGGAGAGAAAATTATAGATTAAGATTGAAAATAAACCAAAAGTACACAATTCTTGTTCAGTGGTCAAAAGGCAGAATCAGGGGTGGTAGCTTAAGTAAATGAACGTCAAGTTAAGTGTACACAGCATACACGTTTGTGTCACTCACTGTTCAGAAAACGCAGAGAACGTGACCTGCACCATTATGTTGTAATTGGGTGTTGAGATTTGGGGACTGAGCTTTTATGTGTAGGGCCTCGAGAATTCTAAGTTTGGCATCAGTATGGCTTTGGTCAATGATTTTAAAGTGTTCTTCTGGTTTGCAGTCATTGCAGTTAGTGCATTCAAAGAGGTGAGTTTGTATAGCAGGTGGTTTGAGCCAGTGTTCCCTGATCCTCGTGTGTAGGTGTCTTTTGGTTTTCCCCACGTAGGAGACGCTCTGGTCCACAGAGCAGTTAAATTGGTAAACAACACCTGCACACAGAGTACGAGGAACACGCAACTTTAATCTGCTAACAAAGTTTCCAATCTTGTTTATGTAGAAGACAACCTGGATATTACTATTGAAAGAGGCAAAGAATAACCTATGCATTCTGTTTTTCAAGGCTAGAGATGGAGGTCCGAGGAAGGGGAGACGCAGAATGGGTTCAAATTCTTCAGTGGTAACAGATTGCTTAGGTTTTTGTTTGGTGATTTTGTCCGAGATGAACTTGTTGATGATTTTTTGAACCAGACAAACGGGGTAGTCATTTTGATAGAACAGTCTGGTAAGGAACTGCACCTCCCAGTCAAAGTTGATCCAGGTGTTATAGGTAGTGAAAGCTCTATGCCTATGGAGCAAACACCTCACAAGCCCAGTTTTCCATTGTCTGGGGCAAGTGGCTTGGAAATTGAGAATGAGATTGGTAAAGCTTTTCTTATGGAAGACTTTTGTGGAGAGGGTTTCCTTACTGTCTGTAGTCAATGCCAATGTCCAGGAATAGGAGTCTGGTCAACAGCATGTTCAACCGTGAATTTGATGTTCTTATGAGTGGAGTTGAGAGCGTGGGCCGTGGAGGAACTGATCAATTTTTTGCTCCTGATCAAATTTAAGATAGCAAACGTATCATCGATGTAGTGCCTGTAGAATTTGGGGCATAGTTAAGAGACATCCAATTTTTGGTTTCCCAGTGGGCCAAGCAGACATTTGCCAGAGTGGGGGCCAAGGGGCTTGCCCTAACTAGGCCTATCATTTGAGATAATTTGCCTTTTTATAGTTCTAGTTCTATTACTTTCTAAAAAGCTTTTTGTTTAAAAAATTATTTTTTATTAAATATATATTGCACTTATAATTTATAGGCCTATAGTATTATAGTCTTGATAGCCTTGAAACCAAAAAAATAAAAAAGCTTGGCTCATTGGTTTCATCTCATGAATCAATTTTATAATTCTTAGCCTGAGGCTCTAGTTGACTATAACAATATTATATAACAGATAGAAAAGATAAATAGATTTATAAAAATGATGAGTAAAGCTATGCCATGCATTTTATTTTTTTAGGCATAGTATAGAAAATATCAATAGAGCTAGGCCCTATAAAAATGAAAACCTGTTTCTGTAATGTATTTTTTGAAAAAAACCTGGCCTCCTAAATTCAAAATTTTCCAAGAAACATAGTTTCCAATTCTTCTACTTGCGCAGGCCCTAGCTCAGCCTATTGACGACCGTCTAGTCGGTAATACAGCAACTAAAATTATGGCGTTTAGACGGGAGCACGGCGAGCTGAGCTGCGCGCCGCGTTAGACCGTACCTAGGGCCTTTTCATATTGCTTGTTCTGGTTCCAGAACCAGAACCAATTTGTGAAGTATAACTTTTTGTCTCCATAACTAGAGGAGATATGTGCTATAAAGTTTTTATTATTGAATGACAATCGCCAAGAAGAAAGTGAAAAATTGTGCAAAGTGAGGTTGTTAAGGCAGTCAAACATTCAACAGAATTAAATAGTTATACTGCTGTTTTTCTTGGAAGATCCGAACCGATTCTGATTCTGGAATTGGTAATACGCTCGTATGAAAAGCCCAAAGTGAAAATTCCGTTACAAACTCTTAAACTTTTGAATCCATAAAGTTTGGCTGCGTTTTGTTTGAATTTAGTTCAGAAGTTCAGAAAATATCTGCAAATATAACATAAAATCGTTGTCTATTAACTATCGTCTTCGACTTCGACTATTATTGCATCTTATAGTAAAATACGAGTATTCTGAGTGGTCCTAAGAGTGCGTCAACATTGAGCACTATGGCCTATACTAAGGCCAGAATTTCTTGACCATGCAGCTAGTATGCGAAAGGAAGACATAACTTTCAAATGAAAGCTCTTCGGAGGCGAATTTTTACGTCATATAAGCTCATCGGATGCAATTTAAGGGTTATGTATTGTTCTACATAGGCTCTCAAAACTTTACTGCCCACTGATTTGGCGCCCCTTTTTAAGCGACATGGCACACAACCAGCGAGAGGCATTACTGCCTTCCGCCGACTCCCCTGAGCAGGCATACAAGCGCGCGGATACGTACGCAGGCACACACACACACACACACACACACACACAACACACACACACACACACACACACAGGAGTGTACAGCGGCCCTAACTTTATATTTATCGTTAGGCATGTACACTTCACTGCGCCTTGGGGGTTGGCTCTCAAGGCCGTTAATTGCACGAGCAGAGCCAAGCCGAAATTCTAATTCAGCCCAAATTAATGACTGCACTTGGAATCGAGCCTGGGTCGCTGGCCACACCAGAGCAGCTGCGCTACCGCTGGGCTACGGCCCCCTTGGCGCCCCTTTAACAACAATTATTAAGTTTAAAACCCACTGTCCCTAATTCTAGCAGTTTCCCAGAAGTCAAGATTAAAAAAAATTGCTTATGTCTCGCCTCTTACATTTAAAAAAATTAACTAGTAGGCAGCCTTCGAATCAACATAAAAAAGCCTATGTAAACATACATGTACATTAGAAGTCCAGAAAGCAAGATATTACAATTATTTTTTTTCTAGGAACTTAGTAAGGCCCAGCGGCTTGCTCAGCGCATTTAAAAGCTCAGTGCTTCCATTAGGCAAGTCTGAAGTGG
>NIVC01001215.1:0-83634 GCA_002269645.1 Macrostomum lignano | reverse complement strand
TTTTTTCTCTTTCCGTAAATTCAGTCTGCACAAAGGATTACTGATGGACGAGGATTTATCAGCGCCATGCCATTACCATGGAGACTGCTCTAAGCACTCTGATAAGTTGACTTTATTCTGGACTTGAGAGTCACCCTCGGTCGGTTAGAGATTCGACATGCAGTTGGAGAGGCATCTTGCAGACGCCTAAACCTCCTTGCTTGACGAGAAGACGGGCGCCTACAAGAGTAGCTTCAGAGCTTTTCCTGGTCAGCATCCAGACACGTGTGCTGAAACAGCTTCTGTCCAGTTGGCTTCTCCTGAGTTTTGGTTAAAAGCTTCCCTGGATTCATTTTGCCCACTTCAGACTTGCCTAATGGAAGCACTGAGCTTTTAAATGCGCTGAGCAAGCCGCTGGGCCTTACTAAGTTCCTAGAAAAAAAATAATTGTAATATCTTGCTTTCTGGACTTCTAATGTACATGTATGTTTACATTAGGCTTTTTTATGTTGATTCGAAGGCTGCCTACTAGTTAATTTTTTTAAATGTAAGAGGCGAGACATAAGCAATTTTTTTTAATCTGACTTCTGGGAAACTGCTAGAATTAGGGACAGTGGGTGTTAAACTTAATAATTGTTGTTAAAGGGGCGCCAAGGGGGCCGTAGCCAGCGGTAGCGCAGCTGCTCTGGTGTGCCAGCGACCCAGGCTCGATTCCAAGTGCAGTCATTAATTTGGGGCTGAATTAGAATTTCGGCTTGGCTCTGCTCGTGCAATTAACGGCCTTGAGAGCCAACCCCCCAAGGCGCAGTGAAGTGTACATGCCTAACGATAAAATAAAGTTAGGGCCGCTGTACACTCCTGTGTGTGTGTGTGTGTGTGTGTGTGTGTGTGTGTGTGTGTGTGTGTGTGTGTGTGTGCCTGCGTACGTATCCGCGCGCTTGTATGCCTGCTCAGGGGAGTCGGCGGAATGGGCAGTAATGCCTCTCGCTGGTTGTGTGCCATGTCGCTTAAAAAGGGGCGCCAAATCAGTGGGCAGTAAAGTTTTGAGAGCCTATGTAGAACAATACATAACCCTTAAATTGCATCCGATGAGCTTATATGACGTAAAAATTCGCCTCCGAAGAGCTTTCATTTGAAAGTTATGTCTTCCTTTCGCATACTAGCTGCATGGTGTCAAGAAATTCTGGCCTTAGTATAGGCCATAGTGCTCAATGTTGACGCACTCTTAGGACCACTCAGAATACTCGTATTTTACTATAAGATGCAATAATAGTCGAAGTCGAAGACGATAGTTAATAGACAACGATTTTATGTTATATTTGCAGATATTTTCTGAACTTCTGAACTAAATTCAAACAAAACGCAGCCAAACTTTATGGATTCAAAAGTTTAAGAGTTTGTAACGGAATTTTCACTTTGGGGCTTTTCATACGAGCGTATTACCAATTCCAGAATCAGAATCGGTTCGGATCTTCCAAGAAAAACAGCAGTATAACTATTTAATTCTGTTGAATGTTTGACTGCCTTAACAACCTCACTTTGCACAATTTTTCACTTTCTTCTTGGCGATTGTCATTCAATAATAAAAACTTTATAGCACATATCTCCCTCTAGTTATGGAGACAAAAAGTTATACTTCACAAATTGGTTCTGGTTCTGGAACCAGAACAAGCAATATGAAAAGGCCCTAGGTACGGTCTAACGCGGCGCGGCAGCTCAGCTCGCCGTGCTCCCGTCTAAACGCCATAATTTTAGTTGCTGTATTACCGACTAGACGGTCGTCAATAGGCTGAGCTAGGGCCTGCGCAAGTAGAAGAATTGGAAACTATGTTTCTTGGAAAATTTTGAATTTAGGAGGCCAGGTTTTTTTCAAAAAAATACATTACAGAAACAGGTTTTCATTTTTATAGGGCCTAGCTCTATTGATATTTTCTATACTATGCCTAAAAAAATAAAATGCATGGCATAGCTTTACTCATCATTTTTATAAATCTATTTATCTTTTCTATCTGTTATATAATATTGTTATAGTCAACTAGAGCCTCAGGCTAAGAATTATAAAATTGATTCATGAGATGAAACCAATGAGCCAAGCTTTTTTATTTTTTTGGTTTCAAGGCTATCAAGACTATAATACTATAGGCCTATAAATTATAAGTGCAATATATATTTAATAAAAAATAATTTTTTAAACAAAAAGCTTTTTAGAAAGTAATAGAACTAGAACTATAAAAAGGCAAATTATCTCAAATGATAGGCCTAGTTAGGGCAAGCCCCTTGGCCCCCACTCTGGCAAATGTCTGCTTGGCCCACTGGGAAACCAAAAATTGGATGTCTCTTAACTATGCCCCCAAATTCTACAGGCACTACATCGATGATACGTTTGCTATCTTAAATTTGATCAGGAGCAAAAAATTGATCAGTTCCTCCACGGCCCACGCTCTCAACTCCACTCATAAGAACATCAAATTCACGGTTGAACATGCTGTTGACCAGACTCCTATTCCTGGACATTGGCATTGACTACAGACAGTAAGGAAACCCTCTCCACAAAAGTCTTCCATAAGAAAAGCTTTACCAATCTCATTCTCAATTTCCAAGCCACTTGCCCCAGACAATGGAAAACTGGGCTTGTGAGGTGTTTGCTCCATAGGCATAGAGCTTTCACTACCTATAACACCTGGATCAACTTTGACTGGGAGGTGCAGTTCCTTACCAGACTGTTCTATCAAAATGACTACCCCGTTTGTCTGGTTCAAAAAATCATCAACAAGTTCATCTCGGACAAAATCACCAAACAAAAACCTAAGCAATCTGTTACCACTGAAGAATTTGAACCCATTCTGCGTCTCCCCTTCCTCGGACCTCCATCTCTAGCCTTGAAAAACAGAATGCATAGGTTATTCTTTGCCTCTTTCAATAGTAATATCCAGGTTGTCTTCTACATAAACAAGATTGGAAACTTTGTTAGCAGATTAAAGTTGCGTGTTCCTCGTACTCTGTGTGCAGGTGTTGTTTACCAATTTAACTGCTCTGTGGACCAGAGCGTCTCCTACGTGGGGAAAACCAAAAGACACCTACACACGAGGATCAGGGAACACTGGCTCAAACCACCTGCTATACAAACTCACCTCTTTGAATGCACTAACTGCAATGACTGCAAACCAGAAGAACACTTTAAAATCATTGACCAAAGCCATACTGATGCCAAACTTAGAATTCTCGAGGCCCTACACATAAAAGCTCAGTCCCCAAATCTCAACACCCAATTACAACATAATGGTGCAGGTCACGTTCTCTGCGTTTTCTGAACAGTGAGTGACACAAACGTGTATGCTGTGTACACTTAACTTGACGTTCATTTACTTAAGCTACCACCCCTGATTCTGCCTTTTGACCACTGAACAAGAATTGTGTACTTTTGGTTTATTTTCAATCTTAATCTATAATTTTCTCTCCTACCTACCTATGTATGTTGTTAAAGCCAAGTTGTAATCAATTGTTTTCAATCTTACCCTCCTTATCTATGTACGTTGCAAAAACCAATATTTAATCAATTGTTTTCAATCTCACTTTCTCAAATTGTTCTAATAAAATCCTAACGATGCACAATGGTGTGCAAAGTTGTTAGAAATTGCAATCATATTCAAATATTGATATTAAGCTTTCTAAAATGCTAATAGGTTTTGTTCATCTCTTGTCATATTTAATTGCTGATTAAGTGGCAGTTTTGGTTGTCAACTCAGATTCAGTTCCAAATCAGTAGGATTTGGAGCTCCTCATAGGTGACTGGCCTTGGGATATGATCAGTTAAGTTTAATGTTTGGCATCTATTAGTAGGATTTGTTGGTGCAGCTTCGGCTGTGGTGGCATGGTTTGGGGTCTGGAGCTCCTTCTATATGATCGCTACTTAGACCAATTGCCATGTTGTTGAGGTGCCTAAAGGTCAATCTTTGTCAATGGCTTTGGCATCATTATTGTTGGATTTAGATTTGTCAGCAGATGATAAGGTGTAGCAGCTGTCAGCATTGCTGCTGAACCTCACTCTCTTAAACACCAGATAGCAAGCAGGTTGGCAGCGGTTGTCACTGGCTATGCTATGGTCCCAGTCCTTGTCACCTTCAGCTAGTAGATGGTGGCTCCTAGTAAGGCAACATGTTGTGCTGCTAAAGCTAGTAAATAACCTCTGCATGTCTCGATAATGGCTGGCAGATGGCCTTGGCTTTGTTGCCGGCAGGTGCAGCACTGTCAGTGGTTTGCTGTCAGCTGTTGATGATGTTGGCAACATAGCCTTGCCATTGGACTCCTTCAATGTTGCCTCAGTAGTAGACTAGGGTTAGGGTTAGGGTTAGGGTATTACAATATTATAAATATTATGTTTCTATAAGGTAGGCCTACAGTTTAAAGTTATTGTTATTGCTTTTATAAAATCTTCATTTTTTAATGAGTAAGTCCCTCTATTATAATAAATAGTAAATATTTCTTAATATCTATTTAAAATATTTTGAGTTTTTTGTTAGTTCTAGGCTAGAAATACTGATATCATATATGCAATTTCTAAAATTATATTATACTTGTCATGTGGATTAGTTTTGACTAAAAATATGGTAAGAGTTTTTATTAAACATTATTTGCAAAGTTTTTTATCATAATAGTCCCTAGTAGTACTTTCTTAGCCCTAATTTAGAGATTTGAACAGTATTATTTCTTTGTATTATCATTTGTTAAGCTTTGGATTTTATAATTAATATAAAGTCTATAATTATATCTTATATTCATTGAGCTAATAGCTTAGACCTGAGATTTTTTAAAAAAATAAAAAATAATATAAATTTATATTGATACACTGTTTGATTGAAACAAATGCAATCATTGAGAATTTTTTTAGCCTGCTTAATCTATTTTAATAGACGAATTAACTGAATATAAGCATTAGTTTAAATGTTAACTAGAGCAATGAGAGAACAAATGGGGTTGCAGGCCCAGGACTAAAAAATTCTATGAAGGCAAGGTGCAAGAGTATTAGTGTAAGAGTATTGGTACAAGAGTATTGGTACAAGAGTATTGGTACAAGAGTATTGGTACAAGAGTATTGGTACAAGAGTATTAGTGTAAGAGTATTGGTACAAGAGTATTGGTACAAGAGTATTGGTACAAGAGTAAAGCTAATAAGTCATAACAAGCATACAGTCATTCTCAGTTTAGTCAATTAAGGTGCAAGCAAGCTCAGTGTTGCCTCAATATTTTTTAATCAATTGCCCTTTGTAAATTCACAGTTAAAAAATAGAAAACGTAAATGTCTGATTTTATACACATTCTGACAGCTTGATTGAGAGCCAACCTGGAAACTGAGATGTCAATCACCTTCTGCAGCTCCAGGCAATGCCAGCAACTGGCCAGAAGCAGCAGTTTGCCAACCTCTTGTGCGAGTACTGCGGCGATGAGCCCGCTGCAGTGGCCTGCTCTGCGCCCCGCTGCAAGCGCCTCTGCTGCGCCTGCGACGCTGTCTGGCATGGCCACCCGAGCGCCGCAGCCACCGCGCCACCCGCAAGGAGATCCCCCAGGCTGCCTCGAGCTCTACGCGCCATCAGTCGGCTCGGCTCAAGGCTGAGGACGCCCCGTGTCCAGCGTGCACTCTGCTGAACCCGCCCGATGCCCACAGTTGCCGCTTGTGCAACACTCCGCTGCCACCGCGAGCGGCTGGTGCCGATGTTGCCCACCTGGAAGGTGTCGACCTGCGCGCCAGCATGATGGCGCAGGAGCGGCGCCAGCTGGCGCTGGTCAACCGGCTGCACCAAGAGTACCGAAGCCTGGCTTCTGGCAAGCACCTGGAGTGCCGGGGTTCGGCCTCTGATAAGCACCTGGAGTACCGGGGCTTGGCCTCCGACAAGCACCTGGAATACCGGGGCCTGACCTTCCAAAAATAAATTTTAATGCGTTTATCGAATCGTGTTTTCGTAGCCAACAGATCGTTTTGGTTTGTTTGCCGATCTGCTCTGGTGACTTGCAGTTGTGCAATAATGAAATCCAACCGTTTCTGTTTCAATGACATTGTTCTGCTTTCATTCAGTACCTTTGACCCGGTGTCGCATTTTATGCTCACAAAGCAGATTTTTCTATATTTATTAGGGAGTGCTTAAAAGTATCCCTTTATTGCTCCAGTTTACCTTAGCGTTACCGTTGCCTCACTGGTTGCATTATATTCTATCCGGCTTGATGTCAGTCTGTTTTTGGTTATTTTCTCAGTTTTATAATACAAGCATTTGCTACCAATTGAACCGAATTGAAGTTTGTTACTTTATCAACTTTTTGACTGCTTATTAGCCTAAATTTTACCTGTCAACGAATGAGACTACTTCTAATTTAGTTTGTAAGTAGTAGCTTAGCAAATTATGCTAGGGGACAGGGTAGCTCAGCGGTAAATTTCGCTAACTTTCTCACGCTACGAACCCTGGTTGTTTGACCGCCCCCTGATAATAATATATTATTTGTACTCGTAGTAGTAGTAACTTATGTTGAAAATATAACAAAATTTCTGTCTGGCAACTGCAGCTGATTGCCCAATGACTAGCAGCGCTAGAGTGGTGCTGGCCACCTCGGCCGAGACCTTCGAGTCCGCCCTGGCCTCCGCCAAGCCGGGCGGCCTCTGCCTGCTGCACTTCAGAGCTGACTGGGCGGCCCAGTGCGTCCAGATGTCGCTGGTGATGGACGAGCTGGCCAAGGAGCCGGCCTACTCAGCTGTCACTTTTGTCAATGTGGAGGCTGAACAGGTGAGCTGTGCGGAGCTGCTTGCTGGTCAAAGTGAGTCGCAAAATCCATTTGATTCAATCAAATCGCATGCAGGTGCCGCAGGTAACCAGCAGGTTTGGCGTCCTGGCGGTGCCCACCTTTCTGCTTGTGCGCAGGGCGGCTGAGAGCCAGCAGCCGCAAGTTGTGGACCGCCTGAACGGTGCTGACCCGCGGCCCTGGCCGCCAAGCTCTCGGCCGCTGTGTCCGCCACCGCCCCGGCTACCGGCGGGGACGTCGCCGCGGCGCCAAAAGAGACGCAGGCGCAGCTGGAGGCCCGCCTGAAGTCGCTGCTGACCCGCTCGCCAGTCTTGCTGTTCATGAAAGGCTCGCCAGACGCGCCTCGCTGCGGCTTCAGCCGGCAGATCGTGGAGCTGCTGCGGAAGCACGCCGAGGTGGCGCCTTTCGACCACTTCGACATCCTCACCGACCAAGCCGTGCGAGAGGGCTTGAAGAAGCTGAGCAACTGGCCAACCTACCCGCAGCTGTACGCAGCCGGCGAGTTGCTGGGCGGTCTCGACGTTGTTCGCGAGATGGACGAGGCCGGCGAGCTGGGCCCCGCGCTGAAAGCCGCCGTGACGGCCCGCCTGGAGAAGCTGGTCAAGGCCGCGCCAGTCATGCTGTTCATGAAAGGCTCGCCAGACGCGCCCCGCTGCGGCTTCAGCCGGCAGATCGTGGAGCTGCTGCGCTCCGAGGGCGTCCAGTTCGGCCACTTCGACATCCTGCAGGACAATTCCGTGCGAGAGGGCCTGAAGAAGTTCAGCAACTGGCCGACCTTCCCGCAGCTGTACGCTGATGGGCAGCTGTTGGGCGGCCTGGATATTGTGCGGGAGATGCAGCAGGCCGGTGAACTCAAGGAGGCACTGCCGGCCAGTTGCCGAGCTTAGGGGAGGCCATGAGTTGCCAGCGACTTCAGACTTGGCTGAACTGGGCTTAGACTGGGTTTTCATACAGTCCGTCATGGCAGCACTTTGATGCGTAGATCATTTCTGTAAACTTCGAATATCCCGGTTGCCATGGCGAACTTCAGCTAACTAGCAAGATGGATTGATTTCCAACAATAGACTCTGCTTTGACCACCTGGTTTGCGCCTTGGTTTGCATGGCAATATCAGCAATATTGTGACCGTAGTGTTCTGGACTAGCAGGACCATCTGTGAGCGGTTCAGCACTCTCTTACCGTGTTAATTTGCTTCAGTGTTCGATGCTTTTACTAAAGCAACTCGGGGTTCAGAATGGAACTCTGTGTGTTTGCTAGTTACCAGCCTCATTCTTTAAACCTTCCGTGACTTTTATTTGCTTCATTCTTTGCCCGTTACATTGAGTTCTAATTAATACTCTGGCCGCAGTCTGGCAGCCTTAGGGCACCTCGGCTGGCGCGGGTCGATGCCTCCCCCCCCAGCAAGTCTCAGCTCCCGCCCGCTGGTCGGACAAAATCGATTTCTGGGCCTCATGGAAACGGGCAGAAAACTTCATCAGCTGCCACTAAAAATTGATCGCGGCCCTTCGATCGATTCTTCAGAAAGGCCAGCGTTTTTAGATAGCGGATACAGACGTGTGGCTCCATTTGGCCTGTTTCAAAAACATTTTCAGCAACATAGGAACATTTAGATGGCTACAATAGATTGGTATCGTCAGCTGCAATGAGCTTGAGTGTAAGGAAAGTCTTCATGAGTCTCTTGGCGAAATTCAATGCAGTCATTTTATCATCATCCAGCACTGGCAAGCACATTATTCATATTTTGCAAGCACATTATCACTTAGCCGAATGACATTTATTATACGAGTAACGGAAATAACAAATTTCAATTTGTCATCGTGACGAGTTCGCCGTTACTTTTCAAAGTCAGAGCCCTCGTCACGCAGCTTTTGCTGCACAGCCCGGAAGAATTGATCTCCGTCGCGCTCGGCAAACTTAAGCATGTCCTGCTGCGCCGCCTTGGCGAAGGCCGGATCCAGCTCCTTAAGCTCGCGGCCCGTCTGCATGGCCAGCAACTGGTACATGGCACAGCGCTCCAAGTAGTAGGAGTAGTGGAAGGCCATGGCCGCGGTTTCCGCTAGCACCAGGTAGCCGTGGTTGGCCATCATCAGGCAGGTCTTGTCAGGTGCCAGGCAGGAAGCCAGCCGAGCGCCCTCTGAGTCCTGGACGGAGACGCCGCTGTAGTCCAGATCGTAGGCAATGCTGTTGAGAAAGTACAGGCAGTTCTGGTGCACCATGCGCAGTCGGGAGTCCTGCAGGCAGCTGAGGGCGGTGGCGTACGGACTGTGCAGGTGGAAGACCGCCTTGGCCTCGGGCCGGGCCTCGTGCAGCGGTCGGTGGATTGTGGCCGCGGACGTCTCGGCGCGACCGTTGCCCTCCACTACCCGACCTGCAGCGTCGAGGCCGACCAGGTCGGAGGCACGCACGCGGGACCAGTGCAGGCCGTAGGGCACCAGCAGCATCAGCTCGGCTCCGGAGCCGTCAGCCGATGGCGTCATCAGGCTGAGATGGTTGCAGATGCCCTCGTTGTAGCCCAGCTGGTCCAGGGCCCTGTAGGCTGCCGCCAGGTCCACCCGGGCCTGCCAGTTCTGCTGAGCCGCTGTTGTGGCACCCCGGTTCCGCTGAGCTGGCGGATGCCGAAGGCCACCGGCTGCAGCAGCAGGCGGCACCGCGTCCAGCCATTGCGTACTGCTACAGTCAACATTTTTCACTCGGCTTAGTATTTAACAGTCTGTCTCACCTCGGCCTAGAAAAGCTTTAATGGCATTTGTTCTTCTCTTTATCTGGGTAGCAAGATAAGTGTACACTGCTTTGTACACCCTCCGTGCAGAGATATGACACTCTACGCTCGTACACTGTTGCGAGAATATGAAAATTAGCTAATAATCTTCAAGTATGTCTGTTTATGCACCTGGCTGAGCCTATACTGTGCCCTGCTGCAGCTACAACTCTTGCACCCCCATTAGCTGACCTGCCCTTCGCCACCACGATTCTGCTATTCCAAGACAGTTATTTGTGCAAAGTACTTTAAAGAAAAATGATGCCTCGGGCTTAGCCAATGCTACACTGTCTGCAGTCAGCCACTGTGCAGGATGCAGGACTACCCTTTCAAGTAAAAGCCGTTTTGGAGTCTTTATTGTAGTTTAAAGAAGCCAGAGAGCCAAAGGGCTTGAGATCCACTTATGAATTGCGCTGAAAATTAAAGAGGACAGAAAGCAGCCGGTCGTGCTGGGCAGGAAGCTCTCAGTCCAAAGGCGATCCTTCTTTAGAAAGTTCGGCACAAAGGGAGATCGGGATAGGGAAGGGGGCAGCGCGGGCGCCCTGCTGCAGCTCACTCGACCAGATCTATCGCTACGAGACAGCCGGTTGCTGTCTTATAAAAAATCTGGCAAGCAATTATAGAGCGGCCATTCCGATGGAAGACACTGCAGTGAACCTGGTAGGCATGTTTGAGGCCATAAAGCTGGATGTGGGTGGCTATTATCTTTTTATTCCCATTTTCATTGATGGGAGAATATTGAATTCTGCATTCTCTAGGTGTTTTATTGATGCAGCATCCCAAAATAAACTCTGCCAAGCTTTGGTAGTGAAAAGTACAAACAAGATCTTCTCAATGGAGAGAGGAGGCACGGGCAGAGCACAAGCAAATTTATGCTCTGCATGCCCTAGCACTCAGCCTAGCGGAGATTCGCTTACCTGAACTATTATAATATCCGCTGCTGCAATACCTCCGCATGCCAAAGCTAGCATGCAGTGCTCAACAGCCCCGCTGCCGCTCATTAAGACAGAGTAGAAGCTGCTCTACTGAGCAACTGCAGGTCAGACGAACTCTGCCCAGCCGAGTCCCCGTGCCCCCCCCGCCCTGGCCCGAGCGGCCCAGCCAGCGGAGGAAAAGGCAGCGTCTTCCGTTTCGCGAGGCAATTTCCCGTTTTCACGCGTAATGCGAAGTGACGCGCCTTCCCTCCTCTGTCGCGGGTGCGAGAGAGGGGCAGCTGAGACAGGCAGAGAAATAGGCCTCCACAGCGGCTGCAGCTGAGGGGTAGATGATGCTTGGATTCCAGAGCCTCTAGTCCGATGCAGCGAGTTAATCCGATTGTGTGTCATAAGTTGAGAGCAGGCATCACGGGATCTTGCTGAGCTCCCTCTCGAGTTGCAGCGCCTTCAAGTCGTGCAGAATTCTTATTAGTAGATTTCTTTTGAATTCACAGTCAGTTATTTCGGCAAAAATACAAATTATAGCCCATGTCCCTCTTGAGCGAAGCCGTTGCCTTGTTTGAGTCCGGTGCTCTGAGCAGGGGGTGTCGGGTTGCTCTCGTGTTGAAGTGGCTCGCAGCTCCAGCCGGAATTCACGCCGGGAGAAAATTTTGAAGCCGCTGTGCTGCACTTTCTCTCAACCAACGAGTCCAGAGACTCGTGAGGGGCTCAGAAATTCTCATCAGCTTTTCTGTCCCCTGAAGTTCCGCCCCATCCCCTGTGTCCCTGGGGTGAGGCCGCCGGATTAAGCTGAAATCGGGAGCAGATTAGTGACAACTTCGCCCGGGGCGGGCCGCCAGCCTCAAAGCAAATTGGGATTAACTTCATCGCGAACGCCGCTCAGGACTGCGTGATGAAGATGCAAACTTTTATAACTCGCAGGGCTGGCTAAGCATGCGGCTGACTCTATCTCGGAGCAAATTACGCCCACATCGACTCAAGGATTTTTGTAGTGTAGGAGACGTGAAAGACGGAGGAGCTCTCTGAAGGCTCTCAGCTTTAAAATGAGTTCTCATGCTCAAAAACGCTTTCTCAATGCATGGGCGGGCAGAGCAATTTTTCGTTCCTAGAGTAGCTGCTATGATCGGAATCTCTTTGGAGAATCTCCCGCCTAAGACTGATGGGACTTTTAAAGCTGCCCCATCGTGATGGCCGAGCGCGGGCTAATTTACCGATCTCTGCTCTTGCATGATCTGTAGCTCGAGAGTTTGAGAAGACAGACAGACAGAAACTAGGAGAAAGTGGAAGAGGCACAGGCAGCTTCTTGGGGAGGGCAAGCGACCTATTACTAGAGACCGTCACTCCAGCGCGCTGCCGGTGTTCCCGCAGTGGTCCGCTAGTCTGGGACTTCGGAGGGGGAGGCAACTCGCGTGTCGCCGTGAGCAGGCTGGGATAGATGAACAGGGAGTGGGCTGCATGCTGCCACTCCCACTTGCCTCTGAGTCTCCCGGCAGGCCTCAAATTCAAAGTTGGGTGCGCTGGCCCGGGAGAGGGCTGAGGTTTCTCCGGAGCAGCAGGGCAGGGCAGGCGGCCAAAGAGATTCCTGAGGGAGGGGGGAATCGCAGCAGCCTTCGCGACTCTTCCGCCGCCCCACCCGGGCTGGCAAACAGAGTGAAAGTACGAGCAGCGCTAGGCCCCCTTCGCTGCCATTCGACTCCGTATGGCACGGCGGGCTTCAATATTAATTTCATGCCACGGGTCATGCAGCTCTCCTTATGACTGTCGGTGCTTCATTTTCTTCTGCTCGGCGCTCGGTCCGCATGAGCCTGGCTCTGCTGAAAGTCATCGGTCTCGATTAATCCTTGATGTAGAAGCGCGCTATGAGCTTGTGGCCAAAGCCTGTGTAAAAGCCGAGACCAACAATGGAGACAAAAGTGCAAGTCTGGGGTTTCGGGGAACTAATGAAATCAGTGCGATAAAGCTCAGCTGCTCAAACTAGCTCGAGGTGGTCGGCCTGAGCGGCAATAATTATTCAATTATTTCGGCTTTACCGCTCGCTGGAGCCACCCGGCCCGTGGACTAAATGCATTAGTAGTAAAAGTGCACCGAAGGGTGACCGCTACTGAAAGCGCACCGCGTCGGCTAGGAGAAACTGCGGATCGTGTCTGACTCTGCGCTAACATGCCAAGGGCTCCAGCGAAAAGTGCCAGACCTGCCTGTTGCCGACTTCGTTGTGCTGGTTCCCAGTCCGCGAGAATCTGTCGTCAGGGCTTTGCTAATTGGCTTCTCCCGCCTTATGCGGACGACTTCCTGCCGGCTGCATTCCTCTTGCGGGAGGGGATTGTCGCTTGAATAATCTTTCTCTTGTTTGCCTGTCAGGCTGCGAATCTTTTAGGGGTGTTAGGAGAGGCTGGGGCTGAGGTGCCGGCCAGGCAGAACACAGAACCATTAGGGAGTACTCTGCAGATAAGCAAGAATTTCCCAGCTGCCTTGTTCCAGGAATTCAGCTGCGCCATCTGTATCCAACTGTCTTCCTGCGTCGAAACTGAATACAAGGCACCTTGCTGGCTTTCTGCTGAGCAAAAAAAATTCAGCATAGCATGAACAGCTCCCTCAGGCTTTGCACTAACACTGAGTTCTCAGATTCTGCTGCGAGTTTCCCACTGAGCCATCGATCACTGCAACAACAATGGGAAGGCGGGTTGTGGCGACCGCTCGCTGGGGGGACAGAGGGCAAGGGGAGACCCTGCCCGTCCGCTCCGGATCGCACCGGTTTCCCTGCGTGAGCGCCACCTCACCTCCGACCGTTCATCCCTAAACAGTCTAGCGGGCCAATGGGAGCCGAGCAGGCCCGCGCTGCTCTGCAGCCCCTCCCAGAGGGGGATTCTCCCGCGGCCTTCTGCAGCAACTCAGCCCGTGACCCGTCCATAGCAGCCTCGCCAAGCCTTTGCGCACAAGCGAGCTGAACGGCTGTACGCCAGTCCCCGCGGGCTGATACTTCAGAGAGTTGGAATTCGGCCCACCCGAGCGCCACCGAATTAGCACGGCCATCCAAAGTTTCAGCGGGAATTCAGACACCGACAGCTCGGATCACCGGCCTGGTCCCAGGGTTTTCCGTCCTCTGTGCGGCAGTTGCAGCGAGGCCTCCAGCCGACCAAAGCCGCATGGGCGTCGGGGCCCGCGATCGCGCCAGCAGAAGCCGCTAGCCTCCGTCTGAGGCGCCCGCGATCGCGCCAGCAGAAGCCGCTAGCCTCCGTCTGAGGCGCCCGCGATCGCGCCAGCAGAAGCCGCTAGCCTCCGTCTGAGGCGCCCGCGATCGCGCCAGCAGAAGCCGCTAGTCTCCATCTGAGGCGCCCGCGATCGTGCCAGCAGAAGCCGCTAGTCTCCATCTGAGGCGCCCGCGATCGTGCCAGCAGAAGCCGCTAGTCTCCATCTGAGGCGCCCGCGATCGCGCCAGCAGAAGCCGCTAGCCTCCGTCTGAGGCGCCCGCGATCGCGCCAGCAGAAGCCGCTAGTCTCCGTCTAAGGCGCCCGAGATGGCGCCAGCGCGGCTGCTCCTGGTTCTGTTGGCCGTTCTGCTGGCCTGGGTGCAGGTTGCGGACTGCGGCGCCGCACCCAACTACACGAACATCGTGGACCGCATCGTGTTCCACATCTTCCGCGGCTACAACAAACACCAGCGGCCCGTGCCCGCTAGCCGGCAGAAGCCGGACGGCACCATAGAAGAGGATTCGACCGACGTGGACGTCAACATGAAGATTCTCAGCATCAACAAGGTGGACGTCATCAACATGGAGTTTACGCTGGACATGTACCTGCGTCAGTTCTGGAAGGACACGCGGCTACGCTGGGATCATTACAAAGACTTCAGTTTCTACAACGAGTCCATCGCCATCCCCGCCAAGAAGGAGCACCTGTGGCTTCCAGACCTGTTCTTCCGTAATGGAAAGGAGGGTTACCTGCACAAAATGACTCAGCCTAACTATCTGATCAGAGTTGAGCCCGACGGGCAGATCCTGTATTCGCAGAAGGTTACCATGAAGTTCTCGTGCCAGATGCAGTTGCAGACGTTTCCCATGGACACGCAGACGTGCTTCGTGAACATCGGCAGCTACGGATACACCACGAGGAACCTGCTGTTCAAGTGGAAGCGGGACGGGCTGAAAGACCCGGTGGAGCTGGACGGCTCCATGCAGATTTCCGAGTTCAACGCGCCCGACTTTGCTGAGAGCCACGACTGCACTCAGGGCAGCGCGACCAGCACAGGGAGCTACGCGTGCCTGAAGGCGATCTTCAAGCTGGAGCGGCAGCTGGGCAGCTACCTATCCGGTACCTACATCCCCGCCATCCTCATCGTGGCGGTCTCTTGGCTCAACTTCTGGATCAGTATTGAAGCCGTGCCAGCCAGGGTCTCCCTGGGCCTGCTCACCCTGCTGGGCATCCTCACCCAGGGCATGTCAGTCATCAACAACCTGCCCAGGTAGGCCATTCTTAGTCAGCTGTTTTCAAGAAAATTGAGGTTACTTTTATTTCTTAATTGGTGCCCTTTTTGAGCATTTGACGGCTCACTGAAAGTGCCCATCCAGTCTGCTCACTGCGGTCTCTCATGCCAGTTTTCAGTCTTGCCCTGTCAGCAAGTCATGCGCCCGTTTCGCGGGCTCAGGCCCAGAGCTTGTGGTGCTCAGCTCACCCGATATCTAGAAATCCAGCTCCTCTCCGCTTACTCACCCAGCCTCTCTCGGCATCTTCATTCCCTCCTCAATCCGCGGCTGCATAAGTTCAGAAGCGGCCCTAATCCTCAGGCTGAGCCTTCTTTCTCACGGGGACAGGTGAAGAGAGCCCACCAGTGCGATCTCAAATCATTATTTATGCAAGCCAGGTGGGCCGCCCGAATCCCAGCTGTAGGCGGTCAGAAAGCCGCGCCCTGCGCCGGACTGTCGCCGGAAACGGCCCAGTTTCTCCATAAATGCATCAAAACAGCCAAGCTCAGTTTTTTCATCTGGCCTCTGCAAACCTTTGAGGAGCTTTTCCTCTAGAAAGACACAAGCTTCAAGACGCATTCGCTTCTTGAGTGCCTTCTGAACATGCAGGCTGACGGCTGTTGCGATTGCCTATTAATTTCAGCTCCGATGAGAACTGTGCTCAAAGCCCCGCTTTTCATCTTTTAATATCCGAATCCCCTTTGAGGGCCTCTTTTTCGAGAAGAGGCAGGGAAAGCTCAGGCCAGATTATCCCCTTGGCTCCGTCATGGCGCTCTCCTAATCCGTCTTGTGCGGGATCAGAGCGGTGGGATCTGAAACTCCTTGCCGATTTCTCTGCGCCGTTAAAATCCAGACGCCAATTATGTTCACTTTTCATCCCACATCATCTCTCACGCACCATCCTATGTTTGCATCCCCTTCTCCCGTCTCCTGCATCTCCTCTCCCCGCCCTCCAGCATCTCATCACACTCTGCTCATTCCACCATCTCATCACACTCTGCTCACCCCACCATCTCATCACACTCTGCTCACTGTTCTATCTCATCACACTGCTCACTGCTCCATCTCCTCTCCCCGCCCTCCAGCATCTCATCACACTCTGCTCATTCCACCATCTCATCACACTCTGCTCATTCCACCATCTCATCACACTCTGCTCACCCCACCATCTCATCACACTCTGCTCACTGTTCTATCTCATCACACTGCTCACTGCTCCATCTCATCACACTGCTCACTCCACACCATCTCATCACACCCTGCTCACTCCACCGTCTCATCACACTCTGCTCATTCCACCATCTCATCACACTCTGCTCACCCCACCATCATCACACTCTGCTCACCCCACCATCTCATCACACTCTGCTTACTGTTCTATCTCATCACACTGCTCACTGCTCCATCTCATCACACTCTGCTCACTCCACACCATCTCATCACACAGTGAGGGCAGAGTGTACTTTGTGGAGGCGTTGGTTTCGGTAACTGCGGGCTTTGACTTGCGCAGCCTCCAAAATCAGTGGCCACTTGCTGAGGATTCGGTTGATTTAATTTCTAAAAATAGATGCACTCTAAATCATTTAGAATTTGAAAAGCTGTCTCTGTTACTCTGTTGCCATTTATTCCTACCTGTTCTCGTGACAGGGTCGCATGAACTGCAAATATTCCAGAAGCAACTTCACCTCTTCAAAGCTATGGGACTCGTTGCTCTGGATTAAAATAGACGAGGACCACTAGCAAAACGTTTTTCCAAAAATTCTTGAAGAAAGTGCTCACTATGTAGGAGCTGTTCCGCTTTTGAGCTTAAAATGAGAATGGCAAAATCCATTGGTTCAGTCCCTGTCCCAATGGATTCAACTCTCCTTTCACCCTGATTTTTAATCCCCGGGCACTCAATAAGCGACGAGATTCGACATGGAATTCAAGACCTGGGGCAGTTCTGCACCGACTACGGTACAGCAGCTGCAAACAGCTGTTTCATGCATCAGTTCGACCACAGGTCAATAATCATGAATTTATGAAATGCTCAATCAGCCCGTGCGCAAAATGAAGTGCATTGGAATAAGCTCAACTGTACCGCTCTAGCCAAAGCCTAGCCAATTATCGAAATTAAACAGCAAGTAGTTCGTTGAAGAAAGCAAAGTCCTACTCATGCACTCTGCCTGTGTGAGCTGGACTGCTCAGAATGAAGCATTTCAATGCTTCCTACTGAAGTCCCCTGAGCCACCGGCTTTGCTACTCATTCTACTGTAAGTAGTCTGCTTGGTTGAAAATTCACTGGATTTTTAAATGCACCAGCGTGTAAGAAGCTTAATTTTTAGTTAAAGGCTTGTGCGGACCATTCAGATATGGAATTTTTTTTCATTTTCAAAGAGGGAAGGTTTGACTCTCCGACGATTCTTACAGTGTTCAGGTCTATGATTGTGTGCTGTGCACTGTGTTCCATGTCTATGGTTGTGTGCTGTACACAGTGTTCCATGTCTATGATTGTGTGCTGTGCACAGTGTTCCATGTCTATGATTGTGTGCTGTACACAGTGTTCAGGTCTATGATTGTGTGCTGTGCACAGTGTTCCATGTCTATGATTGTGTGCTGTGCACAGTGTTCCATGTCTATGGTTGTGTGCTGTACACAGTGTTCCATGTCTATGATTGTGTGCTGTGCACAGTGTTCAGGTCTATGATTGTGTGCTGTGCACAGTGTTCCATGTCTATGATTGTGTGCTGTGCACAGTGTTCCATGTCTATGGTTGTGTGCTGTACACAGTGTTCCATGTCTATGATTGTGTGCTGTGCACAGTGTTCCATGTCTATGGTTGTGTGCTGTACACAGTGTTCCATGTCTATGATTGTGTGCTGTACACAGTGTTCCATGTCTATGATTGTGTGCTGTACACAGTGTTCCATGTCTATGGTTGCGTGCTGTACACAGTGTTCCATGTCTATGGTTGTGTGCTGTACACAGTGTTCCATGTCTATGGTTGCGTGCTGTACACAGTGTTCCATGTCTATGGTTGTGTGCTGTACACAGTGTTCCATGTCTATGGTTGTGTGCTGTACACAGTGTTCCATGTCTATGATTGTGTGCTGTACACAGTGTTCAGGTCTATGATTGTGTGCTGTGCACAGTGTTCCATGTCTATGATTGTGTGCTGTGCACAGTGTTCCATGTCTATGATTGTGTGCTGTGCACAGTGTTCCATGTCTATGGTTTTGTGCTGTACACAGTGTTCCATGTCTATGATTGTGTGCTGTACACAGTGTTCCATGTCTATGGTTTTGTGCTGTACACAGTGTTCCATGTCTATGATTGTGTGCTGTGCACAGTGTTCCATGTCTATGGTTTTGTGCTGTACACAGTGTTCCATGTCTATGATTGTGTGCTGTGCACAGTGTTCCATGTCTATGGTTGCGTGCTGTACACAGTGTTCCATGTCTATGATTGTGTGCTGTACACTGTTCCATGTCTATGGTTGTGTGCTGTACACTGTTCCATGTCTATGATTGTGTGCTGTACACTGTTCCAGGTCTATGGTTGTGTGCTGTACACTGTTCCAGGTCTATGATTGTGTGCTGTACACTGTTCCAGGTCTATGGTTGTGTGCTGTACACTGTTCCATGTCTATGGTTGTGTGCTGTACACTGTTCCAGGTCTATGGTTGTGTGCTGTACACTGTTCCAGGTCTATGATTGTGTGCTGTACACTGTTCCAGGTCTATGATTGTGTGCTGTACACTGCTCCAGGTCTATGATTGTGTGCTGTGCACAGTGTTCCATGTCTATGGTTGCGTGCTGTACACAGTGTTCCATGTCTATGGTTGCGTGCTGTACACAGTGTTCCATGTCTATGGTTGCGTGCTGTACACAGTGTTCCATGTCTATGGTTGCGTGCTGTACTCAGCTCTTCGGTTGAGCTACAGATCATTTAGAAAATTTAATTCAATTAAGTAATTTGCTTAGCAGAAGCTCCTCAAAACCCGGTCCCCAGGAACCCAGGTGTGGAACAGGCTGATGAGCTGCAGGTCCAACACCGGCAAAAGTCGGTTCAGTCTCTCTCGCATCGACAGTCGCCCAGCCCTGAATTGGTGCCAAATTGCTTGACAATTTGCTCCAGCGGGGATCGCATGCGCCAAATTGATTAAAGTAATATGGGAGCTTTTTGGCCGAATCCAGTCAGACCCGGAGTTGCTGAGCGCAGATAAGAGAGGCTGGGCTGAGCTGCAGCTCACCACTCAGAGTGAGGAAGTGGCAGTGCGGACTCACTCTGCTGCTGTTGTCTGCCTGGCAGCGGTGGGGCTCTAATGGCCGGCCGGTGTGGCTGCTGACAATGCGGGGCAGAGGCCAGGGATAATGAAACCGGGCCGGGGCAGGCCGGATTAAAGCCGGCTCGCCGAGCCGCTGCGGTCATTGGCTACCAAAGGCCAGGGAAGAGAATGAGCGGGAGAGGAAAATGGGAAGCGGATAAGAGTGTTGTTTGCGCGAGACTGATCCCCAGAACAGATATAGGAAATACTCAAATAGCGACTGCAGCCCCGCATGTCCTCCTGGCTCACCGCTACCGGCATTTGAGCTGGGAGCTAAGCTGCTCTGCTCCCATTAGCCCGGGCTGGCAGGTGCTGACAATTCCTGCTCCCAGCCTCGCACTTGCCGATAGCCGCTCCCAGGAGAGCGCAGAGACAGCCGGAGAGGAGAGCATCGAGAGCCAGCCATAGGCCGATCGCGATGCACTTTTGGTGCCGCCTGCTGCCAGCCCTGCTGGCGGTCGCTGCTGTGTTCGCCACCGAGGAGATTCAGCCGACCAGCGGGTCAGTTCGGCCGAACTACACCAACATCGTGGACCGCATCGTGGAGGCGATCTTCCGCGGCTACAATAAGCACCAGCGGCCGGTGGAGATGCCGCCGAAGCCGGACGGCCAGCCGGCTGAGCCCGCCCCAGACGTGTCCGGCTCCAGCAAGCCGGTGCAGCCATCCACGGCCGTGGACGTCAACATGAAGATTCTCAGCATCAACAAGGTGGACGTCATCAACATGGAGTTTACGCTGGACATGTACCTGCGTCAGTTCTGGAAGGACACGCGGCTGCGCTGGGATCATCGCAAAGACTTCAGTTTCTACAACGAGTCCATCGCCATCCCCGCCAAGAAGGAGCACCTGTGGCTTCCAGACCTGTTCTTCCGTAATGGAAAGGAGGGTTACCTGCACACCATGACTCAGCCTAACTATCTGATCAGAGTTGAGCCCGACGGGCAGATCCTGTATTCGCAGAAGGTTACCATGAAGTTCTCGTGCCAGATGCAGTTGCAGACATTTCCCATGGACACACAGACGTGCTTCGTGAACATCGGCAGCTACGGATACACCACGAGGAACCTGCTGTTCAAGTGGAAGCGGGACGGGTTGAAAGACCCGGTGGAGCTGGACGGCTCCATGCAGATTTCCGAGTTCAACACACCCGACTTCGCCATTGTGGAGGACTGCACGCAGGGCAGCGCGACCAGCACAGGGAGCTACGCGTGCCTGAAGGCGATCTTCAAGCTGGAGCGGCAGCTGAGCAGCTACCTGGCCGGCACCTACATCCCCGCCATCCTCATCATTGCCGTCAGCTGGCTCAGCTTCTGGGTCAATATAGAAGCCGTGCCCGCTCGGGTTACGCTGGGCCTGCTCACCCTGTTGGGTATCCTCACCCAGGCATCCACCGTGATGGCCAACCTGCCCAGGTAGGGACTGCAGACTCTCCTAGGCATCTACCTTGATGGCCAATCTGCCCAAGTAGCAGGTGCTGATACAACAGGAGGAGGGGGCTGCAGGTCTCACACAGGTCTGCAGCTCTCACACAGGTAGGAGGGACTGCAGGTCTCACACAGTTCTGCAGGTCTCACACAGTTCTGCAGGTCTCACACAGTTCTGCAGGTCTCACACAGTTCTGCAGGTCTCACACAGTTCTGCAGGTCTCACACAGTTCTGCAGGTCTCACACAGTTCTGCAGGTCTCACACAGTTCTGCAGGTCTCACACAGTTCTGCAGGTCTCACACAGTTCTGCAGGTCTCACACAGTTCTGCAGGTCTCACACAGTTCTGCAGGTCTCACACAGTTCTGCAGGTCTCACACAGTTCTGCAGGTCTCACACAGGTCTGCAGGTCTCACACAGTTCTGCAGGTCTCACACAGTTCTGCAGGTCTCACACAGTTCTGCAGGTCTCACACAGTTCTGCAGGTCTCACACAGTTCTGCAGGTCTCACACAGTTCTGCAGGTCTCACACAGTTCTGCAGGTCTCACACAGTTCTGCAGGTCTCACACAGGTCTGCGGGTCTCACACAGGTCTGCAGGTCTCACACAGTTCTGCAGGTCTCACACAGTTCTGCAGGTCTCACACAGGTCTGCTACAAAGTGATTAATCAAATGAATCTCCTTTTCCGACTGTTTTAAGCGACCGCTAACTTCACACAAAGGGTGCCCGATTAAAGAGGTCTTGACTGTTCGCCTCAATGAGTAATAAAGAATCTGGGCAAGGATCGAGGGTGAGGCCGGTGAGATCAAAGTCCTCACGGAGCCCTTGGCGCCGGCGAGTCCGGGCTGAGCAGTTCTCATTAGCACTGGCTGCCAGATCTCGCTGGCTGATTAAAGACTGCTAAAAACTCAATTTTATCGCCCACGGCACGAGTCCGGGGAGTCTCTGGGGCTGCTGCGGGGTTGATGGGGCTGCCAGCACTCTGGGCTGAGCTGCTCAGTCTGGCTTAATCCTGGTCCTATCGCTGAGTTCGGCAGAAAGTGCAGAATGAGGGCGTCATAAATCCCCTCCGCTGATCTCAGATTAAGTGTCTAAGCTGCTTCTTCCTGTGGCTTCGTCAGCTTTCAAGCCTGCTTGCTGTGGTGGCTCCTGATTTATGGAGCAGGGCAGGGCCTAAGCAGCCTCAGGAGTCACTCAGTTTGCTCAGTTTGCCTTCTCAATTCGCCCTGTGCCCCAGAAATTTTTCTACAAGGACCGCGTCGCGGCAGGCCAATTTGCAGAGGAGAGATCGGGATTTTCAACTCCGAGAATTTGCTGATTTTTGCAAACTTCTAAACTGATAAACTTGAGAATGCAACACTGCTAAAAGGGCACAACACTGAGGTTGTGTTGAAAAAAGCAGAAAATATCAAACAGGGCTCTGCAGTGCCTTTTTTATTCAGTCTACCTGACTAACCCTCTGCCCCGCCGCCTTCGCAGGGTTGCCTACATCAAGGCCATCGACATCTGGATCATCGCCAGCATCATGTTCGTCATCGGCGCCCTCATCGAGTTCGCCGTGGCCTCCTTCCGGGCGCGGCGCACCAAGATGGAGAGCTGGCAGCAGGAGATCCGCAACGTCGTCCGCTCCGAGCTGCAGCGCCTCGCCGTCATCCGCGGCCCGCCGCCCGGCCTGCCGTGCGGCCACATCGGCGGCGGCCACGGCTATCCCGGCTTCCCGGAGGAGCTCGAGGATCTCCTGGCTGTCAGCGTTGAAGAGGGCGGCGTCGGCGGCGGCGTCAGTGGCGGCGGCAAAGGCGGCGCGCCGCCAGCCTCGCCAGTGCCCGCGCCGGACTCGGACATCGACGCGTACAGCCGCTTCCTGTTTCCCGCCTGCTTCCTGCTGTACAACTGCTTCTACTGGCTGTACTACCTGGTGCTGGTGGTCAAGATCAACCCGCCAAAGGCCGAGGCCAAGTAGCCGCTGCCGCCGTCTGCCAGGTGACTTCAGATGACCTCTCCGTCTTTGCAGGGATGACAGCCGTTTAACAGCCGTTTAACAGCCTTCTACTTCTCGGAGTAGTGCGGAAATCAATGTGGCTGGCTGACTTGAATGGCTTCTCACTGATCTGTTTGAATGCTCCCCGAGTCCCGCTCCAGAATTTGAGTTTAACTGTATTCGAAATGGCGCCCATTCCAATGAATGGGGTTTGAAGGCTGTTCATGCCCGTTCTGCCGCTCACCTCTCTGTTGCTGTTAGATCGCATAAAAGTACACCCCAGTCGCTGTTAAATTAAAACAAATCCAGTTTTGTTAGGCGACTCTCCCGTGCTGACTTTGGATGGCGCGAATTTCTGTAGCGAGCTGCGTTTTGTTTGGCGTCGCGCTTTTTTGGCTGCCACGAGCGCAGGTTTGCTAATGCGCGCGAGCATCTGCATGCGTATGCAGCCCCTCTCCAATAACTGCATGCATCTGTTCATTAGCTGTGCTGATTGTAGCAAATGCTTCACTTATTCTATTCAAATTGTATTGTCAGTCCCCATCCCAACTTGCTAATTATTGAAGCCCTTTCTATCAGGCAGACACTGAGGACAAAATATATTTCGCTCGCTCTGATTCGCGATATAAATGCACATTTAATTAGCCGCTGTCATGGAATTGATTTTCGCTGTTCTACCAAAATCATGGCGTTCGTTTTATGCTTCTAATATGTTTTACTTCTTTGCTGCTTTAAAGGCTAAAGGCAAAGATATGTGCGGCCGTTCCGCTGTACGCAGATGCCCTTATTGCAGGGTGCACAGCCGCCATGGCTTGATATTGTGTAGCTGGGGTGCGCTCGTCGCCTCCACAGTCGAGCCCTGGTCCGCTGGCTCGTGTTCGATAGGCTACTAACCTGAAGGCTTGTGAAACGCGTTTGGTTAGTCTTTGGCCATAGACATCTCAGCGGGCGGGCTGCTGTAGGCTGACCCGTAGGCTGACTAAACACTACTGTCTATGGCCATAACTGCACCAAATGCAAGTCTTTTGTGCAGTGTGGCTTGAACCTGATGAAGTTGGCCATGGAGAGCACAGAATTCTTATTGCATTTCAGCTTCAGATTAAACAAGGATTTAAGTTAGCATCCAGAGAGACCAGTGTCTCTGAACCTTACTGTAAGAATTAAAACAGAATATTTGTTTACACTGATGTCGTAGGAAATGTTCTGCCTCAGCTGCACAGACTACAGTGCAAATCAATTTCACAACATACGCAGTAGCCCACTGGGTAAGTTCAGAATGTTCTTTAAAGCGCAGTTCTCAAAGCTTCACCAAATTTGCAGGAAAAGTTGATCCAGTTTTACCTTCAATGCTGCTCATTGGAATCAATATTTTAAAGCGGGTTGCGGGTCTGTGGCACGGCCGAGTGATGAATAATTCCTACTTTGCGTTTGTTTTGAGCCTCGGCTACCCGCAATTATTGCTGCACCGTGAGAGTCCCAGCGGGGATGTTGCTAGGCTTGGGGCTGTCAGCGGAGTGCCACACACAGTTGCTGGTCTCGCGGCACATCAAGAGCTCACCCGACCGAGGCGCTGCGCACTGGGCTGCCGCCGCCGCCTCCCCCCCCCCCCCGGTTCGCTCGAAAAGATCGGAATGGACTGACCAATTTGCTGGGACTGCCTGAGTGCTCGCTCAGTGACAGGCCGGGTGCCTCTGGCCTGAGTCGGACTGAGTTCGCGAATTTGAGCACTGGCTGAGCTCTTGAAGTAGCTGTAACAAGGTCTCACTGCTGATGACGCCCGGGTTGTATCAGAGTCTGGCCATGTTGGTGTCTGAGTCTCAGTCACTTGGTGTCTGAGTCTCACTCAGTTGGTGTCTGAGTTTCACTCAGTTGGTGTCTGAGTCTCACTCAGTTGGTGTCTGAGTCTCACTCACTTGGTGTCTGAGTCTCACTCACTTGGTGTCTGAGTCTCACTCACTTGGTGTCTGAGTCTCACTCAGTTGGTGTCTGAGTCTTACTCAGTTGGTGTCTGAGTCTCACTCACTTGGTGTCTGAGTCTCACTCACTTGGTGTCTGAGTCTCACTCACTTGGTGTCTGAGTCTCACTCACTTGGTGTCTGAGTCTCACTCAGTTGGTGTCTGAGTCTCACTCACTTGGTGTCTGAGTCTCACTCACTTGGTGTCTGAGTCTCACTCACTTGGTGTCTGAGTCTCACTCACTTGGTGTCTGAGTCTCACTCAGTTGGTGTCTGAGTCTCACTCAGTTGGTGTCTGAGTCTCACTCACTTGGTGTCTGAGTCTCACTCACTTGGTGTCTGAGTCTCACTCACTTGGTGTCTGAGTCTCACTCAGTTGGTGTCTGAGTCTCACTCAGTTGGTGTCTGAGTCTCACTCACTTGGTGTCTGAGTCTCACTCACTTGGTGTCTGAGTCTCACTCACTTGGTGTCTGAGTCTCACTCACTTGGTGTCTGAGTCTCACTCAGTTGGTGTCTGAGTCTCACTCACTTGGTGTCTGAGTCTCACTCACTTGGTGTCTGAGTCTCACTCACTTGGTGTCTGAGTCTCACTCAGTTGGTGTCTGAGTCTCACTCAGTTGGTGTCTGAGTCTCACTCACTTGGTGTCTGAGTCTCACTCACTTGGTGTCTGAGTCTCACTCACTTGGTGTCTGAGTCTCACTCACTTGGTGTCTGAGTCTCACTCACTTGGTGTCTGAGTCTCACTCACTTGGTGTCTGAGTCTCACTCAGTTGGTGTCTGAGTCTCACTCACTTGGTGTCTGAGTCTCACTCACTTGGTGTCTGAGTCTCACTCACTTGGTGTCTGAGTCTCACTCACTTGGTGTCTGAGTCTCACTCACTTGGTGTCTGAGTCTCACTCAGTTGGTGTCTGAGTCTCACATAGTTGGTGTCTGTCTCACCCAGTTGGTGTCTGTCTCACCCAGTTGGTGTCTGTCTCACCCAGTTGGTGTCTGAGTCTCACATAGTTGGTGTCTGTCTCACCCAGTTGGTGTCTGTCTCACCCAGTTGGTGTCTGAGTCTCACTCACTTGGTGTCTGAGTCTTACCCAGTTGGTGTCTGAGTCTCAGTCAGTTGGTGTTTGAGTCTCAGCCAGTTGGTGTCTGAGTCTCTCTCACTTGGTGTCTGAGTCTCACTCATTTGGTGTCTGAGTCTCACCCAGTTGGTGTCTGAATCTCGCCCAGTTGGTGTCTGAGTCTCATCCAGTTGGTGCCTGAGTCTCGCCCAGTTGGTGTCTGAGTCTCATCCAGTTGGTGTCTGAGCCTCGCCCAGTTGGTGTCTGTCTCGCCCAGTTGGTGTCTGAGTCTCAGCCAGTTGGTGTCTGTCTCACCCAGTTGGTGTCTGAGTCTCAGCCAGTTGGTGTCTGAGTCTCGCCCAGTTGGTGTCCGAGTCTCGCCCAGTTGGTGTCTGAGTCTGAATATCTGTATCTCATCATCCTGCTGCTCTGATTCAAACTCTTCGTTTAGAAACTCCCAGCCGAAGTCCGAGGGGTACCCTGGGAAAATTCGGACGTAATCTCCCGGCAGTGAAAGTGCAGCTGCATATGGTAAAATTTCCAATGAATTTGAAATTTAACTGCGCTGGCTACCGCGGCACCTGCACTTCAGATGCCTTAAATGGATTTGGATTGGTTCGCCTTTACAACTGACTCGATTTTGAAATCTGCACACGGCGTAGCAGTGACGCGGTGGGGATTAAAATATTTTACTGGTTTACTTCGATGGAAACCGCGGTGCATTTTGGACAGATCGACTTTTCTGGGACATCTGCAAAAATTTGCGCTCCGCAATTCGGATAGAAACTCTCCAGGACGGGCCGCAAGTCTAGAAAAAGCCTTGAAAATCCGTTTTAAAATTGAATTATCAAAATGTTTGACGGCAGGAAAGTTCAGCAGATTGAAGAATTGATGAAGCAAAAGAATAATTATAGGCTGGGAAACTTTGGACAAGCAACAATAATAAGTTCCCGTTTGACACAGTTACATTTTTATAAAACGTTATAAGCTATATAAGGAGGAGACAGATAGATGGGCTGACAGACAGGCAGACAGACGGAGACACACAGACAGGCAGACGGACTGAGACACACAGACAGGCAGACGGACTGAGACACACAGACAGGCAGACGGACTGAGGCACACAGACAGGCAGACGGACTGAGACACACAGACAGGCAGACGGACTGAGACACACAGACAGGCGGACGGACTAAGACACACAGACAGGCAGACGGACTGAGACACACAGACAGGCAGACGGACTAAGACACACAGACAGGCAGACGGACTGAGACACACAGACAGGCAGACGGACTGAGACACACAGACAGGCAGACGGACTGAGGCACACAGACAGGCAGACGGACTGAGACACACAGACAGGCAGACGGACTGAGACACACAGACAGGCGGACGGACTAAGACACACAGACAGGCGGACGGACTGAGACACACAGACAGGCAGACAGACTGAGACACACAGACAGGCAGACGGACTGAGACACACAGACAGGCAGACGGACTGAGGCACACAGACAGGCAGACGGACTGAGGCACACAGACAGGCAGACGGACTGAGACACACAGACAGGCAGACGGACTGAGACACACAGACAGGCAGACGGACTGAGACACACAGACCGGCAGACGGACTGAGGCACACAGACAGGCAGACGGACTGAGACACACAGACAGGCAGACGGACTGAGACACACAGACAGGCAGACGGACTGAGACACACAGACAATCGGAGCATGTTCGTCCAATCGGAGCAGCTTCAGCCGGTCACGACGTCCTGCCGGAGTTCGCAGGCAGCAGGCCGCTCACCACGGGCCCCGTGTCGCCCGGGCAGCGGGCCACAAGCAGCTCGCGGAGACTCATGGAGCGGGACTTCTCAACCTGGCTGACGACCTCCGACAGCAACGTCGGCGACTGCGGTGTGGCATCGGATCGGGTAGGGGGCTGATTGTACATGCATGTATAGGATGAGCCCGTGCATCTATTAGATTCAGCTGTTTCTCCTAGGACAAAGCCTTGCATAAGTGGAAAACTAGCGCAAGACATATCCGATACTCTTAAATGCATGCTTCTATCTGTTGGGGTGTATCCATTGGTGCATCTATTGGTGCATCTATTGGTGTATCTATTGGTGTATCTATTGGTGTATCTATTGGTGTATCTATTGGTGTATCCATTGGTGCATCTTTTGGTGTATCTATTGGTGTACTGATTGGTTGCGGCAGCTATTGGTGCATCTAATGTACATATGCATCAATGAATACTCGATGGACCCCAGCTACTCCGCGCACCTCGCTGAGCAGCTGCAGGAGGTGCATGAGCTCGCGCAGGTCGCCAGACATCAGCGCCTCCAGCCCGTTAACGATGGCCTCCACCTGCGGCCGCCTGGCCGTCAGATCCAGCAGGTGCCGGTACACCGCGCCGGCGCCCCCGCTGCGGTCGGCACCGTCCAGGCCAGAGGGCGCCAGGCCGGCCGCCTCCAGCTCAGTCAGGAAGGCGGGGCCGTGCAGCCGCAGGCCGCGCATCAGCAGCCCGTCCGGCTCGAAGGGCACCGCCTCGTCGCGAAGGTCGCCGAGCTCGGCGGCGGAGGTCAGCGGCCGCCGGCTGACGAGGCCGGCCAGGGCGGAGCAGGTCAGCTCGCGGGTGTCTGCGTCACCGAAGAAGTCCATCACGTCCGCCTCCACGGTGGAGCTGTAGTCTGGCGTGGGAGAGGGCAGCTGCGCTCTTTGCATTCAAATCGAAGCATTCCCGGGGATTCAGTCATATGTTTATAAATCGGAAGTATTCTTAGAAACAGACTGTGCTTTTCTCTACTCACCTTCGATAATTCCCAAAAAAATTGTCATCATTAATTCGAATTGGAGGCGTTCCTAACAACCAAAATTCAACTGCCTTAAACTTAAAAATTTAAATCTAGAGCATTCCTAGAAACCGAAATACGTCATGAATTCAAATCGGAAGCTTTCTTAGAAACGTAATGTGCCATCCCATTATGAGTTTGCATGAAAGAAATTAGTGGAAACGCAAAAGTTTATCGAGTTTAGCATCCTAGAGACATAGTTGCTGGGTAAAACACTTTTTAGCGCTAACATATTCAAATTACGGTTCCTAAGCCTCGGTCAGGCCTCATGGCAGCAGGCAAATCAACAAGAGAATCAATTACGTTTCTTGTAGACGTCCAGCAGTTTTTTCAAGCAGGCCTTGTCGTGCTGGGTGCAGCGGGTCAGCAGAGCGAACGGGTCAATGTCCTGCAGTTCAGTACAGCAGTGCAGGTGTCAGTCAGAACTGACAAATTGGCATATTTCATGAGCTTATACAGGTGTATTCAAAGTGCCATTCGCTTAATACTTCAAGTATTTGCTACTGGCTTGTAGGCGATCCCAAATTACAACACACCTTGATGTTTGCGTGGATCTCAGTGACCACCTTTAGGTAGGGGTTGTGCAGCAGGCCCTCGACCAGGCCTCGGTACTCCTTGGGCAGCGACTGCTTCAGCTGGCTCTCCAGGTCCTGGGTAGGTTGGGCACGGGGGCATTGCATGCGGGATGTACCGTAAATTCCAAATTCACCTAAACTCCTCAATCTGCGCTCAAAACCAGCAAGGCTGTCCGGCAGCTCACCAGGTCGTACAGCTCCCTGAACCGCACCCGGATGGCCTGCCGCTGCTTCGGCGACTTCTTCACCAGGCACTTCAGGAGAATCTCGTTTGGTTGAACTGCAAAAAATCAATTAAAAAAAGCAGTTTTCACTACTCTTGAAAAATAGCATGATGCAGTATTGATTATATTTTATGCAATAAAAGAAGAAACTCTCCCACCTATTTTATTGCAGACTTTCATCAACATTCTGGCTTCGTTGTCGTAGAGCTTCTGCGGCACCTGGCGCGGCTTTGCCTGCTCGTGAGGAAATGGCAGGGACTTATTGGCGTACTGGCTGACTGCCAAGGTTCAGTAAAGGCTGCAGGAGTCTCACCTGTTTGGCATTCGCTCTCCACGGCTTCGAGTGGCCCTCTGTTAGCTGTAATGGTTCGCAGATGTATTGCGTCATCATTAATGAAATCTGGGAAGCTGAAATAACTGGCCTGGCAACTGGAGACTCACGTCGGATGTAGAGCCCAACGACGACGGCATGGGCGAAGGAATGCGGCGGCCTCTGGGCTCCCCGCGCTCCGAATCCAGGTCTGAGCCCTGCAGTGGCCGAGTGTGTGCTGATTGAGTGCTGATTGAGTGCTGATTGAGTGCTGATTGAGTGCTGATTGAGTGCTGATTGTGTGCTGATTGAGTGCTGATTGTGTGCTGATTGTGTGCTGCTTGTGTGCTGATTGAGTGCTGATTGAGTGCTGATTGAGTGCTGATTGTGTGCAAACTGAGTTCTGACTGGAGATGTGAGTTTCAGATCGAGCTGACGAATGCTGAAACCCAGCTGTCTGATGCTAATGCTGAGACCCAGCTGTCTGATGCTAATGCTGAGAAGCAAGTGTCTGATGCTAATGCTGAGACCCAGCTGTCTGATGCTAATGCTGAGACCCAACTGTCTGATGCTAATGCTGAGACCCAGCTGTCTGATGCTAATGCTGAGACCCAGCTGTCTGATGCTAATGCTGAGAAGCAGCTGTCTGATGCTAATGCTGAGAAGCAACTGTCTGATGCTAATGCTGAGAAGCAACTGTCTGATGCTAATGCTGAGACCCAACTGTCTGATGCTAATGCTGAGACCCAGCTGTCTGATGCTAATGCTGAGAAGCAAGTGTCTGATGCTAATGCTGAGACCCAGCTGTCTGATGCTAATGCTGAGACCCAACTGTCTGATGCTAATGCTGAGACCCAGCTGTCTGATGCTAATGCTGAGACCCAGCTGTCTGATGCTAATGCTGAGAAGCAGCTGTCTGATGCTAATGCTGAGAAGCAACTGTCTGATGCTAATGCTGAGAAGCAACTGTCTGATGCTAATGCTGAGACCCAACTGTCTGATGCTAATGCTGAGACCCAGCTGTCTGATGCTAATGCTGAGAAGCAGCTGTCTGATGCTAATGCTGAGAAGCAACTGTCTGATGCTAATGCTGAGAAGCAACTGTCTGATGCTAATGCTGAGACCCAACTGTCTGATGCTAATGCTGAGACCCAGCTGTCTGATGCTAATGCTGAGACCCAGCTGTCTGATGCTAATGCTGAGACCCAGCTGTCTGATGCTAATGCTGAGAAGCAAGTGTCTGATGCTAATGCTGAGACCCAGCTGTCTGATGCTAATGCTGAGAAGCAGCTGTCTGATGCTAATGCTGAGAAGCAGCTGTCTGATGCTAATGCTGAGACCCAGCTGTCTGATGCTAATGCTGAGACCCAACTGTCTGATGCGAATGCTGAGACCCAGCTGTCTGATGCTAATGCTGAGAAGCAAGTGTCTGATGCTAATGCTGAGAAGCAGCTGTCTGATGCTAATGCTGAGACCCAACTGTCTGATGCTAATGCTGAGACCCAGCTGTCTGATGCTAATGCTGAGACCCAGCTGTCTGATGCGAATGCTGAGACCCAGCTGTCTGATGCTAATAAAATGCGGGACAGACTCAAGCTTTACACGGAAAACTCGTACCGACAAATTGATCATGTTGCTCACCCCGCCTCCGGCTCTCCTGCCGCCAGTGTTGAAGGTGTAGTCCTTGGTGGTGCTGTCCAGCATCTCCTTGATGTGCTTGTGCCTTTTGTAATCTTTCTCCTTTTAATAATGTGCGCATGAATGTATGCGGCCCGGTTGCAGGTGCATTTTAATTATAAATTTGGAAACTTGCAAGAGCAGCTGCAACTCATGGCCAGATCAGCTGCAATTCATGGCCAGATCAGCCGCAACTCATGGCCAGATCAGCTGCAACTCATGGCCAGATCAGCCGCAACTCATGGCCAGATCAGCTGCAACTCATGGCCAGATCAGCTGCAACTCATGGCCAGATCAGCTGCAACTCATGGCCAGATCAGCTGCAACTCATGGCCAGATCAGCCGCAACTCACCCACTCGGTGTGGTCATAGCTGGACCGGATGCCCAGCAGCCGGTTGGACATCGCCTGGTTGTCGCGCATCAGCGCCCGCTGGCGTCGCCGCCTCTCTGAAGCCTTATGGACTCTGCAGTGGGGCGGTTTGGTGCGACTTCAAGAATCAGCTCAGTTAGCATCTGGCAGATCCCAATCCAGCATCCGTCATCACCCCATCGAGCATTGGCACGTGCTAGGCCCATGATCACTACTATACCCGCACTGCAAGCTGCTGCAAAGACAGACTGCAAGCTCAGTTCCAGACTCACATCTGCAGCTGTGCGGACTCGTACGCGTTCCAGTTGTCCAGCCGATCCGACGGCTTGTTGATGATGCCGCTCAGCTTCTCCACCAGCAAGCGATTCTCCCTGTCAATTTCAGCGTTCCGCTCCTCCTCCTGCTGCAGCTTCTTGAGACGGACGGTAAGGTGCGGGTAGGACTTGGGCGGCGGCTCCGATGGCAGCGCCTGCGAGTGCTTGATGCTGCTCACCTGGGGTTCGGGCGGGGTGTCTTGTCTATCTATCTATCTATCTATCTATCTATCTATCTATCTATCTATCTATCTATCTATCTATCTATCTATCTATCTATCTATCTATCTATCTATCTATCTATCTATCTATCTATCTATCTATCTATCTATCTATCTATCTATCTATCTATCTATCTATCTATCTATCTATCTATCTATCTATCTATCTATCTATCTATCTATCTATCTATCTATCTATCTATCTATCTATCTATCTATCTATCTATCTATCTATCTATCTATCTATCTATCTATCTATCTATCTATCTATCTATCTATCTATCTATCTATCTATCTATCTATCTATCTATCTATCTATCTATCTATCTATCTATCTATCTATCTATCTATCTATCTATCTATCTATCTATCTATCTATCTATCTATCTATCTATCTATCTATCTATCTATCTATCTATCTATCTATCTATCTATCTATCTATCTATCTATCTATCTATCTATCTATCTATCTATCTATCTATCTATCTATCTATCTATCTATCTATCTATCTATCTATCTATCTATCTATCTATCTATCTATCTATCTATCTATCTATCTATCTATCTATCTATCTATCTATCTATCTATCTATCTATCTATCTATCTATCTATCTATCTATCTATCTATCTATCTATCTATCTATCTATCTATCTATCTATCTATCTATCTATCTATCTATCTATCTATCTATCTATCTATCTATCTATCTATCTATCTATCTATCTATCTATCTATCTATCTATCTATCTATCTATCTATCTATCTATCTATCTATCTATCTATCTATCTATCTATCTATCTATCTATCTATCTATCTATCTATCTATCTATCTATCTATCTATCTATCTATCTATCTATCTATCTATCTATCTATCTATCTATCTATCTATCTATCTATCTATCTATCTATCTATCTATCTATCTATCTATATATATATATACCTTCTGTCGGTGCCGTCGGTGCCCCTCCCGGGCCCAGCGAAGCTCCAGCAGCTTGCTGGATGACGCGAAGCTGACGGGGTCCATGGCGGGCTGCTGCAGTCGTCTTGACGTCTCGGCCCAGTTTGGCGGGCAGTTACGGCAGCTGCTCACTCAGAGTTTGCTGCGAGATCGGCCACCTGCCCGCCTCTTCATCCCGAGAAGCCGCTGCAACCCTCCTTCCCCCGGCCTCCTTCTCTTACCCTCGGCTTTGTCTTGCAGCTTCTGTGTCCGATGTGGCCTTGGCAACAGCGGAGGCTGGGGAGGCGGTCTGTGAGAAGTCGCGAGCTCAGGGAGCTGGGATCCGTACTCTGGGCTCAGCCGGATGAAGAAAGTGGGTAAGCGGCGCGACACGGAGCCGGGGAGCTGGAGATGCTGCAGGAAACTGTGGAGAGGGCAATTTTTGCCGGGAGATGCTGGAACAATATCCGCTTCATCCCTCTCTCTTCACGGAGACTTGAGCAGAACTTTTTCTTTCCCCGGGGGCAGAGCCACGGGATGGCAACCCGGCTTGTCCTCGGCTGCTCTCCTCCTCAGTTGACTGCAGGTGTGGGGTGGCTGGGAGCTTTGAGAGTCGGGCAGGTGGGCCCGCGCCCCCAGCCTCCTCTGCGCGCCTGCCGAGTGTCTTCACCCTTAATCTGCTTTTTGAAGCCGCTGGTAGCAGGGCGCGTGGAGGCTGGCGTCACTGCCTGCCTGCCTGAGGGTTGCTTGGTTTTTGCCGGCTGACAATTCCTTTGCTGCATATCTGCATGGTCTCAGGATTTTGCTAGGGAAAAAGAGAGAGGTAAAGACAGTGCTTGCAGCGAAAGGTTAGCTTTAGAATAGCCTGAGAGCAATTGGCAAAATTTATTACAGTGCAACTTCAGACTGCTTTTTATATTTTACCTTTTTTAATTAAGATCTGCAGCCATTGTCTGCAGCTCCAGAAGATTTTGATGCAAAGCTGAAATTTGGTGAACAATTTTGCTGCACACCGATAGTGGCACTGGTGGGATAACAGTGACAATTAATAGTGGCACCGGTGGGATAACAGTGGCAATTAGTGGCACCGGTGGGACAACAGTGACAATTAATAGTGGCACCGGTGGGATAACAGTGACAATTAATAGTGGCACTGGTGGGATAACAGTGACAATTAATAGTGGCACCGGTGGGATAACAGTGACAATTAATAGTGGCACCGGTGGGATAACAGTGACAATTAATAGTGGCACTGATGGGACAACAGTGACAATTAATAGTGGCACCGGTGGGATAACAGTGACAATTAATAGTGGCACCGGTGAGATAACAGTGACAATTAATAGCGGCACCGGTGGGATAACAGTGACAATTAATAGTGGCACCGGTGGGATAACAGTGACAATTAATATTGGCACCGGTGGGATAACAGTGACATTTAATAGTGGCACCGGTGGGATAACAGTGACAATTAATAGTGGCACCGGTGGGATAACAGTGACAGTTCAAGAAAAATGTAGTTTTCATGCCAATACTTTAGCCTTGACTAAGCATTTCTAACACTCAAATTAACGAAGTTGCTAGATATCCATCTATCTATCTATCAACGTATCAATCGATTAATAAATAGATCAATCGATCAACTAGTCAATCAATCAGTCAATCAGTTAGTCGATCAATCGTCATCTTGCACGTGCGCCTCTGTCGCCAGGCAACGCGGCCGGCCAGCCCGCGGGCACCGCCGGACATGCTTCTCCAGCGTGCTGGACACGATGAGCGGAGCGCCGCAGTAGCGGCAGGAGAAGCCGGCGCTGGCGGTGTTGCTGGAGCTGGCGGTTCCGCCGTGGGTTCGCATGTGGCGGGTGAGCTTGCTGCTCTGGGCGCAGGCGTAGCCGCACAGCTGGCAACGGTAGGGCTGCTCGCCCGTGTGGCTGCGGCGGTGCACGGTGAGGTTGGAGCAGTTGTTGAACAGCTTGCCGCAGAACTCGCACCGGTTCGAGCGGCGGCGGGGCGCCGGCTTCGGCGGGGTTGGCGGCCTCGGCAGTGACGGCGGCGATGGCAGCGACGGGGGCGGCAGCTGCGGCAGCGGTGTTAAAGGAGGCGATGAAGGATCTGACGGAGACGGCGGAGGCAGAAAATTCGGTGGAGTCGGCAGCTGCCAGGAGGCTGGGTGGTGCAGCGCACCGCCGCAAGTTGGGCTGACCATCAGCGGCTCCCGCAGCTCTGCGGCAAATTTGATTGGAACTGAGTGGCCTTATCTACCTTGTCTACCTTATCTACCTTGTCTACCTTATCTACCTTGTCTACCTTATCTACCTTACCTACCTTGTCTACCTTATCTACCTTATCTACCTTGTCTACCTTGTCTACTTTATCTACCATGTCTACCTTCTAGGCAGATAGACTAGATCAGAGACAGGGTGGTAGGCAGATAGACTAGATCAGAGACAGGCTGGTAGGCACATAGACTAGATCAGAGACTGGCTGGTAGGCACATAGACTAGATCAGAGACAGGCTGGTAGGCACATAGACTAGATCAGATTCTCACCTGTCCATTCGGTGTTGGTGGCAGCATCCCTCTGCTGCATCCCGAGCAGCTCAACTGGAGCAGTGGCAGTCCCCGTTCGGCTTTGTGAGCCCCAGGGTTTTTGGATCAGAGCTGACCGCTCTGGCCGTGAATGGCCACTCAGCAGCGACTGTCTGGATCTCACTGCCTCATTGTTGTGCCCCCCGCCTCATCTCCACTCCTCTGTCTGGCGAAGCCCGCTGTCAGCCCTCCTCAGCCGTATCAAAATGGAATCAGAATATCCTGGGGTCGCTGCTCCTGCGGGCCGGTGCACAGGGGTCAGCGGCCCGGCCCCGCTCAAACTGACTAACGCCAGAGTGCACCGGCGTGGCCCCTGCTGAGCGGCCGCCCGCCCTGTCCAGCCATTCTGTCTGAACTTTCATTCGACCGAGGATTTAAGGAGGATTGGCCGCACATTAAGGAAGATTTGGGAGAGGATGGGCGATAAGAGAGGGTTTTGAATAAGGTGTTTTACTGCAGATTGGTCTTTTATGGAGGCCAAAGAGACATGTTCTTAAAGGCCACAGAAACCAGTTTACAGAGGCCAGAGGCCTGTTTATAGAGACCACAAAGACCAGTTTATAGAGGCCACAAAGACCCGTTTATAGAGGCCACAGAGACCAGTTTATAGAGGCCACAAAGACCAGTTTACAGAGGCCACAGAGACCAGTTTGCAGAGGCCAGAGGCCTGTTTATAGAGACCACAGAGACCAGTTTATAGAGGCCACAAAGACCCGTTTATAGAGGCCACAGAGACCAGTTTATAGAGGCCACAGAGACCAGTTTAAAGAGGCCACAGAAACCAGTTTACAGAGGCCAGAGGCCTGTGTATAGAAACCATAGGCCTGTTTATAGAGGCCAGAGAGACCCGTTTATAGAGGCCAGAGAGATCTGTTTATAGAGGCCAGAGAGACCAGTTGATAGAGGCCAGAGAGATCTGTTTATAGAGGCCAGAGACCTGTTTATAGAGGCCACAGAAACCAGTTTATAGAGGCCACAGAAACCAGTTTACAGAGGCCAGAGGCCTGTGTATAAAAACCATAGGCCTGTTTATAGAGTCCAGAGAGACCAGTTGATAGAGGCCAGAGAGATCTGTTTATAGAGGCCAGAGACCTGTTTATAGAGGCCAGAGAGACAAGTTTATAGAGGCCAGAGAGATCTGTTTATAGAGGCCAGAGACCTGTTTATAGAGGACAGAGAGATCTGTTTATAGAGGCCAGAGAGACCTGTTTATAGAGGCCAGAGAGATCTGTTTATAGAGGCCAGAGACCTGTTTATTAACTACAGAGAGGCTGTTACGTATGAGTCGAATTCAACAGCAAGAGGTCGACTTTAACTGTAAAGGAAATAGTTAGAAATTCGTTTAAAATGCTTTCAGATTTTCGCTGCAGTAGTCTGAAAAATTAGTCAGGCTTATTTAAACAAAAAACTGAGAAAAAAGTTGGGGTTTCAAAGTTCTTTCAAATTATTCCAAGTTTTTAGAGTCCGTTTCAGTGCGCATCTCAGCGGCGCGCTCAAATTCGCGCCACGACGCAGCGAACCGCAGCGGCGAACAGCACGCCGAGCGCCATTTGAGTCTTGGCGGCGCGCTGCATGGCGCCGGATTTTTTTATGTAATTGCCAGCCGAGTCGAACGCTGGGTGGTCGCAGCTTTTCTCTTTGCACTCCCGACAGTCCGACAGCTTGAATTCCTTGCAGTTGCTGGCGCAGCCGCGGAACCGCTTCTGCCGAACAGGCAGGCAGGGCGGTACGGTGGATTGTAGGGTGGCTTGTAGGGTGGCTTGTAGGGTACCTTGTAGGGTGGCTTGTAGGGTGGCTTGTAGGGTGGATTCTAGGGTGGCTTGTAGGGTGGCTTGTAGGGTGGCTTGTAGGGTGGCTTGTAGGGTGGCTTGTAGGGTGGCTTGTAGGGTGGCTTGTAGGGTACCTTGTAGGGTGGCTTGTAGGGTGGCTTGTAGAGTGGCTTGTAGAGTGGCTTGTAGGGTGGCTTGTAGGGTGGCTTGTAGGGTGGCTTGTAGGGTACCTTGTAGGGTGGCTTGTAGGGTGGCTTGTAGGGTGGCTTGTAGGGTGGCTTGTAGGGTACCTTGTAGGGTGGCTTGTAGGGTGGCTTGTAGAGTGGCTTGTAGGGTGGCTTGTAGGGTGGCTTGTAGGGTACCTTGTAGGGTGGCTTGTAGGGTGGCTTGTAGGGTACCTTGTAGGGTGGCTTGTAGGGTGGCTTGTAGGGTACCTTGTAGGGTGGCTTGTAGGATACCTTGTAGGGTACCTTTTAGGGTGGCTTGTAGAGTGGCTTGTAGAGTGGCTTGTAGGGTGGCTTGTAGAGTGGCTTGTAGGGTACCTTGTAGGGTGGCTTGTAGGATACCTTGTAGGGTACCTTTTAGGGTGGCTTGTAGAGTGGCTTGTAGAGTGGCTTGTAGGGTGGCTTGTAGAGTGGCTTGTAGGGTGGCTTGTAGGGTACCTTGTAGGTTGGCTTGTAGGGTGGCTTGTAGGGTACCTTGTAGGTTGGCTTGTAGGGTGGCTTGTAGGGTACCTTGTAGGGTGGCTTGTAGGGTGGCTTGTAGGGTACCTTGTAGGGTGGCTTGTAGGGTGGCTTGTAGGGTACCTTGTAGGGTGGCTTGTAGGGTGGCTTGTAGGGTACCTTGTAGGGTGGCTTGTAGGGTACCTTGTAGGGTACCTTTTAGGGTGGCTTGTAGAGTGGCTTGTAGAGTGGCTTGTAGGGTGGCTTGTAGAGTGGCTTGTAGGGTGGCTTGTAGGGTGGCTTGTAGGGTACCTTGTAGGGTGGCTTGTAGGGTGGCTTGTAGGGTGGCTTGTAGGGTACCTTGTAGGGTGGCTTGTAGGGTGGCTTGTAGGGTACCTTGTAGGGTGGCTTGTAGGATACCTTGTAGGGTACCTTTTAGGGTGGCTTGTAGAGTGGCTTGTAGAGTGGCTTGTAGGGTGGCTTGTAGAGTGGCTTGTAGGGTGGCTTGTAGGGTGGCTTGTAGGGTGGCTTGTAGGGTGGCTTGTAGGGTACCTTGTAGGTTGGCTTGTAGGGTACCTTGTAGGGTGGCTTGTAGAGTGGCTTGTAGAGTGGCTTGTAGGGTGGCTTGTAGAGTGGCTTGTAGGGTGGCTTATAAGGTACCTTGTAGCGTGGCTTGTAGGGTACCTTTTAGGGTGGCTTGTAGAGTGGCTTGTAGAGTGGCTTGTAGGGTGGCTTGCAAGGTCTATTGCAGGTCTCATCCTACTGCTCACTGAGCCCTCTTACCTTCGGGGTGGTCGACATGACGGCCGCCATGCAATTCTCCTTGGGCTTGCAGAGAATGGTGCCTTTCGAGCCGGTTGCGTCCTCAAATGAGCAGACCTCAGATTGGAGAACATAGCTCTTAATCTTGTTCCCCCACTTGGTGTTGGACAGGCCGGAGCCGGAGGTCTCCGAGCAGTCGGAAATGGTTAACTTTTTTGCTCCAAAGTCGTACTTCACGCTCTTTATTGCGTCAGGGCATTTGTCGCAGCCCATAAACAGTCTCTGAAATCAACAGGTGTTGAAGCTGAGCTTGAGAGGAGCCAGCAGCAGTGCAGGGAGCCAGCAGCAGTGCAGGGAGCAAGCAGCAGTGCAGGGAGCCAGCAGCAGTGCAGGGAGCAAGCAGCAGTGCAGGGGAGTCATCAGCAGTGCAGGGAGCCAGCAGCAGTGCAGGGAGCCAGCAGCAGTGCAGGGAGCCAGCAGCAGTGCAGGGAGCCAGCAGCAGTGCAGGGAGCCAGAAGCAGTGAAGGGGAGCCAGCAGCAGTGCAGGGAGCCAGAAGCAGTGAAGGGGAGCCAGCAGCAGTGCAGGGAGTCAGCAGCAGTGCAGGGGAGCCAGCGGCAGGTTGGTCACTGCAAATACGACCAAACACTCACCAAAGACTCAGTGAATTTGTGCAAAATCTCGTAGCAATTTCCGGCCGTGGTCGGGGTGCACTTGGGCATTTTTGTCGGAAAACCCGGCCTGACGTTAAAGTGAGTGCCGTTGTAGCAGTCGGTGCTTGCCAGGTTTGCCTGGAGCACTGAAAGAGGAAAGAATTATTCAAATTGAGTCTGTAAATCTAGTAGGTAAAATCCGCATAGAATAAGCACTGGAGTTCGAGCTTACAGAAGACAGCAGCGCAGATGAGCAGCTTCTCAATTTCGGCCATGGCTGACTGACTTAGTTTTCGATTCGATTTTGTGACTGATGAGTCAGTGGGCTGGGGGCTTGAGAATGGTGAGAGCAGCAAGAATGATGGAGACTGAGAACCATTAGAACTGTCTGGGAGTTAGGCCATAGACAAGGCTCAATAAGCAGTGAATGGACTTCTTCAGCTTAAGGTTCACTCACATTACATAGAATATATAGTTGAAATTGAATCTCATCACCTGTAAATCCAATCGTTTAGTGTTTGTACGTCTTGTTCGATACGCTCGTATCAGCCTGAAGGACCTTTCGGGCCTTCAACATGATGCAAAATTGGCTGATCATCCGCACTTTCCGGGTCATGAAGTGACGAAATCCCAGAGTGAACTCGCGAATGAGTAAATGAGCCACCTTAGGGCCGGTTTACTTGTAATGAATGACTGAGTGCCAAACAGACTGTTGGTCGACTGAATGAGGCAGTTATTGGTGGTCGGCTACTAACGAGTAGCGAGAAACGAATGTTGCTTTTAGTCTAGAGAATTTGCACCGTCAACCCTGGAGCAGGGGACTCGCATTTTTATTAGTCGCTGCAGATAGCTTTGGCAAGACGCCATATCGAGAAGATGCCACGGTGAATGTCAGTTTGTGACTCAGAAATGGCTCTAGGAAGTTTTGATAAAACTCAAGTTCCCTAGAGTGGTGTAATTGACATTTGAGTCGAGTTCATGAAACATCGGAGTGGCTATTTAAGTCTCTTTAGTTGTTTTTGAAGCCTATTTGTACCGCTGTATACAATGTCCCCGGCGTTCTTGACTGGTTAAACAGTAGTATATGAAGCGTTTCAGCTGCATGTCACTTTTGACACGTTGTGACGGTGACGGCGTTGCCTAATTGTCTTGGTCATGAGTGCGGAAAGCCTATAAACTAAACCTAAACCGATAACTAAAACTTCATAGCCGAATACTGAATCCTGCAAATGGCCCGCAAATTGCCTGCAATAGCCATTGTCTCTGTAACATTGCCTGACATTGCAACAGCTTTTATAAGTAGATGCGGCTGCTGTTTGAGCTAGCATTTACCTGGTTCGTCCAAGGACTAGTCAAGTAACATATATATATATAGGACTTAAGTTGTCCTTGGTTGGGTCAGCAGCAATTTAAGCTCCAGCATTAAGATCCTGGTCATTTGATGCAGTGCCTCATCTCGAGCAGGCCCGGCTGCATCACCTTTTGCAGTGGCGTCTGAGCTACGTCAGGTCGTCAGGCTTGACGCTCTGTGATCGGTGTTTGAGACAGCGCCAATCGTGTTGAAATTTATCTTCCTGCCTGATGTACATGGCAGGCTTTGATGCGCAATAATGGCTCACTGCAGAGTACCTATTGAAATCAAGCTGTGATAAGATATTCACACACTGTAATCTCCGAGCATTCACAAGCTGTGATAAGACATTCACGCACTGTAATCTCCGGGCATTCACAAGCTGTGATAGGATATTCACACACTGTAATTTCCGAGCATTCACAAGCTGCGATAGAATATTCACGCACGGTAATCTCCGAGCATTCACAAGCTGTGATAGGATATTCACACACTGTAATCTCCGAGCATTCACAAGCTGTGATAGAATATTCACGCACGGTAATCTCCGAGCATTCACAAGCTGCGATAGAATATTCACACACTGTAATCTCCGAGCATTCACAAGCTGTGATAGAATATTCACGCACGGTAATCTCCGAGCATTCACAAGCTGTGATAGGATATTCACACACTGTAATCTCCGAGCATTCACAAGCTGTGATAGAATATTCACGCACGGTAATCTCCGAGCATTCACAAGCTGTGATAGAATATTCACACACTGTAATCTCCGAGCATTCACAAGCTGTGATAGAATATTCACGCACGGTAATCTCCGAGCATTCACAAGCTGCGATAGAATATTCACACACTGTAATCTCCGAGCATTCACAAGCTGTGATAGGATATTCACACACTGTAATCTCCGAGCATTCACAAGCTGTGATAGAATATTCACGCACGGTAATCTCCGAGCATTCACAAGCTGTGATAAGACATTCACGCACTGTAATCTCCGAGCATTTAGTTTCAAAGATAATAGAAGAAAATAGTTATGCACCTAAACCAGTGAAATCAAATTTGGAGAGCAAAAGTGTGCTACAATCTCACACCCCTAGCTGCAGTCGCTGGCTGGAATGAAGTTCCCGTCTGTGTTTTCACTCCGCAGCGGTGTACTGTACTGTACTGTACTGTGCTGTACTGTACTGCACTGCCGCTAGCAATAGAAACCGTATGCCAACCCCCAGCTGCCCAATTGCACTGCACTGCAGTCTGAGACTGGCGGCAGAGGTCTCTATTGTTCCTGTCTTGAGCAGAGTCCTGAGTACAGGGCAGCAGTACATATCTGCTGTGAGCAGCTCTCTATCTGCAATGCTTTCGGCCGACTCCGCAACCAACGCACTGGAGGAGCCGAGACCGCTTCGAACGTCATGGACAGCCACTTCCAGCGGCTCCCCGACATCAGCCAGCTCAGTGACGTCACAGACTTGATTGAGAAGTTCAAGTGGAAGAGGCAGAGCGAGCCGTGGCTGGAGACGGTGCACCTGGTGGCTCTTGCGCTGCTGCACACTCACCAGGCTGTTGTGGACCTGCCGAAGAGTCTGGAGATCCTGACTGAAGCCGAGAAGCTGCAAAATTCTCCAAATTATTTCAATTTCGTAGACGCTACATACCTGATCAAGACAGCTCGGCTGAGAATAAAATTACTGCAAAGTTGCAACGGCTTCCCAGTAGGTTGGAAAGATGATGTCGCTGAGTTGGAGGCTGAGTGGGGCCGACCCGACACATCCGCTATGTTCCACGGATCCATCGGCTGGATCAAGCTGCGCCTGGGCTACTCAAAGCTCTTCGAAGTCGAAGACTTTCTAAAAGAAGCAAATGCGAAAGAGCCGGAGAACTTTCTCTGGCTCTTCGGTCTCGCGATTGTCAGATCCAGGATTCGCAGGAACCGAGACTTCATCAGCTCGGCTGACGGTCCGGAGCTGAAGCTATGGGAAAAAGCGGAAGCCAGCGCGAGCAAGCCGGCCTACGACCAGGTGCGACCTCTTTTCCAGGCACGGTACGCCGAAGCAATCATCAGCAAGGACCAAATGCACAGCAAGTGCTTGGAGCTGGTGGAGAGCGCCAGCAATTCCTGCCGCTCCAAGACAGATCCGGGACTGGTAGAGACATTCAGGCTTTGCCTCAAGGTCTGCAGAATTTTATGGGACTTGAGAGGCGGCAAGAACGCGAAGTCAGAGAGAACTGCAGAAGAAAACGAGATCATCCGCTCTGTGGAGCAGGTGGTTGCAACTGTTTTAAAGTTTCAGCCTGGCGAATCTCACGACAGCCCGGATTTTTATGACCAAGTGGCGCGCTGGCACCTTAGCAACAAAAACTTTGGCTTGGCTATCAAGAACTTCAGGAAAGCAGCTCCTGAGAGGAACATCTGGGCGGCGAAATATCTGATTGACTTGATCCAGGACCCAGCCGTGTCAAGCGCGGACACAGAGTCTGGAGTCAGCTTGGCCGTCTTCCACCCAGGAATCATTTCTGCTATGGCGGTCCTGGCCGTTGCTGTAGCCATTGTTGCCACCGACTCAATTCAAGCCGCAGGAATCCTGGCCGCCATAGTGTTTTCGCATTTTATGGCGTGCTGACTGCAGCTGGGATCGGAGCCACCGCTGGCACAGCTCGGACCAAGGAGGAGCACGTCGCCTGGATCTGCCAGCGCTACGACTCGCTGCGGCTGAGAAATTTGAGGCCGTCCCACTCAGCCCAAATACTGGCGGAGAAGGGCTACTTTCTGGCCACGGTGGGTCGGGTGGCTCAGGGTGTGGAGTGCATCGCATGGGCTCTGAATGAGTATGCTCAGGATGAGGTGCCGAACGTCAGAGGCTGCCTCAGTCCGTTCAAATGGCGGAATTTGGAGACTCTGCTTGGGCACAAGACAGACTTCGAGGCGAAATGTTTCCACGCTCTGCGCCAGTCTGTCCGGGCGAAGTGCGAAAGAAAAGTGGGCAACTTTGAAGGGGCCCGACAGCTCACTGAATCGGCGATACGAGCTTACACAGAGTGCCTTCAGGCAGAACCGAATCACCAGCTGTCTACTGAGCAGCTCGGAATTCTTCTTCTAGAAGCAGAGCAATTCGACGAAGCAATAAAACTGTTTGAGACACTCGACGAAAAACTGAATCACAGGAGTGCGCTCATTGCGGACTCAGTTTTGTTCATGCTGGAGAGCCGATGGCAGCGGCTGAGCTTCAAGGAGAAGCAAGATGGGCTGGTAAAATGTCTTTTGCTGGAGTGCAAGAATGCTGCTGACTTAGTCAAGAAATTTCTTCAAGATGTGAAGGAACGAACAACAAGAGATAGTGTTGCCGAAAGCTTACTAGCTGTGCTGCACGCTGTGTCAGATGCTCCTCCTCAAGCTGTGTCAGATGCTCCTCCTCAGGCTGTGTCAGATATTGCTACTCAGGCTGTGTCAGATGTTCCCCAGGCTGTGCCAGATGCTCCTCAGACTGAGCCACTACTGCACCAGCAGGCGCAGTACGAGCTGGCAGCTCGGCTGCTGAACTTAAAAACCAGCAGCAGTTCGTTCTTCATCAAGAAGCGAATGCAGTACAAACCGGCCAAGGGCTCGGACGGGGAATCCAGCAGCCAGATGCACGATGAGTACAGAAAGGCCCAACAAGATGCCGAGCGCAAGTTCAAGACGCTCTGCAAGGAGGTCAAGAAGGCTCTGGGGCTGGACAAGTACCCGCGAAAAGATCTGCTTAAAGTGACGCGGCATCACATCAAAGCAGAGCGCGAGAAAGAGACAAAGGTGCTCAAGGTCACGCTGGAGAACTCGCACAAGGCCGTGGACCACGCCTGGAAGAATTTCAATTTGGAAGTTCAGTCAAGTGTGCACTTTCGCCCTGTGATGTACTTTCCATTCGCGTACAAGAAGAGCAGCGCCTACAAAGACCACTCAGAAGCCGAAATGGAGAAGCAGGTCGCTTTGTATCAAGCCGGGTCGAGCAAATGCACTGTGGAGTCGCTAAGCGAAGACCTCAGGAAGCATTTCGACAGAAACAAAAAGTTGAGCTTCTTCCCAGCGGCGATGGACAACAAGAATGAGGAGGCCAGGTGCCTGGTTGAGCGTGAGCACAGGATTCTGAGCAGCGAGGGCGCCTGGATCATCCTGTGGGTCTGGTCGGTCAACGAGGAGAAGCACGCCATGCAGCTGGAGATCGACGCGCTGGAGGAGAAGGTGCAGCGGCTGCGCACCGCCGATGGAGCTCCGAGGAGCGTCTACGAGCTGGCGCACCGGGCCGCGGAGTTCGCCGAGGAGACCCGCCTGCTGCTGGACGATGCCGCGGTTGCCAGGGCTGTGGACAGCGCCAAGGCTAAGGCTGAGGCTAAGGCTAAGTCTGAGGCTAAGGCTGAGGCTGAGGCTAACAAGAAGGCTATGGCTGGCGCAAATGATTCTGAGTCAATCATGTGAAGCCAAAGATCGCTGAGAGACATTTTGGATTTTTGAAACCTGGATTTCTTTTCTTTCTTTTATTTTCGCATGAATTTATCCAGAAGATTATTGTTTTTTTAAGTAACATTTTTAACCTGAAGCCACTGGCAGTACAGTAGTCACAGTAGTCACTGCAAAACTATTAAAACTCTGGTAGGTAAAATTAGTAATTAAAATTAACCGCGATTTTTTGTTTTTCAGTTTATTTTCAGTTCTGAATTGTAATGCAGCTACAGGAGAATTTGGCAAAGAGCCAAATTTGCCTCAAGGTCTGCAGAAGCACGGTAGCTACATTAATACTAGCGTATGTTTGCTGGCGGCAGTGTAAAGTTCCCGGCTGCTGTGGAGACAAAGCATGCAAAGAAAGCTGGAAAAATAGAAAGGTTGTGAGCTTGAGCTGGTTTAGTGAGTTAGTGTTGGGTTGGCTGTGTAAGTTTTAAGTGTAGGTTGTTGGTGTGAATTTGCGGTGTGGGTTGATGGTGTGGGTTGTTGATCTGGGTTGTTGTTGTGGGTTGGTGGTGTGGGTTGTTGATCTGGGATGGCTGTAGGAGTTGGCAAATCTCTCTAATGTCCAAAGACACAAGTGATTGCAGTATTTTCAGGCAGCAGATTGCAGCGGGTTCCGCAGTCTCAGGCGCAGCGCCACTGCACCACGTAGAAGCCGAGCGCCTCGATGGCGAAGGCGGCGCTGCCAGCCAGCAGCCAGACGCTGAAGCCGCCCGCCGAATGATTGACGCCGAAGAGGATGATGGCGATCAGCAAGGAGGCTGCTGCAATCAGCCGGTTTTCGGTAATTCAGCAATGATTTTCATACATTTCTACTTCAAGTAGGCAAGAAGCGAATGTGAAAGCCAAAATTCTCACCTGCCGCAGTGCAGCCGGCGAAGCAGAGAATTTTGACCGGCCGACTCTGCCTGAAGGTGTTGGAGGCCATCAGCAGCACCTCCAGCAGCAGGGCGAGTCCCGTGAAGGTGGCACCAAGCACTGAGGCCGCCTTGACTACCGTTTCGGATGCTGAGTGGAGATTTTAGTGATTGCCGGTTTAACTTGCAAAATTTTGAAACTGATTTTAGCCAGCTCCCAGCCAGCACAAGCCCCAATTAACCTGCCTCTCTCACCTGCGCTGCCCTGATCAAAGAGGCCGAGAGCACAGCTTAACAGCCAGCTCCCAGCCAACGCAAGCCCCAATTAACCATGCCTCTCTCACCTGCGCTGCCCAGATCAAAGAGGCCGCCCCCACGCCAGCCCTTGGTGCTGCAGGCGCCGATGCCGCAGACGAGACTCAGACTAAGCGTGACGACGCAAGCCAAATGAAACGACACCGTAACCATGGCAACGGATCTTTGTTGAGCTGAGCTCTCTAAGAAATCCAGAAGAGGCTCGCAGTCCCTACTCAGTCGGGCAGCTTTTGCGCTCATTTAAGCAGCCAGCTGCGCAAATGCGGGGCTGTCGAGTTCGGAAAGGAACCGAGCCCAGCTGAGACTCAGAATGCGAGGCAGCTCAGCAGACGCAGCCGAGGCCACCCGTGCGGTTCTGCGCACGGCAGGCTTCCTGTCAGGCATTTTTCTGTTTTTATTTTTCTTATATCGGCCTGACTGACTTGCATTCCCTAAATTGGCAATTGGAATAGAAATGCCTGGCTCAATGCCTGGGTCAGGTGCACAAAGGTCTCATGGGCTGTATGAGCTGCATGTGTCCAAGAGCTAGCAATCTATAAGTGACTGTAAGACAGGACTTCAGCTGTGGATGCTTTTCACTTTATGAAAGATGTCAATCTCTGTTGGATGAGCGACTTGGCGGAACTTGGCGCAGCTCAGCTGAACTTGCCGAGTTCAGTCGAATTCGTCACGTGCTTTCATCAGATCCATCCATCCATGCCGTTTTTCTCCATTTTATCTACAGTACATTCAACTTTGAATGATATTTTCAAATTTAAAATCAGAGACTAATGAGTGGCTTTGACTGAGAAAAGCATCATTTGACCAACCTGGAATTGACTGTAGCCTATTTACTTCAATATACCAAAAGCTCATGTCCAAAGCCTATTTGATCATGCTTATATTGGGCAGCGATTAAAACCAAAGGCTTAATGGTCAGGATGTATTTCATGGCTATTCAATTAGCCTGCAGTCCCTGACCAGTGCGATTGTGGTGATAAAACGAACGCACTGTGACATCTGCTCGATAAAGTGACGCTATTAAATAAAAACGACAGATTTCCTAAAATATCACCGTATATTTAGGATTTAACCACATATTTTACAACTGATGCTACTACAAGTAGACTGAAGCGATATTTTGTGCCTAATTTCCTTCCTTAGATCGAAAAAACTGGAAGGAAAATTTTATGCGGTCAGTAGTCAGTCAGTCACAGCTGCAACACTGTGTAAAGAAGAAAGCCAAGAGCAGACGAGAAGTAAATGATGCATGCATTCAGTATGTAGTTTATGTACCCTGCTAGTGTGTGAAAAATAGTCCAAATACTTGGAATAGTTAAGTTAATAAACTGAAAATATGGTATGGCTACTTTGCATATCAGTAAAGAGGAAATCTATCGTAGGTTAAGTTCAATTTAAACTACATGCCAAGTTCCGAAACAATTTCGTCAATTCTGACAAAGTTGACATCTGTTGCAAGTTTAAAATAACAAGAAAGCAAGGCATTCTTTACGTGTTCGTACTACTCGCAGCTCTAATTTATTATTTAACGAGTATCGCAATGCATTGCACGGACAAATAGTGACTCTAGCAATTCTCCGGTTGAACAATGTATTGATGAGCAGAGCAAACAAGCACGAGTACACTGCGGCATCGAATACACAAGCAGACAAGCAGGGTTATGACTTATGAGCAGACCAGGGAGTTATGACACAGGGGGATCAGATGCAAAATCTCGCCACAGCGAAGAGCTTCAACTGGCCACGTGGATCTTCAAGCAACTCAAACAATTCTCACGTGGACATTTGAAGCGCCTGAGATGGCGAGGGACAGTCCGCGGACATGGCAGACTTACCTGGGGAGTCCGGCACTCGGGAGCCGGCTGGAGACGGAGAGACAAAGCGAGAGAGGGGGGCGCAGCGAAAGAAAATGGCAGCCGCGGCCGGGCCGGCTGTTTTATGGCCCGGCGGCGGGGGAGGGGGTGGCGGCTCTGACAATCGAAACCCCCCACCCCCCCCCCATGCGATGACTGTGCGCCCTGCTCCGCGGCCCGGGAGGGGTGCCGGGCTGGGGAGGGTTACGCAACGCCCCCGGCCAGTCAGAGGCACCCCTCCCCCTGCTGTGCCTCTCTCTCCAAACCCTCGGCAGTCACGAGAGAGTGGAGAGAAACAGAGAGAGAGAGGCCCATCAAGGCCGCCCCGCTCCACCACACGGCTGATTACGTAATCGAATATTGCAAGCTATGACAGGGGGAGGCCGGCTCGCTTGGACCAGTCATCCAGAGGGTGTGACTCAGTGTACACCCCCGTTCTTGCCGAACTATTGGCTCTGGCCCACACAGTGTGGGAGAACTTTAGACCCCAAGGCCCCCTCACCACATACAGAACAGAACAAAGTAGAAGGGGACCCTCGGAGCCCATTGTCTTGTGTCACCGAAGAGGGACGGTGACGCATAGGGGGCTGGGCTTTTGGGGCCCTGGACTGAAGAATTCTTGCTGTGTATTGTGGGGCTCACGGACTGAGGCTGACGCAATGGACTGAGACAGCAATGGCGGTGGGCCGGGGATTGTGTTCTTGATGAAGGTTGGATTTTATGAGGAAAATATTTTTAAAAAACTAGAATTCGTTGATTTTATAATAAGCAGTTTGGATTTTCAATTGATGTGTTCTTTTAAAGAAAGTAAAATATGAAAAATAAATTTTCTTAATTCTTGTTTGCCTTCATAGCATTCTTGCTGTTGCCGCCGTAACACTCTTGCTGTTGTCCGCCTAGCACTCTTGCTGTTGCCGCCGTAACACTCTTGCTGTTGTCTTCCTAGCACTCTTGCTGTTGTCTTCCTAGCACTCTTGCTGTTGTCTTCCTAGCACTCTTGCTGTTGTCCGCCTAGCACTCTTGCTGTTCTCTTCCTAGCACTCTTGCTGTTGTCTTCCTAGCACTCTTGCTGTTGTCTTCCTAGCACTCTTGCTGTTGTCTTCCTAGCACTCTTGCTGTTGTCCGCCTAGCACTCTTGCTGTTCTCTTTCTAGCACTCTTGCTGTTGTCTTCCTAGCACTCTTGCTGTTGTCTTCCTAGCACTCTTGCTGTTGTCTTCCTAGCACTCTTGCTGTTGTCCGCCTAGCACTCTTGCTGTTCTCTTCCTAGCACTCTTGCTGTTGTCTTCATAGCACTCTTGCTGTTGTCCTTCCTAGCACTCTTGCTGTTGTCCGCCTAGCACTCTTGCTGTTGTCTGCCTAGCACTCTTGCTGTTGTCTGCCTAGCACTCTTGCTGTTGTCTGCCTAGCATTCTTGCTGTTGCCGCCGTAACACTCTTGCTGTTGTCCGCCTAGCACTCTTGCTGTTGTCTGCCTAGCATTCTTGCTGTTGCCGCCGTAACACTCTTGCTGTTGTCTTCCTAGCACTCTTGCTGTTGTCTTCCTAGCACTCTTGCTGTTGCCGCCGTAACACTCTTGCTGTTGTCTTCCTAGCACTCTTGCTGTTGCTGCCGTAACACTCTTGCTGTTGTCTGCCTAGCACTCTTGCTGTTGTCTGCCTAGCACTCTTGCTGTTGTCTGCCTAGCACTCTTGCTGTTGTCTGCCTAACCCTCTTGCTGTTGTCTTACTAGCACTCTTGCTGTTGTCTTCCTAGCACTTTTGCTGTTGCCGCCGTAACACTCTTGCTGTTGTCTTCCTAGCACTCTTGCTGTTGCCGCCGTAACACTCTTGCTGTTGTCTGCCTAGCACTCTTGCTGTTGTCCTTCCTAGCACTCTTGCTGTTGTCCTTCCTAGCACTCTTGCTGTTGTCCTTCCTAGCACTCTTGCTGTTGTCTGCCTAACCCTCTTGCTGTTGTCTTCCTAGCACTCTTGCTGTTGTCTTCCTAGCACTCTTGCTGTTGCCGCTGTAACACTCTTGCTGTTGTCTTCCTAGCACTCTTGCTGTTGCCGCCGTAACACTCTTGCTGTTGTCTTCCCAGCACTCTTGCTGTTGCCGCCGTAACACTCTTGCTGTTGTCTGCCTAGCACTCTTGCTGTTGTCTGCCTAGCACTCTTGCTGTTGTCTGCCTAACCCTCTTGCTGTTGTCTGCCTAACCCTCTTGCTGTTGTCTTCCTAGCACTCTTGCTGTTGTCCTTCCTGGCACTCTTGCTGTTGTCTTCCTAGCACTCTTGCTGTTGTCCTTCCTAGCACTCTTGCTGTTGTCCTTCCTAGCACTCTTGCTGTTGTCCTTCCTAGCACTCTTGCTGTTGTCCTTCCTAGCACTCTTGCTGTTGTCCTTCCTAGCACTCTTGCTGTTGTCCTTCCTAGCACTCTTGCTGCTGTCCTTCCTAGCACTCTTGCTGTTGTCTGCCTAGCACTCTTGCTGTTGTCCTTCCTAGCACTCTTGCTGTTGTCCTTCCTAGCACTCTTGCTGTTGTCCTTCCTAGCACTCTTGCTGTTGTCCTTCCTAGCACTCTTGCTGTTGTCCTTCCTAGCACTCTTGCTGTTGTCCTTCCTAGCACTCTTACTGTTGTCCTTCCTAGCACTCTTGCTGTTGTCTCCTACTTCTGTTCCTTCTGCTTCCGAATTTTACTGGAGCATTTCGCCGATTCAAACCAAAGTCTTCTGAGCTCAGTGCTTAAAAACAGTAAGAATTCGAGTCATATTTATCGAACTCTGATTCAAGAGCATGCACCCAGCAGTTGCCGCTTGCAAGCAAGCTGGTTGCTGTGGTTTAATTAAAACTTCCTGACCGTAGGTGCGGCTCATAAAAATTTCATTTATTTTCAACGATTTTCTATATATCTTGTACATACGAGTGTACAGCGCAGGTAGAGGAGAAACCGAGGTCAATAAATAGTAAATTATATAATTATATAAAAAAGCTGATTATCCAAAAGGACATTGCACAGAGCACACATACAGGAAGACATTGCACTGAGCGGAATCAAAGAATTCCATAGACCATCTGTTAAAAATGATAAAAACGATTCTCATTCTGACCTACAATCAGTGGAATGCATAGAAAAGTAGCATAATTATTTCAATCAAAGCAATCAAATCAGTTTCTGTCATTGTAAATCAAGCAATAGAGGAATAACTCATAATCTGCGGCAATTTCGGAAGGAAATCAGCAAACACGACTTATGCGGGAGTGGAAAAAATTTGCCTTCATCTCGGCACACATTCGAGTTTCTACACAAGACAATTCTATACAAATATCGCACGGAATGCGCTACTTGTGAGTAGCGACTTGCAGATTTCTCCTCTAACTGCAGGAATTTTTAAAATAATGTCTGTGACCAGACACCTCTGGAAAAGTACACCTGGACGGCTGAAAATGTAAAATTTCACGATAAGGGTGTAGGGTTTCCATTCCACTGACTCTAAGCACACAGGTGCACACAGGGATAGGCACACAGGTGCACACAGGTGCACACAGGGATAGACACACAGGTGCACACAGGGATAGACACACAGGTGCACACAGGTGCACACAGGTGCACACAGGGATAGGCACACAGGTGCACACAGGTGCACACAGGGATATGCACACAGGTGCACACAGGTGCACACAGGTGCACACAGGTGCACACAGGTGCACACAGGTGCACACAGGTGCAGCCTGACTGCTGGCCTCCTCGCTGGCTGCTGGTCGGCTGTCACCTTGATTTACGGCGCAGTGCCAACAGCTCGGGGAAGCAAGAAGTCGGTACTGAGTAGAAGGACTTCTAATATAAAAAGTACTGCATGTACTTCTTCAGATCTGTTGAACAATTTCAAAGCTAAAAGTGCAAAGTCCTTAGGGAAATAATTTAATTTTTCTGACCACCCATTGCAATTTTTTACATTTTCAGGTTCGTCTCCAGTCCAGGGGCAGTTCTAGTGGTCCATGTACTTAATAATAGAACCTTAGCAACGGGTGTTTTCGATACATATCGGCTCAGATCACAGCTTCAGCCAGTGTGGTAGCAGCCGCCTGAGCCCGGCCGTCCGGTTGCTGCTGATGAGGCGGTCGCCCTGCACCTGCTGGTGCCGCAGGGCGCACAGAACTCGCTTCGGGCCGTCGGCCGCGGCCTCCCCGGCGGCCGCAGCGAACACCGGGGCTGCTGACCGAGTGTCCAGGGCGTAAAACACGTTGGACCGGTCAGGGACCACCAACTCTGCGGGAAGTGGCGACCATTGCTTGCTGCATTCACACAGTGCAAAATCCCACCCTGAGGAATATCAAATCTCACCCCCGCAATATCAAATGTCACCCCCCGCAATATCAAATCTCACCCCCGCAATATCAAATCTCACCCCCAGCAATATCAAATCTCAGCCCCAGCAATAACATCAAATCTCACCCGAGCAATATCAAACTCACCCTGACAGCAATATCAAATCTCACCCTGAGAAATATCAAACCTCATCCTAAACAATCAATATAAAATCTCCAATGCTCCATCCCGCTCCACCTGCTCACCGGCGCCGCCAGCCAGCAGCTGCACGATGACGAACAGCTCGGGCGACTCGGCCAGGCCGTGCCGCTCCAGGGCAGCCCGGATCACCGAGCCGGTCTTGTCCTCCGGGTGCACCTGCGGATGGAGAGGAGGCTGCCACCTGACACAGCACACTTCCACCTGACACATTCTACACCTGACACATTCTACACCTGACACATTCTACACCTGACACATTCTACACCTGACACATTCTACACCTGACACATTCTACACCTGACACATTCTACACCTGACACATTCTACACCTGACACATTCTACACCTGACACATCTCACACTGACACATCTCATATCTGACACATCTACACCTGACACATTCTATCCCACACCTGATCTATCCCACACCTGATCTATCTCACACCTGATCTATCCCACACCTGATCTATCCCACACCTGATCTATCCCACACCTGATCTATCTCACACCTGATCTATCCCACACCTGATCTATCCACACCTGATCTATCCCACACTGATCTATCCACACCTGATCTATCCACACCTGATCTATCCCACACCTGATCTATCCCACACCTGATCTATCCCACACCTGATCTATCCCACACCTGATCTATCCCACACCTGATCTATCCCACACCTGATCTATCCCACACCTGATCTATCCCACACCTGATCTATCCCACACCTGATCTATCCCACACCTGATCTATCCCACACCTGATCTATCCCACACCTGATCTATCTCACACCTGCACAGCAGCCCCCCTGCTCATCTCGATCACCACACCTCTTCCCACCGCCGGTCGCATGCAGCCGGTTGAAGGCCGGATGGCCTTCCGGCAGGTCCAGGCGGAACAGCACAATGCAGACGTCCGTCAGCTCTTGCGGCTCCTTTTGCTCCGCAACGACCTCCAGAGACGCGTCGCTCTGTCGGAAGTTCCGAGTTGAGCAAAGGGAGGGGACGCTGCTAAACTGACTGCTCAAACCAACCCGCTCTCAGGAAACCAACTACAGTGGGCTGAATAGCACACTGGCTTAACTGGCTTATCTAGCCGATTCCTTTGATCTTACCGCCAAACTGGAGATCTCGGTGCTGCTCTCATTCCTGCAGAGTGGAGGCAAGATGAGAAACTTTAAAAAGCTGTGCATTCTAAGCATGTCTGAGTTATTTAACATATATGCTTTCACAGCAGAAACGCAGGTCACACAGCAGGTAGAAACGCAGGTCACACAGCAGACAGATACAGATCACCCAGAAGACACACAGGTCACACAGCAGACAGACACAGATCACCCAGAAGACACGCAGGTCACACAGCAGACAGACACAGATCACCCAGCAGACACGCAGGTCACACAGCAGACACGCAGGTCACACAGCAGACATGCAGCACACCAGGTCACACAGCACAGACAGATCCCCGCAGCAGGTCACACCCAGCACAGTCACGAGCAGCTCACCAGCAGACAGACACAGTCACCCGGAGCCGCCGGTCACATGCAGCCGGTTGAAGGCCGGATGGCCTTCCGGCAGGTCCAGGCGGAACAGCAAAATGCAGACGTCCGTCAGCTCTTGCGGCTCCTTTTGCTCCGAAACGACCTCCAGAGACGCGTCGCTCTGTCGGAAGTTCCGAGTTGAGCAAGGGGAGGGGACGCTGCTAAACTGACTGCTCAAACCAACCCGCTCTCAGGAAACCAACTACAGTGGGCTGAATAGCACACTGGCTTAACTGGCTTATCTAGCCGATTCCTTTGATCTTACCGCCAAACTGGAGATCTCGGTGCTGCTCTCATTCCTGCAGAGTGGAGGCAAGATGAGAAACTTTAAAAGGCTGTGCATTCTAAGCATGTCTGAGTTATTTAACATATATGCTTTCAGAGCAGAAACGCAGGTCACACAGCAGGTAGAAACGCAGGTCACACAGCAGACAGACACAGATCACCCAGAAGACACGCAGGTCACACAGCAGATAGACACAGATCACCCAGAAGACACGCAGGTCACACAGCAGACAGACACAGATCACCCAGAAGACACGCAGGTCACACATCAGACACGCAGGTCACACAGCAGACAGATCACCCAGCAGACACGCAGGTCAAACCGCAGACATGCAGGTCACACAGCAGACACGCAGGTCACACCGCAGACATGCAGGTCACACAGCAGACACGCAGGTCACACCGCAGATATGCAGGTCACAAAGCAGACACGCAGGTCAAACCGCAGACATGCAGGTCACACAGCAGACACGCAGGTCACACCGCAGATATGCAGGTCACACAGCAGACACGCAGGTCACAGCGAACAGACAGATCACCCAGCAGACACGCAGGTCGCACTGCAGATATGCAGGTCACACAGCAGACACGCAGGTCACAGCGAACAGACAGATCACTCAGCAGACACGCAGGTCACACCACAGACATGCAGGTCACACAGCAGACACGCAGGTCACACCGCAGATATGCAGGTCACTCAGCAGACACGCAGGTCACACCACAGACATGCAGGTCACACAGCAGACACGCAGGTCACACCGCAGATATGCAGGTCACCCAGCAGACACGCAGGTCACACCGCAGATATGTAAAGTACCTTTATGTGAAACTTAGAGCTAAAATTTTCATATGTAACTAATTTTGCTGGATTGCATTTTAATCAGGTTAATCACATCATCCTTTTGATACTTTTAGGTAGGAAAAAGACTCGAGTTAGGAAATCAAAAGATAACCTAAGACATTCTCCGCAGTTTAGGGTGGGTGAAAAATTTGGTGTAATTTGGTTGAGCGATTTGGGAGTTTGAGATTTGGGAGCGAATGAAATTGTCCACAGACAGACACACACAGACAGAGTTTTCATTTTTATAGTTAGAGACGGTTAAAAAAGGAATTCCCCAAGTGGACACTCCCCAATTCCCCAAGATATTTTTGAGGGAGATAGATATTCGCACTACCACATCCTAACTACCGCTGCCTGACAACAACCGGAGCTCGAAACTTTCTGAACATCTTTCTCCATAATTTTCAGCTAACAGCAACGCATATCCGCCAAGCACATTCTACTGCGTCAAAGGAGCTGCTTTCTCCATCGGAGGAAATCGTTGTTGTTAAGTCCCGACGCCATTCCAGTGCCATTGCGAAGCAGTTTTATCAAGCCAGGAACCACAATGTCACCATGGCCGCTCTACTCAACATGCATCAGCAGCTTTGCCTGACCCCGCGCGCCCAGTAGAGCTTCCGACGCTGACAGAGGATGAGGATGGTGAAAAGGAACACAGCCAGGACGATGAAGATTATGGCAGCGGTCATCCAAGCGAGCTCGACCGACTTGACGGCGACAAGGCCAGGGGTTAGCGAAATGGGCGGCAACGCCTCCTCGCTGTTTCCGGACGCGCGGAGCCCCCTGCAGCTAAGTCAAGTAAGGCGGCGACAAGGATTCGTCAGTAGCTGTTGGCGAGAAGAACGACATGCAGGACGATGATGCCGGGAACAGCATTCGTCCTAGAAAGCGTGGCCGACTGGACGATGATCATGCTAAGTCGGCAGCTGAGGACGACCAGGACGACCATGAGGAGGATGATGACGATGACAGCATTCGAGAGTGTTCGAAAAGCCCGTAAACGGAAACAAACTATTATGTCCTACTGGAAAAAAATGTTAAAAACAGCAAAGGTTGACGAACTAGACATCGAAAGACTGGCACTGGATCGGGAGACTTGGAGAGCAGTGACTAAGGAAAGAAGGCATCAACTGGACATCCTAGAAAAGATGTTAAGCAGGCGCGGGAACTTACCACCAGAAGGAGTCGATCAGCAAACCGAAGCACCCCTAGCAGGGACACAGCCCACCCAAGAGACCGAATTAACGGGCTACCGGTGCAAATATGAGCACTGCGAAAAGGTATGCGCATCAAGAGGCGGCCTGGCCATTCACCACAAACGCATGCACCACACCGTCGCAGAGGTATCCCTCCCCTGCCCTAAGTGCGGGAAACCTTTCAAGACCGAAGCGACTAGAAAAAACCACCATAAGTGGTGCCGCGGAACCACCCAGTCCGACGGCCGCACGAACTGCACAAGCTGCGGGAAATGGCTCAGTAGCAGCAATTTCGCGAGACACTGGAGGACGTGCAAGAAACAGAACACGAGAACGGACCAAGCCGACACTCCGATCAGGACCACACCGATGGCCAACATCGGCAGAATCTACCGCAGTAGACGGGTACCGTGCCCGCACTGTGGCCGACAGCAGGCTGCAACGAACCTGGCTCGACATAGGAAAGTGTGCCTTGGCGAGTGAGACGGGGACCCGCCTGGTTGACTATGCCGAAAGGCGATAAAAAGTCAGAAGAAGAAGATGACAGCATTCGTCCTAGAAGGCATGGCCCCAGACTGGACGACGATCATGATGAGTCGGCAGCTGATGACGACCAGGACGACCATGAGGAGGATGATGACGATGACAGCATTCGTCCTAGAAAGCATGGCCCCAGACTGGACGAGTCATGATGAGTCGGCAGCTGAGGACGACCAGTACGGCATCCAGAGCTATGAAGACGGCAGCCAACGGAAAGCGGAAGATGCTATCGACGTGGGCAACAATACTGATGATTCTGATGATTCTGACAATACTGATGAGTTGGTCAAGTTTAAAAAGAGGTGAGTGCAGGTTTCCTCTTTTTACGGTATGCCAACATAGATACACGTATTTCGAGCGTAGATTTTACAAAAGTAGCACTGTTTGTCTACCTCTCGGTTCATCTGCCTCTCATCTCCGTCATTCGCTGCACATAATCCCGTCATTTTAAAAGAGGTATACGCATTTTACATTTTTTGCACTTGTTCTTTACCTCTCGCCACTAAAATTCCTCTTATTCAAGGAGGAATCTCACACCCATCGTGGAGGCGTCTGTGGAAACTGCAAACGCGCTGTTCTCGACACCAGTGAACACTCAGCAGTCAGCAAAACAGCCGAGTATCAGTACAATAAATTCCCCTACGACAATGGACGAACCTGGCGGAATGGTTACCCAGGCCTACAATGGTTACAATGAGATGAACCAAATCATTAGCCAGGAGGCCTATCGAGCCAATGCGGCCGTTCACCATGAAGTCAACACTCCTAGAGTGTTAACAGCAGCAGAGAAGCGCACTGAGTCAAAGCGACGCATGCAGACAGCCAACGGCTTGAAAATCAGTGCAGTTGTTGATGAGCTGCTGCGTCTTAATGGTCCGAGTAGCAACTGCCCGATCCCACCAAGCAAGACCGCGTACAATCAGTACGTCGCGACACATCAGTCCTTGCGGTTTGTGGACAAGGCCGAAGTTGCTGACAGCATGACAATGCAAATTAATAGATGGAAGTCCCAATGGTCGCGACTTCGCAAAAGAAATGATTGAATGACAATATCTGACATTATACGTCTAAAGACAATGTTTTTAATTTTCATTTTATTACTTCATCTTTTTTGCATGTTTACTAATTCTATTTGTATTCCATTTATAGTTTAAAGTAATTTATTAGGTGCCAATTTACTCGTCCACTACTCGTTGTATATTAATGCATTTTTATTACCATTCATTACTTAAGTCAATTCATTACTTAATTTTTTATAAATGTTGTGGTGTTTTTTCCTGTTTGCGAATTCTATTATACACTTTGTAACCATTTGCAACGCGCCAAAAAATAATGTATCAACCTTGTGCTTAATTAACTTTTATCTTGTTTCTTTCATCGTGTGCTTAACTTTCATTTATTTACTTGTTGTGATGTTGTGTTGTAACCACTTTGTACTTTTCGACTAATTTCGATTTCATATTTGTATTCCATTATTTATAGTTGTAATTTATTAGGTGCCAATTATTTACTCGTCCACTACTCAGTAAGCTGTAAACCAAGTGTTATTGTATATAATTGAATTTTTAACACCGTACGTCCATTCATTACTAATTTTTTTAAGAGTGTTGTTGCATTTTGCTTTTTGCATGTTTATAATTGCATCTATATACGATTAATTAGTACTTTTCTGCTTCACTTCATTTCTATTCAATTTATAGCTATACTCCTACAATCTCTCCTACAATCTGCCTTCTAGAGTGTGCTCTTATAGTTGTTTTTATGTTTTTATGTTTTAGGCCTAAGATCTTACTTCTCTTCTATTTCTCTTTGGTTCAAAAAGGCTCTTCAAACTCTTTAGGAAAGATAGGCTAAGCTGTGCGACTTTTACTGCCAAACAGTGCTGTACTGTAATTTTTAACTAACATTTTTTTAAATTCTGTTCACTTTCAGCTTTCATCGAAGAGCTACGAGAGTACTTCTCCAAACAAAATAGTTTTAAAAGCACCAGAGAAGAAATATAATGAAGCGGCCATGTGACTTTGAAGCAGAGCAGCTGGACTTCGAGGACGAGGATCGGCAGCTACCACCTTCAAAGAAGATTCCGCGGCTTAGTGAGAACAGGTAAGGCGACACAAAATTTTCTAATTCATGCTGATTTCATTGATATTTAGTTGAATGATGGTGCATGTATAGTTGTATCTAAACTTGATACTTGAGAACTTGATTCTAAACCAAAAAAAATAATACATGACTTCATTCTATACAGAAGTCCCTCGCCGACATGTGAGGAAGAAGATGCAGCGTTGTCGGCTTCGACTTCAATGGTGCCGACTATCCCGTCTGCTTCGGAAAGAAGCTTCGACATCAGTATTCGGTCGGGAAACGACGAAGTCTATACATTGTGTACATGGTGAGTTTGTGTTTTGGCCCTTCTTTGGAATCTATGTGTTTTCTGGTTTATGTCCAAAATGAGACCCGAGTGACGTTATCTCAGTACCTTTTCTGGCACCTCTGCCAGGTGCAAACGCAGTACCACAATTTCCTTTTCAATTTGCTTACAATTTGCTTTGTCGTAGAGATGCTCTTGACATTTTATTTTTGCTTTTTGTGCTATATACTTATAGTAAGAGATTATTCATTGAGTCTATCCTCGATATCTGCTCAGAGATGTAAATGATTGAAGGTAATTCCTGAGGGATTTTGAGCCATATAGATTGGATTTTTACCACTCAGTCAACATGAAGAATGTTTACTGTTGTCAGGGGTGTCGGAACCGGAGGGGGTGGCTGTAAAAATGTCACAAACTGACATAACAGCAGGAGTTGGGGTGTCCCTGGATTAAAAAAATTAATGTGCGATGTGCCTTCCCACCAATAGCCTTCCCCCCACTTGAAAAATGTTCAGACACCGCTGACTGTTGTTCAGATAATTTTGTGGTCATTTCTGTAGACACATTTCGGCTTTCATCAACTGAGTCTGGGCTCACCCACTGCCATATTTGAGTCATGCATGTATGTATGTCCAGTTACGTAGATAAAGGCACTTTTAACAGAAATTACAGAGTTAAATAGACTTTTTAAAGCATTTTAAAACACTTCTAGCGGAACTTCAGACATTGGGTAGTGATCTCGGGTAGTACATATTAGATTCCTACTACTTACTCAACATGAAGAATTTTTTACTGTTGTTGTTCGGGTAATTTTGTGGGGATTTATCTCTGTTAACAAATTATGCCGACCCCATTCTCTCTCCGTATTGCCAGATATTCTCATATGAATTTCTTGCGCAAATGACTTGTGCCTCTTCTGTCTTCTGATTCTTTTATCTTTTTCTTTGTACTTCATTATTCGTTTTCCAGGGCGGACATGTCGCAGGGACGGACGCATGTCGCCCAATAACTGTACAGGACAGCCGCGTGATTCGTTTTTAAGGGCAAATCCGCCCTTAGACCACCTGCTGATCCCAACGAGAGCCAGGTCTGTTCCGACGACCTAGCGAACGACTGCGGCGGCTCAGACGACGATTTGGCTAACGAAAATAGCCAGCGAACAGCGTTGTTTTTCAGAGGAGAAGCGGAAATTCCCGAAGCGAGGAAATTCTACAAAGGCGGAGGCGTCGATTGAGAGGATGAACACGTTGGGAGAAAAATCAAGTCCATCATTAAAGAGCTCTTGGCGAACAACGGGCCGAAGAGCAAGAACCCAATTAAGCCGAGCAAGCGGCTTATTACTCGCAAGTTGTCACTCGACTGAGGGGACTTCGATGAACAAATTTTCATCGTGGAAAAGTGCGCCAAAAAATTGTATCAACCTTGTGCTTAATTAACTATCTTATCTTGTTAACTTTCATTTATTTACTTGTGTGATGTTGTGTTGTAACGACTTTGTACTTTTCGACTAATTTCGATTTCATATTTGTATTCCACTTTTTATAGTTGTAATTTATTAGGTGCCAATTATTTACTCGTCCACTACTCTGTAAGCTGTAAACCAAGTGTTATTGTATATAATTAAATTTTTAGCACCGTACGTCCATTCATTACTAATTTTTTTAAGAATGTTGTTGCATTTTGCTTTTTGCATGTTTAATAATTGCATCTATATACGATTAATTAGTACTTTTCTGCTTCATTTCATTTCTATTCAATTTATAGCTATACTCCTACAATCTCTCCTACAATCTGCCTTCTAGAGTGTGCTCTTATAGTTGTTTTTATGTTTTTATGTTTTAGGCCTAAGATCTTACTTCTCTTCTATTTCTCTTTGGTTCAAAAAGGATCTTCAAACTCTTTAGGAAAGATAGGCTAAGCTGTGCGACTTTTACTGCCAAACAATGCTGTACTGTAGTTTTTAACAAACATTTTTTTCTAATTCTGTTCACTTTCAGCTTTCATCGAAGAGCTACGAGAGTACTTCTCCAAACAAAATAGTTTTAAAAGCACCAGAAAAGAAATATAATGAAGCGGCCATGTGACTTTGAAGCAGAGCAGCTGGACTTCGAGGACGAAGATCGGCAGCTACCACCTTCAAAGAAGATTCCGCGGCTTAGTGAGAACAGGTAAGGCGACACAAAATTTTCTAATTCATGCTGATTTTATTGATATTTAGTTGAATGATGGTGCATGTATAGTTGTATCTAAACTTGATACTTGAGAACTTGATTCTAAACCAAAAAAATAATACATGACTTCATTCTATACAGAAGGCCCTCGCCGACATGTAGCCTAGAAGATGCAGCGAACAGACGAACAGGCGAACAGCGAACAGACAGATCACCCAGCAGACACGCAGGTCACACCACAGACACGCATGTCACACAGCAGACAGGCAGGTCACACAGCAGACAGACACAGATCACCCAGAAGACACGCAGGTCACACAGCAGACACGCAGGTTACACCGCAGTCACGCAGGTCACACAGTGGACACAAACCTCCGCTCCGGCTGAATCTCCAGACTGAGCAGCTGCTGTTGCTCATCGCTGAGCAGCTCGATGGTGCTGAGCCAGTGCTCAAACCTGGCATCCTCGCAGTACTGGTACTGCCGGCAGGTGACCTGGTACAGCCGCAGGCGGGCCAGGATGTCGTACTCGCGGCGCCGCTTGTCGAAGTTGATGAGGCCACCGTGGACTCGCTCCGGGAATGCGGAGTGCAGCCCCTCCAGGTCCGTCAGGAAGGTGCCGAGATAGGGCACCGTGCCGGAGGACTCGCTCAGAGACAGCTGCGGCGGGGGGGGAGGCGAAGCCACAGTGATTTCGCTTCTCTGCCGATTTTTATAGCCAGTAACTCCGGATTTTGCGTCTACTGCCAGTCACTCCGGATTTTGTCTCTACAGCCAGTCACTCCGGATTCTGCCTCTACAGCCAGTCACTCCGGATGTATCTCAATTGCTAGTCACTCAATCCTAGCAGTCACTCTACCCCGCCAGTCATTCCGTCCCGCCAGTCACTCCATCCCGCCAGTCAACCCAAGCGGCTCACGCTGGAGGCGGTGCGGTGACTGCCGATGCCGCCGACGCCGCCCGGCACGGACAGCTGGCGGCTGAGCGCCTTGCCGGTGCCCTCCCAGTGCATGGCGCGCCGCGGCGCCTGGAAATTCTCGCCGGCGTTGGCGAATTGCGACAGCTCGGCCAGCAGGTCGCGGCTGGCCGACGGCACGCGGCGCCAGACGCGGCTGAGACGCCGCAGGCACTGCAGGTTCAGCGTGCAGACGATGGCGCACAGGGAGGAGAAGCTGCGCCTCTCCGCAGGTACTGGGCGATGTGGATCCACCTGTTCAGCAGCTGCGCCCGGTCCTCAGGCTGCAGGCCCGGCTGCAGCGCCTGGCTGGCCACCAGGCTGCACACCCGGTTGAACTGCTGCACCGTAGCGTCGACGCTGGGCGAGCAGCCGCTGCGGCGGTGGCGGCCCCACTGCGAGCCCAGGCACTCGTGCAGCCGCACCGACTCGAAAAGGCGGGCGTCCAGGCGGGTTAGCTGCTCCGCCACCTGCGGAATGGGGGCGGCGTCAGCCGGGTCCTCATCGACTTATAAGGATGCTGGGTAGAGATAGAATGAGATCCTAAACTCCCGGTTAAAAAGGGATCCCACTCGACCTCTAAAGACGGGTTTTCAAATCCCATATAGGCTGTTATCGTCGTGGGTCTTTACAAAGTCTTTAAAGGTCCAACGAAGTCGATGTGAACTCGGCTCCACTTTTCCGTTTCTTGAGGCCATGGTGTCCACGCGCACTTAGCGTGATCTTTTTGCGACTGACAATTGGTATATGTCTTGGACAGGTGTTCAATGTCCCTGTCAACTGACGGACACCACACACACGGTCGTGCTATAGACTTCATCCGCTCGGCACCCAGATGTCCCTCGTGTAATGCGCTAAGCACAGTTTTGCGCAACGCTGTTGGAACAACGATCCTGCTTCCGCGTTACACTATCCCGCTTTTAATGGACATTTCATTTTCGAACCTGGCATATTCCTGAAGCTGACGTCTTCCAGTCTCGGTCCAACCATGCTTGACTTGGGCGAAAAGCCTTCGCATTATAGCGTCCTTCAGCGACTGTTGACGAATTTCTTTTTTTCGATCAAAAAAGAAATTTCCACAAGTACAACTTTTCCACAAGTAGGGTGTCCTGAACTGAGCTTACGTCAAATTGTTGCAAATCGGCCTTCGTTGATCTTAATCTGGACAGTGCGTCGGCTACTGGAATCTCTTCTGACCGACGGCACTCTACTTCGTAGTCATAAGACATAAGAGCAACTGCCCAACGCTGAATTCTAGCCGTTGCGAGACTATTGATGCTCTTGGCTGGATCGAATATATACTTAAGTGGACGGTGGTCAGTCACCAAAGTAAACTTTCGAGCGAACAGATATTTGCGTAGTCGCTTCACGGTCCACACAATCGCTAGAGCTTCACGCCCTATCTGTGCATAATTTCGCTCGGCCTGGCTGAGAGTCTTGGAGATGAACAAGACAGGTCCCTTGGATAGCTCTAGTACTGCACCTATTCCATACGGTGAAGCACGTCCTCGATGCTAGGAGTCGTGGAAACCATGTCACAGAGAAATTTATTTAGTCACCTTATAGTCGCCGCAGAGTCTTATCCTTCCATTTTGTTTCCTAACGCAGACAATTGGCGTGGCCCACTTGCTCTGGTCTACCTTCTTTAAAATCATATCTTTTTCCATTCTATCCAACTCTTCTTCACACTGTGCCTCAGACCATATGGCAGCGGCCTTGGCTTGAAGAACACAGGCGTTGAACCTTCCTTCAGCGTTAGGTGTGCTTTAAAGTTTTTGACCTGATAAATATTGAGCTCCGGTTCCAACTTACGCATCCACTCGAGGCCGTAGATGCTTGCAGCACTTGAATTGTCCACAATGAAGATGGAAAGCTCAGCTGTGATCCCATTGAACTTCACAGCAACCATTGACTGGCCGCAGTTTGGCTCAAAAAGGCTCAAAAATGGCGACAATACTGTGAGGAGCTAGAGGGCTCACGCCCCACCTCCAGAGTTGTGAAAGCGCTCACGCTGGACAAAATGTCTAAGCTCTCCTCGGTCAAACGCACCGACGGTACGTCCACGGACAACCCAGGGGAAACGCTTGATGTAATGCTCACTGCGTTTTTCCCTAACGAGCCAGCTAACCAGACCACTCCGGATCACTCGGAGGGAGGTCACGCGCTGGCTGCATCTATCATCACGGAGGACCGCATTGTGAGAGCGGCAAATTCCTTCAAGCCTTTCAAAGCCCCAGGACCCGACGGCATTGTACCGGCCCTTCTAAGAGAGGCGGTTAAATGCCCAGGCTTCCTGCGCAAACTTTGCAGCCTTCTTCGGGCATGCATCACGCTTGGTTATGTCCCGCAGGCATGGACCGAGGCAAAGGTGATCTTTATCCCTAAGCCAGGCCGCCCGGACTACCATTCTATCAAATCCTTCAGACCGATCAGCTTGACCTCCTCCCTGGTCAAGCTGATGGAGAGACTGGTGCTTTGGCGCCTTCTCTCTGTTGAGCTGAAGAACAAACCTCTCAGCGAGAACCAGCACGCTTTTCGGGCGGGTCGCTCCACTGAAAGCGCGCTGCACGTCCTGGTCGATAAACTCGAGAAGGCCGTGCTTGGTAGTGGCTTTGCTCTGGGGATCTTCCTGGACATCATTGGCGCCTTCGATAACGTCCTCTTTGAGGCGTTCCGAAGAGCTCTTTGTGAGAGGCTAACGCACTCACATCTCACCAGATGGATCATGTACATGATCAGCCATCGCACGGCCACCGCCAGTCTGCTGGGCTACCAGAGGACGGTCCCCGTCTGCAAAGGTAGCCCGCAAGGTGGGGTGCTGTCTCCAGTTCTCTGGAATATGGTCATCGATGAGCTCCTCCGGGATGTTCGGCCTGACCCCATTCTGAAAGTTGGATATGCGGACGATGTCACCGCGGTGGCATCTGGTCCGTCCCCTGATACCCTCAGGGACCTTCTTCAGAACTTCATCTACGCTGCTGAGCAATGGGCGGACCGCTGTGGTTTAAGGCTCTCTGAGACTAAGACCGCAGCGATCATGTTCACCAGCAGGACCAAGTGGCAGATTCGGCCGCTCACGCTTTACGGAAGGGAAATCCCCTTCTGCAAGCAGACTAAATGTCTGGGTATTACCCTGGACCACAGGCTGAACTGGTCTCCCCACGTTCAAACAAAAGCCAAAAAGGCCTTCGCAGTCCTCGCGCAATTGCGCAGGGCCGTCGGCACCACCTGGGGGCTCACCCCCAAGCGCCTCTGGTGGATCTACACTGCAATGGTTAGGCCCGCTATCTCGTATGGCGGCCTGATCTGGGCTAGCGCCCTGCAGATAAAGACCTGTCTAGAGGCTCTCAGGAGAGCGCAAGGGCGCGCTTGTCGCACGATCATGAGCGCCCCTCCGTCTGCTCCTTACGATGGCCTCAACGCCTTCCTCAACATTCCTCCGCTGGACATCTTTGTCCGCAGGGAAGCGGCTAAGACTGCCCGCCGTCTAGCTGACGCTGGCATTCGAATCCAGCCCCATAGGGCCATGGCTAAGCGCAAGCTTCTGCCCCACGCTGACCTCTGCCTCAAGGACTTGAGAGACAGCGGCGGGCTCCACGTCCTATCTGACGGCGAACCCCGCACTCTCAACCTCTTTCAGCGCTACAAGGTCACCATCCCCTCTAGGGATGCTGCCAATGACCACTGGAATTTCCAGGAGGTCCATTGCTACACGGACGGATCCATCAAAGACGGTCGCGCCGGCTTTGGGGTCTGCATCATCATCAACGGCCGCGTAATTGCCACGCATGCCCAGCACACTGGTAGACTCTCCACAGTCTTCCAGAACGAAGTCCTTGCCATCAGCTCTTGCGCTGCAGAGCTAAACGCCAAGGTTACGAGAGGAAAGACTATTGTCATCCACTCCGACAGCCAAGCGGCCTTACAGGCCCTTTGCCACACCACAACGAACTCCCGGACAGTCGCCGACTGCGCCCGGCAGCTCAACCTCCTGGCCAGAAGCAATACTGTCAGGCTGAAGTGGATCCCAGGGCACGCAGGGTTTCCGGGGAACGAGCTGGCAGACACCCTCGCCAAGAGGGGCGGCTCTGGCTCTTTTTTCGGCCCTGCCCCCCTGGTCCCTATGCCCTTGACAGTCATCAATCGTCAGATCGACGACTGGGCTGACTCCCTCCACAGGGACAGATGGGCGGGCACCCAAAACTGCCGGCAATCTCGTGCCGCGGTTCCTTGCCCGTCTCACAGGCTCAGAAACATCCTTCTGAACCAGAATCGGAAGGATATTCGAGCCCTTGTCATGACCCTTACCGGCCATGGCTACCTCGCCAGGCACTGCTTCCTCCGAGGCGACCTCGAGAGCGAAATTTGCCCCTTTTGCGAGTGCGACAATGAAGATGCTCAGCACTTTGTCTGTCACTGCCCTTTCTTTAACAGAGACCGGCTACGCTACCTCGGGCCGAACCCGTCCATTGACGAGGTTTGCCAGCCCGACAGCATCCCACGGCTCATCCAGTTCCTTCGGGCGACTAGACGAGCCAGTTTCTTCCCAACGGAAGATCACGCTGCAGGACGGACCGGCGGACCACCCTGACCGGCCCCACGCCTCTGCCTGTCTGCGGGCCTTCAGGGGCTAGCGGAATGGGCGACCCTCGCCTCCCCGCTGTGTCTACGGACCACCCTGCAGCTAAGTTAAGTCAAAGGCCGCAGTTTCCTTGAAAGTCTTTAAAACTCCTACCAGTAGATACTACTTCTGTAGGCTTGGCCAACCGTCTGAAGGTGAAGGTGTCCATAGACATCAGTGAAGCATCCGCGCCAGTATCAAATACCATATCCACGATCGTCCCACACTCTTGACTGACCGTTGATCTGCACACGCTTAGAAATCCTACTCTTACTGGCTGACAATGAGAAGATTTTGCTGCACTTTTATTCGTCCGACAACTGTTCACGCTGCCGTTGCTCTTGCATCAATCTCACTCTTGATGGTCCTCGTTGGTCACTTCGGAATTTCGAAGCTTTGCACATATTTTTTAAATGGCCTTCTTTACCGCATTTATCACACTTTCGTGTTTTGAAGCGACACTTAGTTTTCATATGGCCAACTTTTCCACAGCAAAGACAAGTAATCTCCTTGCTACTTCTTCCCTCTGCATTCCTTGTAGGTTGGCTCTTCCGGTACTCACCACTTCTCTGTGGCTGCTGCCGACTTGTGATATGCCGTGTTTGTAGTACGTTGGAGCCAGATATATGCTTTTCACTCTTTTGCACCGCTTCGCAGGCTGTCGCCACTGCCGTAACTCTTTCCCATGTCTGTTTCTCAATATCCTCCTCAAGTAGCTTGCGGAGGATTTCTTTATTATACAGTCCAAATATGAACTGATCGCGGAGTCGGTTCTTGCCCTCGTCCTCTCCGAATCTGCAGTCTTCAGAAAGCTGCCTTAACCTTCTGCCGTATGTAACAATGTCTTCATTGGCCTCTTGTTTTGCTTTATGAAATTCGTATCTGCATGCAATCGTTGGCTTTTCCATTCTGACTTGATTCTTGAGAAGTTGGCTTAGATAATCATACGTCTTCTTCTCAAGTTTGTACGGAACAATAGCGTCAGCGAGCATATTGAATGTCTTCTTACCAATCAAGGCCAGGAAGGCATTGCGCTTTTTGTCATCTTTCCAGTCGTTTAGAGAGGCACATATTTCGAAGCGCTGATTCCATCTTTGGGGATCCTCGCCTTCGTCTAGTAGTTCCATAGTTGGCGTCCTCGTCGCCATTGTTATCGTCGTGGGCTTTTACGACAACATAACTCACAAAAGACTTGGAAGATTAAAACTTTGATTTTTACCGACACTCGGTACATTCTCGATACAACTCGCGTCTTCCTTTTCCTTCCTTTTATTTGCTAACTGCCCTTTATTATACAGCACTTTGTAGTCTAGGCTCTCTTAGCCATAGACAAGTTTTCGTGGCATACGAAGCCACTAACATAGGCGTTGGGTGCGACTGCAGATCCCCATTAGCTCATAGGGATGCTGGGCTTAGCTGCAGATCCCCATCAGCTCATAGGGATGCTGGGCTTAGCTGCAGATCCCCATCAGCTCATAGGGATGCTGGGCTTAGCTGCAGATCCCGATGTGGGCCCTAAACTCTAAAAATCCACCCGGCCAAACCCACCTGCAGGTCGTCGATCTCGTCCCACTCCACCCTCCGCCAGTGCCGCCTCCCGCCCTGACCGCCGCAACCTGCGGCCTCCGCCTCGGCAGTCGAAGCCTCCGCAGCAGCGGCGGCGCCAAAAGTTTCAAGCCGCCGGCGTGCCAGCCTCGCCAGGAGGTCGAGCCGGCCAGCGGTCTCGCTGGTCTCCGCAGCCGCGGCTGCCGCTTCGCAGCCTTCGGCCAGCAGGCGGAGCTCGCGAAACTCCGGCGGCAGGCGAAGCAGCTCCTGGAACGGCTCGGCAAGCCAAGCATTCAGCGTCACCAGCAGCGCCGCGCGCAGCCGCTCCGAGTTCACCCGGCTGCTGCCGTTGCGGAGCCTGGGAGAAAAATCCACCGATGTACTACTACTGATTTGAATAATAAGTATTCAGCATATAACGTATTGAGTCTTGACCACTTGCAGCACATGAGCAAACTCACTTGTCAAATACGATCTGCAGCAGCTCCTCGGTGCTAGCAAAAGCCGGATAGGTGGTGAGCAGAATGTTCATGTGCAGGCAGTCCACCTTGTCCTCCAGGTGGTCCGGTGGCGCCAGGCCTTCCACGATGGCCTCAAGAGAGCCGGCCATGAAAATGCAGGCTCGATCTTCTGGAGGCTGTTCCAGCTGTCGATGCTGTGGTGTTTATTTGGGTAGCTTAATATTTGGGTAATGTATAGGGCATAATGATATAGTTGGGCTACAGATACTATGTACTGCTTACCAGAGAACCAGTTGCAGAAACAAACTGCTTTTTCATCTTCATAGTGTAGACAGCATAGCCCTCTTCCACAATTTCTGTTGGTGGAGAGTCTTCCTAGAAAAAGCATTGTTTAATTAATCAAAAGTAACAAATAAAATTGCTTTCTTAACCACAGAGCATGAAATTGTATATTGTTGCTCTAAAGAATAATATGAATTATGAGTACAAATTAGAAAATATTTTTAAATAAGTTTCTTTAAAATTTTATTATCCCTGCTTATATGTATTAGAAATATCAAATTGTGTCAAATAAATGCAGTAAAAGTATTTAATATTAGCTTTAAAAAGTAGGAATACTGAAATCAAAAGTAAAAAACAAGTAAAAGCTGCCTTGTTGGAATTCGACTGCTCGAACTATATTCTCAGAACCTGCTGCATTATATTTGAAAAAAATAAATTAATTGTTGCAATAGCTGAAGTGAAATAATACTAGTAGCAGAATGCATTTTTAAGCATAGAATTTCAATCTTTTAAAAAGCTTAGACTTCTTTCGAAACGAAAACCCTGTCTGTTTTTTGGAAAGAATCAGACAGAAAATAACAATAGCTTACAAGATCCACATAAAATTTTGACCTCGAAGATGCTGAAAGTGACATATTAAGAATTTGAGAAAATTATTGTAACTTAAAGGAGTCACCAGAAGAAACCAAAAACCGACTTAATAAGGTTCCATATCAACCAAAAAGGAGGAAGCTTGGTAATCTTCTGGCATTTTCTCCGAAACTTAGGAAGAGATCATGTTTCTAGTATAATTCCTGTATTTCTGATCCGTACCAGCCAATTTAAAATTTGGATCAAAAAATTTGTTTTAGAAAGTAAGCCAACAACAGTTATTTATATATATAACGGTCAATTAACTGCAGGATTGCGCCTTAGCAAAAATTGGTAATAAAGTTAAAAAACTATTTTGTTAAACTGTGCTAAAAGCCGTAAAGACTTTACCTTAGTTTTACCAATAGTCTTTTAGACACAAATTTTAGACACTTTAAGAGTTTTTAATCAGTATCGATCACATTAGCAAGAAAAAAGCTGTCAAAAATACTCTCTGCATCTTGATGACCAAGAATGTATTTCCACTTGATTCCGATCCAATGAGTTACAGCTTAATTACCTTCAGGACAAGCTGTTCTCGGTCCGATCGTGTACCCAGCAGAATTATAAACGGAAAAGACTTCTGGGCTTACCAGATACTAGAAATAGTATAGTATACTATACTATATAGTACCACATTTAGCACTACCAGACAGTTTTAACCATGAACAGTTCACAATGTACACTATGTGTGCAAGGAATACATACATGTAGTTCGAGGTTTACGCAAAAATTGATAGAGTTGTTTCTAAAACTCTGAATACTCGTAATGTTATGTTGTATTATTTTTATTTTCTACATGCAAGAGCTCCAGTGAGAATATCAAGCTATACTATATGTATGTTCAAATTTCATACAGACTAGTCAGATGTTCATATTTTTAATGCTCAAATGTTACGATCCCCGGAGGTTTTACTCGTACAGACACAATTTGTACTTGAAGTATTACGAATAAAACTAGAACTTAAAGCCGACAAAGAAAATCGGCTGTAAAGTTAAAAAGAATTTTTTATAATAAAACCGTGAAAATGACAAAGCAAATTAGCTTTTGGAATAGTGGAACAGGTGTTACAAATACATTAATGGCTCACTGATGCCTCGTTTATTTAATTATAGTCATAAAAATGCAGACAGCACAACAGCAACAATTGCCTTGTAACACTCCTTAATAAAATTGGATCCGAGGAACTTGTACAATTGGCTACAATTGTGGCTAACTTATTCTTCCGAGTCTCAGCATGGATGACACGCCAGAGCAACAAACAACAAACTAGGGAGCGGGGGAAAAATCGGAACAGATAGGATTGAGGGCCGCGATACGCTTAGCAACAAACACAAGGCCAGTTCTAGCGATACTCGTTATTATTACGTGTCTGCAGCTATACGAGCTAAAAGTACAAATAAAATAGGTTACGCAGCTCAGGTCAACTCAGGTCACGGACTTCTGCCCGCTGGCATCCATTTTGGCCCGCTTCTTGTTGATGGCGTCTTCAACGGCCTTCAGCTGCTCCAACAGCTGCTCCTTGCGAGACAGCGCCGTGGAGGACCGCTTCTTGCCAGAGGCCTCCGTGCCGGAATCTTTGCTGGGCGTTGGACGCGACGGCCGCGGCTCCCGAGAGTCGTGTGTCCGGGCTGCGGGTGGCAGAGGCAAAAACGAACGGGTTTGAGTAAGTTAAAAAATCGTGTCTAATGCCTGGCTGAACTGCTTCAATTACATGATTTATTATACATTATTCTCATCACCCAGGCCATTATTATCACATGATTGTTAGCTTGCAGAGACGCAAGTAGTCATTATCTATTCCCAGAGCAGGCACACAGGGTGTACGGCACAGACTTTCTTTCCGTTAGGCCTGTACATACTCTGTGAGGTTCGCCCTATGGGTGAGAGTTGCACGCCAAATATTTGTGCACGAGATCAAAGTTGTACGAGTCAGGCTCACTACTAAGATTCTGCATCACTACTAAGCTAAAGAAAACAGGCCAATTTAGAGTTTAGCAAAGCCCGGACAAGGCGGGGGTCTCACATTTTCTAGACTCGCTTGGCTCCGCAGGCCGCTGGCGCTTCCCCGCCTCAGCCACCTCAGAGGAGCTCGGCCGGCGCTTCCGTTGCTGCTCTAGCGGCGGCCTCCTTTGATCTGGCGGTGGCCTCCTTTGATCTGGCGGTGGCACAGCGGTCGATGACGGAGGCGGCGGCGGAAGGACAGCGTGCGAGCGGAGCTTCCCGCCCACGTGGCCAGCAATGGCGGGCGGTTGGCCGTCGGCATGCGGCGTTGCCGGCTTCTGCTTCTGACGCCGCTGCTCGCCGTCGCTGTTCTCTGCAGAGGACGACGAGGAATCAGCGGAGCTGGACGAGGAGCCGCCAGATGAAGACGACGATGACGAGGACGAGGATGAGCTAGAAGACGCAGAGCTGGCCGAGTCCGTGCGGCGGCGTGACGGTGGCATCGGCCGTTCTGCGCCGTCAGTTGCTGCAGCCGTCTCAGCGGCATTGCCGACGGCGCCGTCTCTGTAGGCAGCCGGCAGCGGGCGACGCTCTGGTTGAGCCGACGCGGGCGGCGGCGGCCGTTCTTTCCAGCGTTGCGGGCCGCGGCCCCGCTCGGAGGAGGCCGCCGACGAGGAGGAAGAGGAGGAGCCGGAGGAGGAGGAAGAGGAGGACGAGGAGCGGCGGGAGCGCGAGGACGAGGAGGAGCCGCTGCTGGAGTCCGAGGAGGCGCCCTGGCGACGCCGGCGCTGCTGAGCGGCGCGGTTGCGGTCCCAGGGGTCCACCCAGGCCGCTGGTCCTCCGCCAGAGTCTCCTGGAGGCCGCGGACGACCACGCCGTTGCCAGCCAGACTCCGGCGGTGGGCCGGTGCCGTCGTGACCGTCACCGTTCTCACCGCGGCGGTGTCGCCTGTGCGGTGGCTGCTGCGGCTGGCGGTGGTGGCGGCCACCGGTCGGCGCTCCTGAAGCAGCGGCATCCGGGCCGCCAGATGCTTCAGCGCGGGCGCTGGCGGCAGCAGCGGCGGCTTCTCGCTGCCGCTTCTCCATTTCACGGCGCCACCGCCGGGTCTCCTGGACTTCGCGGAACACGTCTCTATAGTACTCGATGTCCTCCTCCTGCGGAAGCGGGTCGTGAAAGCGGGCAATAAGATCGATCTTATAAAAATGAAGGTCAGCAACTCTGGCCAGCAGTATTAATTCAGCTCCTTGCACTTCTACAGTTTGCCTATAGGTGCGGCTGTTTTTGACACAGATCCAGCGAAATGGGGCCTCACCTTCTCCTCAGCAGCTGCCAGTGCAGCGGCAGCACCGGCAGCGGCCTCGGCTGCGGCAGAGTCCCCGTTGTCCTCACCGACATCGTCGATGTCTCTGGGTAGGAAGCGTTTCCGCTTGAGGTCCTCGGCAGCGGCCTGGTAGTACTCACAGAACATGGGCTCCGGCTCCGGCCGGGCCACCAGTGCGGTCGGCAGGCGCGGCGCGGGCTTCTTTTTTGAGGCTGGCGGCGCCTTCTGCTGCGGAGGCTGCGGAGGAGCCGGCGGCGGTGGTGCCGGCTTCGGCTTCGGTGTCAAGGTGGTGGCGGCCGACAGCTGCTTGGCCAGGGCTTCATCTCTGGCTGCCGGCAGGTTCAGCTTCTTCTCCTTGAAGGCCTCCGCCTCCATGGCACGCCGCTCCTGCGCCTTGGCGCGGCGCTCGCGAGCAATGCGCAGCGCCTTCTCCCATGGTGTCTCCGGCTTCGAGGCCTCTGCCGACTCGGCCGTCGCAGCAGCGTCTGCGGCCACCGGCGCCACCTCCTCCTCCTCCACCGCGGCGGCAGCCGAGGCAGCAGCAGCAGCGGCGGCGGCCGCCTCGTCCTCAGACAGCACCTCGCCCTCCTCGAAGTCCTTGGAGCCGTCACCGCGGACTTCGCCTTCCTCGTCGCTGGTGCGAACTTCGCCATCGCTGACGCTCGAGTCGGACGCCTCGCCGTCGTCTTCCGCGACTTGGACAGCCGCTGGCGCCGCTTGCGGAGCCTCCCGGGGCACGTCATCGACAAAGTCCAGCTGCTCTTCTTCATCGTCGCCGTCTGGGGGATGCCCGGCCGCAGCCTGGGCGAGCGTTGGCAAGGACATTGGCGGGCTGGGAGCGGCAGGTAGCTGCGGTGCAGTTCGAAATGCATTACTTGTGTTTAGGTCAGGTTAAGTCAGAAAGCAACACAGTCCTACTCGAGCACACATTCAATTTAATTGAAGGCATAAAAATTCACTGATCTACAGATTACTATCGATTGATCATATACATGGGTTCTGATTATGTATCCAGTATTTTTTTACATTAAAATGCCAAAATGATCTGACACTTTATGGATAAAAATTGAATTCTTTATTAAATATAAATTTATAATAAATGAATAGTTCTATAAAAGTATTCTACCAGGTTGTCTAGAAGGTTATTGCACTTTGCCTTTGGTTTAATAACTTTTGCTGGGTAAAAATAGAAATTTTTAGATCTTAAATAAAAAGTTATTAATCTAATAAATACTAAGATAGTATAAGATCTCAAATGAACTTTTATGGGTAGGTCTAACAAACTAAATACTTTAATAAAAAATCTATATTTATTTAGATTAATTGTATGTTCAAGAATTTATAACTACACTTTTTTAGGTTTTTATTGTTCTTAATAAGTTGATCCTATTCAACCCTTGAGACGATAGTAAGACAAAATAGACCATTATAATCATACATGCGCAACCCCCCTGATTTACACTGGCCATGCGACTTACTTTTTGACCAAAAATGCGACTTACCTGTGAAAGAAACCCTAACGCAATTTTGGGTAAACGGCAGGAGTAACTATGACTGTCTTATAAGGGCTAAATGCCTCGTCATCTAATTAGTACTACGTCTGTATTCTATAGGCTGGGCATTTTTGCGACTTACCCCTGGTCCACCACAATTTACGGTGGCCAGATCGGCCAGGTCGGCCAGCAGTTGCGCATGTATGATTATAATGATATTTAGGTAAATGTTATTTACTTTTAAACCAAAAAATTATTTTATCAATTTAAAATATTGATAGAAATAAACAACATAACATTAAAAATTTAATAATACTTTTTATCAAATAGGTATACTATCAAGATTTTTTTCTTCTATAACCTAGAAGAAAAAAATATTTAATAAAAAAATTATACTTTCATTTCTCTAAAGAAAATATGGACCTAAAATTATTTATCAAATGATATCTTAAGAAAAATGCTAAAAAACTTGATTTTGCTTAAAAAGATTTAAAATGTGCATAGGGACCCTATAGTCAAGAAGGTAGCCTTTGCCAAGGAAACTAGTATATGCATATATAAAGAGTATTTTAAAACAAAATCAATACTTATATATTAAATTTCTACAAGTACATATATAAGTGTCACTATATAGATTAGGGCCATGGTTAGGAAGATGGCATATACCAGAATAATTTTTGAACAATCTATGTGCCATTAAAAAGTTTTTAAACCCTTCCTTAAATTTTTAATGAAGGAATTTGAGATTTCTTGTGTTAAAAAATGTCAAAATATTATCTTGAATCTTATTTAGTCAAGATCTTGTGACACTTCTAATAATATTTAGACTTGCTTAGGGCCTATATTGCTATATAATATATATACCATAAATTTTAAATTGAACAATAGAATATTAACAAAAATTTTATTGCAAGCTATGTCTATATTTTAAAATAAAGTTAATAAAAATGAAAGAGACAAAATTGATAAAATTAGCTTTTTAAATTATACTACATTGCATTAACAAACTAAAGCAATTTTTAATTGCAATTAAGGCAAATTAATTTAGTTTATTTAGTTTTTGATTTAGGCCTTAGTCTAATTAATATACTGTAGCAAACAAGTGCAAGTGCACCTAAAAATAGCCATTTAGGATAGGTGCCCCTGCACCCACCTCTCATCACGCCACATCTATGTACCACTAACCCTAGAGAGGAGTTTATCCACCTACCTTGATCTACATAGGAGTTAGGTTGATTAACTAATAGGTTGGCCTATTTAACCTGATTGTGTGGACACACTTGTAATAACTTTTTGCTTTTTGCCAGTTGTGCAACCAGAATTTTTTTTAGGGGGGAAGGGCAGATTTTGGAGGGTAAAGTCCCTAGATGGGAGGCAGAGGGGTGGCTCTGTTTATGGCAAAAATTCACTTGGTCCCCCCTTTGATTTTTTATTTGGGTCTCCAATCTCCATCTAACATTCTAAGGGGGGCAACCACCTCCCACCCCCCTGATTGTGCCACTGCTCTCTGCAAATACAATTTTAAGTCTGCAGGCAGTAGCCAGTAGTTATTGCCTACTTTAATAATAATAAAAAATGTTTATCCATTATTAATAGATGAAGGAAATAGACAGTGATGACATCCAAATCCCATACCTGGGACCTTAGTGTACTATATGATTATATGCCTAGTCAATTATTACATTATCAATAGGGACCCTTATATGCTAGAATTTTCTATGGCAAAGGCTAGGCCTGCCCTACCTTATGCCTATGCATAGGCATAATAATTCTGTAATTTCTAACAGAATTAGAAAGTAGATAAGTAAATAAGTAAATAAAAACCAGGCAACTGAGCTATTTTGAAGTCATGGCAGTATGTGAATGTGTTAGGGCACAGAAACAACACACAGATGGCATTGGCATACAGTACAGATTGTCCTCCTAAATTTGTTTTCTAATGCATACTATGCCACTTTAAATATGGTCAGGAATAGACCTACCAGGCTTTTTTCTAATGCCAATAAAACTACTACAAAATGACTGAAATCGTGCTCATACTCATAGGAATAGATAGCAAATAGTTAAAGCGTTCATTGAAGGCTGAAGCCCCTACCCTACCTAGGCTAGTCTAAATAATTAGTTAAGGCTTCCACAGATTCTAAATTATTACAGTTGGATTTTTGGTAATGCAAAGCAAAATTTACAGCAAATAGATTTTTAAATTAGCTTTCCCAGTAACAACTCGAGCGCCTTTATAGGATATTCAAATCTTATGAATTAATGGCTGATTCGAATTTCGTGAAAAAAACTCGTCTACTAACACTTATGTAATAGTGCTCAATTTGCGTGCGCGTGCACTTCTAGTGTTTTCTCCGTATTTCTTTCTGCGTCACCCCACCCCTGCGTATAGCCTTTTCTAGAAATTTCTTTTTGTTTCTGATTGGCTGAAAACGCGTGAATAACGAGCCCCAACCAATAGAGTGCTTAGTGCCTACCCTATCGACGAAATCCGATTGGTTAGGATTTTCTAAGCTGCGTTTTTCACCCTGCCCTCCCCCATCTCGGTCAGTCTATTTAATCAAGCAAGCTGGAACGCAAATAAATCAAGTTTTCTCTGACTAAAGAAGTCCCGGCAGCCCAAACTCAAGAATACGCGGCTACATTGGCGACCACGCCAGTTTTCCACATGTGGAATAACGACGACTACCTGGAACTACGTGGACGTCTCGTCGAGCGACGGCGCAACGCAGGCGACGAGGCAGCTTCCGTTTCTACAGAGTCTACGAACGCGTCCAACCCTTCGTGTCGATGTCCACAGTCAGCGAAGCCACAAATCCCTTCCTCGTTGCCAACGACCTTCAGAGGGCACACCCGGCGGAAGTCTCAACCAACCCGTTCCTTGAAGACATCGACCAAGCGTCAGGGCAGGCCTCAGCAATTCAGCAGTACGCCTATCCTCCAGCTCATGGATACGCAGCGCTGCCAGACTACAATCCCGGACCGGCTCTTCCGCCAGTACCTAAGCCTGCACCGTACAACGGTCGGGAGGATTTCGACGACTTTCTCATCAGGATCAGCGCCTATATTAGCCGGTTCCCAGGCATTCGAGACGCCGACAAGATCAACACCCTGACTGCGTTCCTCGGACCGGCCTTTGCAACGTACACCACCTGGCTGGCGATCCAGTGTGCCTACGTCGGACTGCCACCGGGGACAACCCTGGACCAGCTACCTGGTGTCCGCTATGAGGGCCTCGTTGAACACCTCCGGTCTCGTCACGGCGGGGCCAAGAGTGCAGCGCTACTTCGCCGCGAGTTCCGTGCTCGGCAGCGTCGACCAGAGGAGAGCTTCGAAACGTACCTGACGGAGCTTCAACGGCTAGCTGCAAGGGCATACCCGGACCCAAGAGCTCAGGCTTACGTCCAACAGACAGTTAGCGAGCAGTTCATGCATGGTCTCAATGACGGCTACGTCACCGAGCGACTACTGAATCAACCAACACCACCAAGCACGGTGGAGCAGGTTCTACGAATAGCCCAGCAGCTTCGAGAAACCCGGGCCTACATGGATGCTGGCCGTGGCGAAATCCAGCCCCAGCAACCGAGACCACCACAGAGCCAAATTTCAGCGCCACCGAAACCACTAATGCCTCAGCAGCCTGCCTCATCTGGCGGTCGAGGACAGCAACGACAGCAATCACCGGCTAGTTCCAACTGTTTCGGCTGCGGTCAGCCGGGCCACATCCGACGCAATTGCCCAAACGCCGAGGGGGCTGGTTCACGAGGCCAGCACCGGCCCTCTCAGCACTAACGCATTCGGCCTCAACACCACGCCTCAGCAGCTGCCAGCCTGGCCAGGTGCGCTTCGTCACAGCGCGCATCCTTAGACGACGGCGCCACTGTCTGATCGACACCGGGCAGAGGTGTCCTGCATCAGCGATGACATATGTAAGAAAGCTAGGCGGCGGCTGCAGCCCAGCAGCATCATCGTAAGAGGCGTGGATGGCAACCTACAGTCTGTGCTGGGCGAGACTACTTTGGCAGTGACTCTGGGAACCGTACAAGTCCATCATCGTTTCGTCGTACTCGAGAAGCTTCACCCGACGTCCGTCATCCTGGGCTGTGACTTCCTCAGTGAACACGACGTCTCGGTCCATCTCCAAGCCGGTTGCATCACTTTCAACAGCCTAGGCGTGTCGATTCCAGCTCGAAAAAGTAAAGAGGCAGCACAGACCTGCAAGCTCGTATCAGCGGCCTCCGTGCAGCTGCAGCCAGGGGAGCGCTGGATAATCCCCGTTAAACCAGCAAAGTCGGCCTCGTGGACGCGATCGGAGTGTCCAGGAGTCGTCACCGGCACAAGATCACAGGGGCTCCTTGTGGGTCGTTGTGTTGCCAAGCTGGTCGAGAGAGGCATGGGCCTAGCAGTCATCAACGTCGACGACCACACGGTCAACATCAGCGACGGCGACATTGTTGGCATCTTTTCCCCGTTAGGAAGTCAGCCATTCGTTCAGCAATCGGGTGCCGCTGGCAGCACGGCGGCGACGGCCGCTGGCAGCACGGCGGCGACGGCCGCTGGCAGCACGGCGGCGACGGCCGCTGGCAGCACGGCGGCGACGGCCACTGGCAGCACGGCGGCGACGGCCGCTGGCAGCACGGCGGCGACAGCCGCTGGCAGCACGGCGGCGACGGCCGCTGGCAGCACGGCGGCGACGGCCGCTGGCAGCACGGCGGCGACGGCCGCTGGCAGCACGGCGGCGACGGCCGCTGGCAGCACGGCGGCGACGGCCATTGGCAGCACGATGGCGACGGTCGCGGGCAGCACGGCTACATCAACAACAGCTTTAGCGACAGAGTTACCTCGCACCGACTGGTTGAACGACGTGCACATCGAAAGCTCCATCTCCGTCGAAGAGCAACAGTCGGTCAAGGATCTGCTGTTAGAGTTCAGCACCGTTTTTGCATCCCCTGGCAACGCTGGTCGAACTGCAGTCCTGCAGCATCGCATCGACACCGGCGGGGCAAGGCCGATCCGGCAGGGTTTGCGGCGTGCAGCGCGTCCAGTCATCGACAAGCAGGCCGAATTGATCGACGACATGCTGACCAAGGGAGTAATCCGGCCGTCTTCATCGCCTTGGGCTTCGCCAATCGTGCTTGTTCGTAAGAAGGACGGGACAGCGCGCTTTTGCTTAGACTATCGACTGCTCAATGAGGTCACCAAGCCGGACGCTTTTCCAATTCCGAGGATCGACGACACACTCGATGCGCTGCAAGGCAACGCCTACTTTTCGGCACTCGATCTGGAAAGTGGCTACTGGCAGGTTGAGGTCGAGGAGCGCGACAAAGAAAAAACTGCCTTCATCTGCCATCAAGGCCTCTTCGAGTTCAACGTCATGCCGTTTGGTCTGCGCAATGCCCCGGCAACCTTTCAACGCCTCATGCAGCTGGTGCTCCAAGGCCTGACCTGGCAAGCGTGCCTGGTCTTCATCGACGACGTTATTGTCATGGGCCGGACTATCGAGGAGCACAACTATCGGCTGCGGGCGGTGTTCGAGCGGCTGCGGGACGCGAACCTACGTTTGAAGCCATCTAAATGCCATTTCGCCAACACCACGATGATCGTCTTGGGCCATCGAGTTTCCAAGTCGGGTATCACCGTCGACGAGTCAAAGACTGCTGCGATCCGAGACTGGCCTACACCCCGAACTTCCAAGGAGGTCAAGAGCTTCCTAGGTCTCGCAGCCTACTATAGACGGTTCATTCGGGATTATTCAAAGATCGCCGAGCCGCTACGACGCCTGACGGTTCCGACAGAAAGGTTTCAGTGGACGCCCAAGGCCCAAGAAGCATTCGACCAACTGAAGGCAGCACTGACCTCTGCTCCGATTCTCGCCTTCCCGGATACTAGTGCGACCAGCTCGGAGTTCATTCTGGACACTGACGCCAGCGACTGCGCCATTGGTGCGGTACTCTCTCAACTGCAGGCGGGCGAAGAACGAGTCATCGCGTACTCCAGCAGAGCACTAACGAAAGCCGAGCGCAACTATTGTGTAACGAGGCGGGAGCTGCTGTCCGTCGTTGAGCATGTCAGGAAGTTCCGGAATTACCTGCTGCCTCGGAAGTTCACCGTGCGGGTCGATCATCAGTCTCTAACGCACCTGCTGACATTCAAGGAGCCCGAAGGCCAACTCGCGCGGTGGCTGCAGACGCTAGACGAGTTCGACTTCAGAGTACTCTATCGGCCGGGCCGTCAACACAACAACGCCGATGCGCTGTCCCGTCAGCAGCAGCGCTGTACCAACCAGTGTCGGGTGTGTCGACCAACAAATGAGACCACCAGCAGGACGACATCCTCGGTTGCCTGCCAGACCGACGCAAACAGTGATGCCGCCGCTGCCGCCCAGATCAACGCAGCGACCATCAAGCTAGTGTCGACGGCTACCGACGAAGCTGTTCAGACCGACAATGTGCATGTCTGCGTCAGCACTGTGCCATCAAGGCGCAAGCAAATCCATCAGCCCCGGTCGGACGACAGCGAAGAAAACAGCAGCAGCGAGGACGACACCAACGAAGATGAATCCGCAGCGCCAGCGGCAGACAACAGGCCACCGACGCTACGTGTGCTTCAGCTGCAGGATCCGGTTATCAGTCCGGTGTTCCGACTGCTGGCCGACGGCAAGACTAGGTTTACCGACCGACAACGCGACCGAGTACCGCCGGAGAGCCTGGTGCTGGCGCAGAAGGTGCATGACTTGTGTTTCGTGAACGGTGCACTGCACAGGCTGGTCAACACAAAGCCAGTACCCGTCATTCCCCGCTGCCGACAACGCGAATTTGTCGACGAGATTCACAACGTCGGCCACCTGGGCGAAGTCAAGACGCTGGCCAGCCTGAAGACGCGTTGCTACTGGCCAAAAATGTCGGAGAGCGTCCGGTTGGCCGTTCGGTCATGCCAGGTTTGCCAGCGGGCAAAGACTCCGGTTATCAAGCGGGCGCCGCTACAGTCCATCACTGCAGGGTTTCCAATGCAGCGTGTCGGGTTCGACATTGTCAAGGTCGGCGCTTCCAGAAACGGCAACGATCGGATCCTGAGCATCGTCGACTACTTCAGCAAGTGGACGGAGCTGGTGCCGATTCCGGACGAGAAGGCGACGACAATTGCCAAGGCCCTCTTCAACAACTGGATCTCCAGGTGGGGTGCTCCGCATATTCTCCACTCCGACCGCGGCAAGAGCATCGATGGCCGCATTATTCGCAGTCTCTGTACACTATTGGGGGTCGACAAGACTCGGACGTCGGGTTATCATCCTCAATGTGACGGCCTCGTGGAGAGATTTCATCGGACACTCCATCAGATGTTGCGCTGCCACCTTCAAACTGTCGATCCGCTGGACTGGGAGGACGCCCTGCCGTACTGTCTCCTAGCCTATCGAAGCAGCATCAGCGCGACGACCGGATTTTCCCCACATTTCCTGATGACGGGCCGGGAGGTGGTTCTGCCATTGGACGTTGTCTATCGGTCCCCAGAGCCTCCATCCGTCGTCGGCCAGTACGCAGTAGAGACCATTCAACGACTGCAGGACGCCTTTGACACTGTGCGGAGGTCAACTGGCGCGGCTCAACGACGGCAGAAGCGGTACTACAATCTGAAAGCCCAGAAGCGCAAGTTTCGCACCGGCGACCTCGTGTGGCTGTTCGTTCCGCCTGCGTGCTGTCCAGGACCAACTGTCTGCCTCCGAAGCATCAATCACCGTGGACAGGCCCATTTAAAGTCATGCGCAAGACATCACCTGTCAACTACTTGGTGCGGCCGATCAATTACACGGACGGGGAGATCAAAGGGCGCGTCGTGCATGTCAACAAGTTGAAGCGAGCGTGTCTGCAACGGACCCAGTCTGCTCAACGCTCTGATCAGGACGCCAGTGACGATGAAGGGCAACTTGTTGACGCTGAGGACTGACTGACACAGATTGAGGGCTGACTGACTGGTATTAGCCAACAATTTTGCTTTATATACTCGTAGGTCGTACGTCTAGGACTTTTTAATAGCGTTAATCTATTAGCTTGGCAATCCTGATTTAGGTTTAATTGTTCGAAACCCGGTTATCTCGATTTGTTCTATTAGCTATCAGCTGGTTCTGTTCTTCCCTATTAGCAGTAGCTTTCATCTGTCGTTCCACCCCTTGGGTTTAATGAGGACATTAAACTGTTGAAAGGGGAGCTTTTGTAATAGTGCTCAATTTGCGTGCGCGTGCACTTCTAGTGTTTTCTCCGTATTTCTTTCTGCGTCACCCACACCCTGCGTATAGCCTTTTCTAGAAATTTCTTTTTGTTTCTGATTGGCTGAAAACGCGTGAATAACGAGCCCCAACCAATAGAGTGCTTAGTGCCTACCCTATCGACGAAATCCGATTGGTTTAGGATTTTCTAAGCTGCGTTTTTCACCCTGCCCTCCCCCATCTCGGTCAGTCTATTTAATCAAGCAAGCTGGAACGCAAATAAATCAAGTTTTCTCTGACTAAAGAAGTCCCGGCAGCC